>VZTB01000142.1:173074-187645 GCA_013397245.1 Thryothorus ludovicianus
GGGCGGCGGTGCCGCCATGGCGCCGCCCGTGGGGTACGCGCTGCTGTGCGGGCAGGCCGCGCTCCTGCTCGGGAACCTGCTGCTGCTGCACGGCCGCGGCCTCCCGGGCAACGACACCGAGCCCCGGGAGCTGCCGCCGGGGCCGCCCGCCGCCGCCNNCGATCCGCGGGCGCCGCTCGTGCTGTGCACCTACCTGTGAGCGCGGGGCCGGGGCGGGGGGGCCGCGGCCGCCCTGCCGCCCTCACCATCCGCTCCTTCCCCGCAGCCCCGATGAGTTCGTGGAGTGCGAGGAGCCGGTGGACCACGGCGGGAACGCCACAGCGCAGCAGGAGCTGGGCCACGGCTGCGTGAAGGGGAGGGCGGGGCGGGGGGGGGNGCCCCGGCTCCCCCCGGCGCTCCCCGGGCCCCGCCGGGCCCCGCTGAGCGCTGCCCCCGCTGCAGTTCGGCGGCCAGGCCCACGGCGAGGTGGATCACACGCGGGTGCAGTGCCGGGCGCTGGACGGCATCGAGTGCGCCGAGCCGCGCAGCTTCCTGCGGGGCAGCCGGCCCTGCGTCAAGTAGGAGAGTCCCCGTTCCCCCGCGCACCCCCCGGACCGAGCGGCCCCGGGAGCGGCGCTGGTCCGGCGGGGAAGGCTGGCGCTCGCTGACCCCGCCGCGTCTTCTCTCGCAGGTACACGGGACACTACTTCATCACCACTCTGCTCTATTCCTTCTTCCTGGGCTGCTTCGGAGTGGATCGGTTCTGCCTGGGCCACACGGGCACCGCCGTGGGGAAGCTGCTGACCCTGGGGGGCCTGGGCATCTGGTGGTTCGTGGATCTGATCCTGCTGATCACCGGGGGGCTGATGCCCAGCGACGGCAGCAACTGGTGCACCGTGTACTGAGGAGGGGCAGGGCTGGCCTGCGCTGCTGCCCCAGCATGGCTCTGCTTGCTCCAGGCACCAGCCCGGGCTCTGCCAGGCACAGCGTGGACTGACAGAACTGTAGCTCAGGGTGCACAGCAGTTACTGTCGATAATGACTCTCTACCAGCCCTGGACACAAAGTTGTTCAGGATATATTTTGCTTGTTTAAAATAATCTGGCTTCCCACTGCAAATAGTGACAGCTTAAGAAATCAGAGCTTGCAAATACAGGGGGTCAAGCAAACATTAATAAAATCTAGAAGAAGCTGACTCCACGTACGTTGGGGATTAGTAGAGTCACAGCCACACAGAGATGAAGGCCACGAGGTCATGGTCTAGCCCTGAGCCCCCCCAGCCAGCCCATTAATCCAGAGTCCTGAGCCCTGGTTACCTTGAGGTCATGGGGCACCTGACATGTGGGAGCAGACAGGGAGCTGAGAAAGGGCCAGAGCTGCCATGGGGCAGCTCCTGCCTGTGTGCCAGGCACCCCTTTGGCTACCCCCCCAGCACAGGGCACCTGCAGCACCCAAAGGGTGCAAAAACCTCACACTCAAAAGAGGAAGCCCCACCAGCTGCAAGTTTAAAATTTACTAAGCTGAATAAAATGGCAAAAGGAAGCTGTAGAAAGTCCCGACTAGAGTCAGACACAAAGTCTGTGTATGCAAATGTCCAGTTACATTTGAGATAAACCAGCAAACATTCACTCCCAGTTTGGCAGCTTCATCTGGAGGGTGGGAGGCAGCTTTGTCCTGAAAACGCCATTCCTCAGCAGAACAACAGGGCTGGAAAGTCCATGGAGGGGAAAAAATTCTGCAGCGATCCAGAAAGAAATAAAAGAATAATCTCATGTGCAGAAGCCACAGCTGCTGGGTCTCCAGCCCCGCCCTGCTCTCAGCAGGACCTTGGTCCAGCAGCTTCCCTCCTCCCCAGGGGACATCAGGGACCTTGGTCCAGAGAGTTCTGCTGTCCCTGCCCTCACCTTGCACGGCTACCCCAGCCCAGAGCCTCTCCCCCATGCAGGGGAGCAGCATGGGGAGCACCCAGCGGGGTCCCCCCACCCTGCTGGGGACAGCATTCAACCCTTACCCAAAACAGAGTGCCAATGGACAGCCTGGGAAAGCAATTGGGATTTCCTTCTTTATTTAAAAACACCAGCATTTACAGGCGAGGGGGGAGGCAGGGAGCCCCCACCCCGGGAGTCACAGAGCATCACCCCAGCCCTAAGAGCACTTGAAATCCCCAGCCAGCACTTTCAGAAATTTCTGGAACCACACAGGAATAGCAACCCCCTCTCTGCCACCACTGTGCCCCTGCAAAGCACCCCAAATCTGCAGAGCCCCACAGCACAGGCCCCAGGAGGGAGCAGCTCCAGGGGGACACGTCCATCCCACACCTGAGCCAGGAGGGAGCGCAGAGCTGAGGGGAAACCAGTCTGCTTTAAAATAACCACAAAGCTCCATCAAGGTCTGGCTGCATCCACCCAGCCCTCTGGTGCGGGAGGGAAATCCCTCCCTCCAAACACCACCTGTGTTATGGATGGCTCTGGAGCCCAGCTGAGCTCCACACTTGTCTGAACCTCACCTTCAGCCTTTCTGCTGTCCTGGGGATGCAGGAGGGTGGGAATGAGCAAGAGGAATGTTGCAATAGTGCTGGAGCCACTGGTAGTTTCTGCTGCTGGATAATTAACCTTCGTTGTGCAACCAGCCTCTGCTTTACCTTCCCAGGCCTGAGGAAACTGTGCAATTACCAAGCACCAGGAACACTCAGGAGTCTGTGGTTCCAAGACCTTGCACAAAGAACCATCATCCCTCTGCACTCCCTGCTCTCCAAAGCTGAGATCAGAATGCTGTTACTGAACACTACGACTCTCTGATGGATGGGCTTACCAAACTACTAAAACATTCTTGAAACAGTGTTGGGAGCCAAACAGTAAGTCAGCCTAAAAAAATGAAAGTTTCAAACTCTAGTGCAAATAAAGCAAAAAGGAGCAGAAAAAAGAACAGCAGGTTCTAGGTAGCTACAATTAAATAATATTAACACTCGCCCTGTACCGTTTGTATCGATTCCCACTCATTTTCATGGTTCTGTGTTCTCCACACAATCTCTCTTCTTCCTGAACTTGGGGGACCCCGTTCCTGCCTCCCCCAGCTGCACAAAGGTGCCTCGACTGTGCCCATGCCACAGCAGCCCCACAGGAGACTGAGGGGGAAGGTACAATTGGCATTAAGGTCACTCAGGCTAATCAACGCTCAAGCTGAGGCTGGGGCACAGCTGTCAAACAGCTGGAGGCCCCAGAAGGGCTGGGACAAACCAGATGTTTGCTCCTGGGGAACACACTAGGCTGAGCTTGCAGAGCAGAGGAGGTGTCACGGCCAGGGAAGTGAAAGGGATTGCACACACTGGCGGGGTGAAGGTATCAGACAATCTCTCTGCCGAGGGAACACCTGTGTTTTCTACACACTATTTATCACACCTACAGGAGCTCATTTGGTTATGGAAATGACAATTCACATTGCTCTAGAAACTCTTGCTGGTTTCCATCTCAGGCAGGCACTGGGTGAGTTGGCCGGACAAGTCTGCCCAGTTCCATCAGGTGCTCAGTATTCATTGCTTTTTACTAAAAGCCCTTCACCATCCGTGCCCAGGTGTGTGATAGCACACCTGAGGATGCTCCCACCTGGGAACCACTGTCACTGCAGCTGCCTGCCCTGGCTCGTGCTCAGGAAGTACCAAAAGCCTTTGGAGGGGTTGAGCACCTGCCCAGGCTGGGGTTCAACAGAAGCCACAGGTATAAAAAGACATAATTAAAAGCCAGCAGATTGCTGATAAACCCTTGTGTGGGCAGGAGGAAGTACATCATTGTAAGGGGAAGCTGCAGTGAGTCCCCTGTGTGGGCAGCTGCAGGTTGGTGTGTCCCAGCTCTGCCCTGGGGAATCTGAGCAGCATCAAAGGGGAGAGAAGCGTTTTACAAACACAAGAAAGGCCACACTCCCCCTCATGCCTCCAAGACCTCCTGCCACTTCCTCCAGACCTGGTTTGTGGGGTAAACGATGCAGTTGCAGAAGATGTCCCCTCACACAGGTCCCCAGCATCTCCTGCCCTGCACAGTGAGCGCCGGCAGCACCTCCCGAGACACGGAACCACTGGGCAGGAGCAGCCAGGGACCTCCCTCCCTGCAGAGCAGGGCACCACGATGCGGGTCCAGATGGATCCTGCACGGCAGGGAAGGGCTGTGGTGGAGGGAAGGGATCACCTGGCATCCCCCAGCCCGCCCCGCGGGGATGCCGGGCAGCCAGGGAGGCGGCACATGGAGCCGGGGTGGCTCGGAGCCCGCTCAGACGTCGGAGGTCCGGATGCTTTCATCGTCCAGGTCGAAGGCGAACGGCTTCTCCTTGAGCTGCTGCGGCTCCGAGCGGTGCCGGAGGCGCACCCCGGGCACGGCCCTGCCCTGGCGCTCGAAGCCCGAGTCCCGGAGCGGGCCCGGCAGCTCCCCCAGCGCCGCCCGCTGCCCCTCCGCCCGCGGCACCGGCGTCCAGGGCTGCCAGGAGGACGCGGAGGGCGCCTTGCACAAAGCCCTCCGCTCCTCCGCCGGCGGCCGCGGCTGGCAGGGCCCCGAGGAGCCCCCGGGCCGGGCCACGGAGGGGGATCGCACAAAGGACATCTCCTGCAAGGACAGGGCAGAGTGAGGCTGCGTCCAGAACCCACTAGATAAGCATCTCCGTTTGACACTAAACGTGAAACAAAGTACACGACTTACCCTGGGGCGGGTTTTCAGGGCCTGGACTGCCCCTGTGATTGCCCGGATCCAGCTGTGCATGTCCTCGGGGCTGTCTGCCTGCAAACAGAGCAGCCCCAGTGAGGCTCAGCTGTCCTGGCATTCCCAAGCTGCAGCTCTGCCTTCTCCTGCTCTCACAGACAGCCCCTATTATAAATAATTCCAAGGGAAGTGAATCCCTCTGCAGTTCTCCTTTACACTCACATCTTACAGCCCCATCTGCTCGTGTTCACTGTTCCCCACAGCCCATTTCTTGAGAGCTGAACTTTATGCCTCAAAAATCATCCTGCCCTCAGCTGCCCACCTGGATGTAGAAGGTCCTGGAGCTTGTTATGATTTCAAAGAGGTTGTCTCGCATCAGGAGGTCACTAGAAACAGCGAGAAAGAGAGTCACACTCCAGCAGCTGTCATGGACACAAAAGGCCCTGTATTCATCTCTGGAGTGCACTGGGGAGGAACGTATTGAAGGATCTCACTGGGATTTTCAGAAGAGTCCAGATTCCCAGAGAGCTTCAGCCAGAAACTCCCCAGCTCCATCATCAGCTGGCAAACCCCTGCTCCCCCTCACCATAATCTACTGCATTCCCAGTTCGTTCTAAATATCAGCTTATTAGGAATAAACAGTTCAGAGTGACATAATACATTAATTATATTTATACTTTAGCTGAAGAGCTTTGTTTTCTTAGGTTATTTTTCACTGCAAGTCTTTAGATTACTCTGATTTTATCAGTGTTTGCTGCAATAACTTGTTCCCGAGACACTGCAGCCGCCTGGGCTAGTTTAAGGCCAACACCTCGAGAGCCGCTTCCCACGAGCAGCTGGAGCAGCCCAAGCTCCCACTGGCTGCTCTGGCCTGAACCAGCCTGGGGCCAAGGCAGGGAAACAGGGGCGGCAGCATTACCCAGACTTGACCAGGCACTCGTGGGTCTTGCAAACATCTTTCAAGAGAATCGAACGCAAAGGCTCCTTGTCCTGCAGAGGCGAGAGGAGACAGTGCTGGGCTTGGCTTGCCACGGGGCTGGGATGTGCCTCCCCCAGAGGTCCCTGCCAGCACAGCAGCAGTGCCAGAGCCGTGCCGGGGTCTCGGGGGAGCTGCTCACCTGCTCACACTTGTAGTAACTAATGGAAAACTCATCCAGAACAAAGTACCGCCGCTTCCAGCTCTTCCTCTGGAAAAGAGAAGGGAATCGCTCGGTGCTCAGCCCTGTTGAGGCCCTGCATCCAGAGCAGCCCTGGGGCACTCCCAGCCCTGCAGCACCCCCAGCCCTGCCCGGCACTCACCACGTTGCCCTGCTTGACGCAGAAGCCGCTCTTGAGCGCGGGGGGCCCGGCGGGCGGCTTGGCGGCCGAGGGGGGGATGTAGCTCTGCGAGCGCCGCAGCAGAGGGTGCGCGGCCACCTCACTGCCCTCGCCGCCATCCTGCACCAGAGAACAGAGTCAGCTGCAGGGAAAAGCACCTGACACAAGCCCCGGGTGAAGTGTGCAAGCCAAGGGCTCAGGGCAGCGTTGAACATGGGCAGGGAATGAGGCAGAGCCCAGAGCTGATGTTCTCTCATTGTGTGCAGCTTTCTGGGCTGCTGCCCTGGTACCATTCACCCTTTTGGCAATCGTGTGTTAAAAACAAGGAATCAGAAGGGCTGCAGGAAAGCAGTTTGAGGGCTGAAGATAGTCCCCTGCATCAGGGGAGTTAAAACGGCCCATCTGCCTGGCTCATCATGCACGAAGACATGGCTCAACTGCACCATTGAAAGTATGAGGAGAACAAGAACCACCAGACAAAAATAAGTTAGAAAGGAATGCTTTCCAACAGGAGAAGGCAATATACCACAGGAATAAATTGCTCAGAAAAGCCATTAAGTCTTTGGTTCTCATTTTCAGAGCCAGGTTCTCCCAAAGGCACTTGGATGTTTGGAGTTCAGGAAGGGCAGCTGTGCCTCCTCTGGCCTTGAGCTGTCCCTCCCCAAGGGCAGCGCTCAGTGATGTGAGCATAAAGGGGCAGTGGTCATGACCGTGTGCCCAGAACCCACCCCTGGCTCCCCTGAACTCATCCCAGTGCACCCCAAGGGCCAGACCCTGCCCAGCCTCCAGCATCTCCCCAGCAGTGCCCTCCCTTCCCCCAGCAGCGCAGAGGATGGTTGAGATGTAACATCTTCTGCACTCAGCTTCTTCTCCATCCCTCCAAGCCCTCGCTCTGCTGAGGTCTGAGCATTGCCATGGCAGCCCTGGCCACTGCCAGCCTTATATGGCCTCACAATGGTTTGGGTTAACCTGCCCGCCCAGCACCTCCCACAAACAGCTTTTCCGCCGGCCTGAAGCGCTGCCCAACCCCTCCGGAGAGCAGGGGAGCACAGCTGGGGGGTGCCACCCACACCCTGGGGCTGTGCCAGCTCTGCCGGGCACCACAGAGCTGGCATCCAGAGCCAGAGGTGAGGACACTCCTGCAGCTGGGAGTGTCACATGCCCAGGAGCTGGGGTGATGCTCCTGGCCAGGCTGGGGTGCAGCCAGAGCCTGGGACTCCCCACGGCAGTCCTGGAGCAGCAGGGGCTGGGGCATAGCCAGGAAACCACAGACACGCCCAGGAAGCTGCAGCAGAGCAATGGCCATTTCACACGGGGGAAGCAACAAGAGCACGGAAATATTCTGGCAGCTGGTGCACCACCTCCAAAAATCCCCTCTGCACCCCACAACCCTCTGTACACCTCTGCATCCTGCCAAACCCTGTGGCCAGAGAAGTGTTAAAAGCATCTGCCAGCAGAAACTGCTGCAATGATCTAATTCTCTACTCTATTTTTAGTGCTGCCACTGATAAGAGCTGAAGTGAGACCCAGAGCTGGACAAATGCCCAAATGTGGGAGACGCTGAGACCATGTGCACACCCAGCTGCGTGCCAGGGAAGGGGATGCAGAGCCATGGCAAGAGGTGCCAGCCCCCACCCTGGGACAGTCCCTGTGGCTGCTGTGGTGGGGACACCAGGCACAGGGCTCCTCTGCCTTGCATACCTAAAGTGGGAATTTGCACCCAGGACACGTGGGTGGATGGCGATGGCCAGGAAGCCAAGCAGATTCATGACCTCCTCCTCCTCACGCCCCCTGTCTCATCACACTTCAGAGTGTGAAGAAGCAGAGGCGTTCAGGGTGCTCAGAGCAGCCGTTTATACCTGCAGGGGGAAGGGTCTGCAGGCACACTGTTTCCAGAAATGAAAGCACGAAGCAGCTCACCTGGTTGATGGAGATGGGGGTGTGGACTACTACCCCCCCAACGATCTCGGTTTTGTAGGCTACCTGGGGCTTCCTCTCCTGGGCCTGGGGCACCACCGGAGGCTTTGTGATTTCTGTGGCCGGCGGGACGCTGCCACCCTTTGGCACCTGTGGGAGAAAGGAAGGGATGAGGGGCACAGGGTGACCGTGCTGGGCATCCCCACACCTGCACTGGGCACCCCATCTCTGTCTAATGCAGCAACATCCCTTTAAAAAACAGCTCCTGGCCAAGCACCCTGGCTAGGGAGGGTGTGGAACCCCCTGGGTGGCAGGAGACACCCAGATGAGAGATGAGAGGGAGCTCAGTGATTAAGCATCCCTTCACAAGCGCCTCTGCAGCTCAGTGAGTTTGTGGGACACTTGCTCCTTAATTGTCCCCGCTCCACTTACAGCCAGGCTTAATGAGGGGCTGGGTCTGGCTAATGAGGCTGAGCCGGGCACTGCTGTGACCCCAGTGCAGGCTGTGTCCCCCCGTGAGCAGCCCCACACCCCTGGGCAGAGGCTGGGCTGCAGCAGCACAGCTCCCAGCACTGGCATCCTCCCCTTTCCCCTCCCAGCTCCTTCCCTCCAGCACCTGGCTCTGGACAGAAAGGGGAGTT
Source organism: Thryothorus ludovicianus (assembly GCA_013397245.1). Lineage (NCBI taxonomy): Eukaryota > Metazoa > Chordata > Aves > Passeriformes > Certhiidae > Thryothorus > Thryothorus ludovicianus. Next base: position 181,610 of record VZTB01000142.1, read on the forward strand.
TCCAAGTTTCCCTTCCCAACCCTGCACTTCAAATCCTGTAATGCCACCCCCCCTCCTGCCTTCCCCTCAGAGCAGGGCAGAGTGGCAGCATCACCCACACCCCAGTAGCCCTGGGTTTCCCAGCCAGCCTGTGGCAACTCCTCCCGAAGGGCTGGATGAGCCGGTTGGCCAGCTGGGACACAGCCAGAGTCAGGAAGGGCTGGCCAAAACCAGGGCATGGAAATCACCACGGTTTTTGCAGAAGCAGAAGATGCTTCTCATTCTCCCGTTGCCCCAGCCCTGCCAGACCGGCAGAATCCCCCTGCCCCAGAGGCAACGACCCTGGAAGAAACTGCTGACAGTGCACTCAGAGAGAGCCCAGGCTCTGGCACAGCTCTGGCTGCAGCTCAGCTACAACTCTGGCACAGCTCTGGTGGTGGAGTCTGTGGCCAATCTCAGCTGGACCCAGAAGGAGAAGGCATGAGCCAGAGCAGTCTGGCAGCTGCAGGTGCGAAGGTTGTCACACTTAATGCATTTGCAGAGAAAGAAAGACAATACAAGCTTGGTCTGCTCTTGCAGATGAGTTTCCCATGGAGACTACAACACAGCACTCCAGGGATTTTAAAGAAAAAAACTCACGAGTAAGCCCCAATAAAACTGTTTACATGAATTTTCCTTGCATTTAGTTTACACACCATAAACAACACGCATCAGTGCATGACCTAGTAAATCTCTGCTCGCATTATGTATTGGCCCCACTGCTCACTGCAGTTCAGCAGAAACCCCCAGCCCTTTCACAGGGACCCCCACCCAGGCAGAAGCTGGAGCTGCCAAGCCCACGGCCTGGGGCAGGCACTGCCAGCTGAGCATCACCCCCAGCCTGGGGCAGGGCTGCCCGGGCAGGAGCAGAGCCCAGCCCGCAGCGCCGGGCAGCTGCAGAGCAGAGTCTGCGAGGTGCTGGGTCAGTGACCATCAGCTCACGGCTCTGTGAGCACACAGCACACAGAGGAGATGGCAGATGAGCCCCTCTGGACACAGGCACAGCCGTGCCCCGCAGTGCAGGACAGTCGCTGCGCCTCATTGCGAGGGCCAGCGCTCCAGGAAGAATAAAAGTGGAATAAATAAGTTATTGAAGCACACTAAAGCCACCCTTTATCAGCCACAGTGAGGAGCTGAGTGGGCCAGATCCCAGCCAGCAGGAGCAACAGGAGGAGGAGGGCCTGGAGTAGGAGAGGATGTGGATGGCTCCAACAGGACCTTCCTAGGGCACAGCTGCTGTTCCCCACAGCTGGGCTGGGAGGGAGAAGGAAGATACACAAGTAAACCCCAACCATGAGGATACCTGGGGGTGGTGGAAGGAACAATTGAGAAGAGCATTAAGTAACCTACCGTGATCTTACTGGCCCTGTTCAGGGCCTCCACCCAGTCCTGCAGGTCCTTTTGGTCACTGGCTTGCAAGAAGTAGCGCTGGGATAGAGCGTTGATAACTGCCAGGGAAGGGCAGGACAACGAGAGTTGGCAGCAGCCAGAAGGATTCATGGGGCAGGCACCCACACTGCAGCTTCCTGGGGCAAGGTGTCCCTCCCAGAGCCCACCAAGATCCCGCTCACTCACCAAAGCAGAACGGAGTTTTAGGCTTCTGTTTCGGGGTGGCGATGCTAACCTGTGACAGAGCAAACCAGGGAAAAAATGAGAGACAGCAGCACATGCCAGTGGTGGGCACAAGAGCTGGAAGTTTCCACCCACCCACCCTGCTCCCTGCCTGGGCTCTGCCACCCTCACAGGACCCCTGAGCAGGACCCCACACACAGGAGGACAAGGTGAGCTCCAGCACAGCTGTGCCAGCTGAAGGGAGCTGGCCCGTGTCAGAGCACATGCAGCAGAGGGTGCCAGGTCCCAGGGGAAGGTCAGCACCGAGCCAGGACTTTCATCCCCTGCATCCCCTCGGGCACTGGCTGAGCTGCACAGCAGAGGACAGAAAGCTTTCAAAGGACCTGAAAACATCCATTCTTCTGGATTAACACAGTCACTCTCATCAGCAATTAAGAGAACTGAGGGAAAATAGTGGTGGTTTTTCCCTGAAGAGTAGGAATCGTTTATATAAGAATAATATTCCTTGAGGCTCCACAAACAGCATTCATGGAGTAGTTATTCTGACAGTCTTCCTCCTTCAAAGCCAGTCCATAATGCTTTAAATATGTTTTCTCAAGCAAACCTCCATTTTTCTGGTATACTTACTGTTGGTAGTTCCAGCCACTGACAGAACCCAACCCCACAGTTTGTGACCAAATGCTGTCCTGCAGCAATTTTCATTTAAACTAATGCCTATATAATTTGTAAGGCTCTTTCCAAAATGGGGAAGGCTCAGCCTCCCAGCATTGCTTCATCTGTGCTTAATTTATAAATCATGATTCAGCAGGAACAGAAAGATCTGTCCAATGCTATATCCAGCTCCAGGATAAAGCTGAGCCTGGCGTGGCAGCCCCCACGGCAGCCGAGGGGCCGCTTGCAGGAGGAGGCTGGGGCAGCTCCACTCCCCACACACAGCCTCAGCTCCACTGGCTCAGGCACTGGCCCTGCAACAGTTGTTGCCTATTGCACTCTTCTGCCTTCCATGCAGGCTGGACAACACCCTCAAGACACACAAGTGAGTGTCCAGAAGGGCCCATCCTTCAGGACACTGCCCCTAAGCACTGCTCAGCCCATTGCCAGCTCACGCCGATAGCACACTCCTGTTCCCACCCAGTGCTGCCCACCCCTGTCCTTCCTCACAGCACAGCAGTTCCTCTTCCTCCTGCAACCCAACCTTGCACCCCATCCTGCACCACTCCACTGGTGAGGATGAACATTGTGCTGCGGGGTCCCTCCCTGCTTGCCACAGCCCTGCTCAGCTTCACCCCAGGGTCAGGCAGGACCAGGACCTGGCCTTGGGTGCTTCCAGGGCAAGCCATCGCCTCTCCCAGGAATGCCACAAGGATGAGGGGAAAACAGGGAGCACTCACCTTCCCTCTGCCCCACCCCAGCATTACCTTGGAGATGTAGGTCAGCTGCAGAGATCCAACAGCACCTGCTCCGATGGCCAGGTTCTGCAACACACAGAATGAGCAGTGGGAGGTAAATGACAGGGAGAAGGTGGCGGGGGCAATCCAGCCTGTTGTTTGTGCCCTTGGGGTCAGGCAGCAGCTGCCATCCTCAGCCATTTCCCTCTCCTGCACCTGGTTCAGCCCAGACCCCTCAGCAGTGGGACCAGCCCTGCTGAACTCCTTGGGACAGTCCTGGAAACCACAGAGGTCACAGAAGGGCCAGAGCCTGGTGGTGGCTCAGCCACGGGACACTGACACAGCAGACAGGGACCTGGGGAGACCGGGAAGAGATGCCTGCTCCAGGGAGGGCTGGGATGTGCCTACAGACTTCCTGACAGCTTTACAGACATGCCTGGCACATGTGCCTACCTGAGGATTGTCCATGTACCACAGGAGGTGGTTGGCCTGCGTGTCCAGGATGAAATACCTCCGCAGGAACTTGCCACAGGTCTCATTTTCCTCAATGTCCAGGAAGCCGCAGATACGGTTCTGGCGGTCCAGGTACGGCATGCCGGGCTCCTTCGGGCATCACCCTGGGAGAGGCACCCAGGGACGGGTGGGTGGGCTGCTCCCCAGGGAGCTGCTCCTGCACCCATGGCCACCAACCCGTCCCAGCCAGATGTTCCCGTGCCAGCGCAGTCACTCAGCCAGAGCCCAGCTCTCCAGTGGGAGATGGAAGGGACAACTTACCAACCCATCACTCCCAGCCCCAAGAGCCACCAAACCCCAGGAGAGAGGACAAAGCAGCCACAAGGGATCTGACATGAGACACCAGATCCCTGAGAACTGCAGCGAAAAATAATCCCAAAGCAGCGTGCTAGAGAGAGCCGGAGCACACTCCCAGGATACGGGGAGCAATCTGCAACTCCAGCAGAAAATCCCTGCAGCCAGGATGTCAAGTCAGCAGGGAAAACAATGACCCATCCCAGCAGAGCCACACTGTGTCCCCAGGTCTGCCACGGGCACTGCCCCCCACCCAGGAGGGCTCGGCAAGGCCCTTGGCTGCAGTGGGAACGCTGCCATCCCTCCCAGCCCTGCGGGGGGAGCAGGCACAGCCCCGAGAGGCCGGGTGGGCAGGACACGTCCCCCTGCCCGGGCAGAGCCTCTCCCCACGGCACGGGTGGAGGGCCGGGGTGGGAGCAGCCGTTACCCAAAGGATGTGAGTGAACCCAGTGTGGTTTGTCTGGCAGGAGAGTGGTGATCACGCAGGTGCCAGGAGCAGAGCTACACAAATAAAAGAACTCATGCAGAAAAGGAGGAAATACTATTTTTGAGCTGCAGTGGAGTGGGGCCCGGGGAGGAGAGGGTTGTGCAAGAGCTGGGGTGCAGCTGCAAAGGTAGAGGAGACAGAAAACAAGTCAACCTGCTGTCAGGGTCTCAGTCTATCACCAGCATTTCAGAGATGGGTCTCAGGGCTTGGCGCACGGGGACCATGCTGCTACAGGGGGAGAGGTTGCTCTAGAGCAATGACAGGACCCTGGTGCAAGAGCTTCTTCAAGTCTCACTGCTTTTTTTGTGGCATTATTTTTGTGGTGGGGAAGGAAATGGAAAGCAAATCCCTAGGTACCTTCAACCATACCAGCACGTTCAGATCAAACCTCATAAACCCTTCCTTCTGCTGACAACAAAGGTCCAGAGATCTCTGCTTGGGAGACAAGGGAGGAAGAAGCAGAATGTGCCACAGGCAGCACAGAAACGAGCCCCCAGCCCCATGGGAACATCCTGGGAGCCTCCATGTCCCCCCACCACCATCCTTCATTGCCACAGGCTCACCTGGGAGACCACAAAGCAGCTCAGCCCTTCTGTGCACCCTGACCTCAAGCTGCACTTGGAGATGCACAAAGCTCTGGGCAGAGAAGATTGGGATTGCCCCACAGTCTGCACCACATCAGCCAGGTTCCTGTCCCCTCACATCCCACTGCCCACAGGACACAAATGGTCTCTCTTTGGAGCCACCAAGAACTGCACTTTTCCATAAGGAAACTATAAAAGTAGAATCTCCAGCTGTGCTAACATGTGGGACACCCTGCTCAGGAAATCGAGGAGGGCCAGATAATGCTCAATTTTCTAGTGAAGCATATTGGAGAATTCTAGGACTTCCCTACCTCTGAAGCACTGACTTGCCAGCTTTTTCAGTCACAATATCCCACCAAAAAAGACACTCCTTTCCCGACTCAGTGAATGACATGGCAAGCAATTGGGCTACAGAAGAAGATTTACAGCAAAACCACTCCCTTGCCTGCCTGAGCTAAAGGGAAGTGCTCCCCAGGGAGAGGCAGAAGGTGCCAGGCACTGTCCGTGCAGCACCCAGGTCCCCTCTGCAGGCACGGGTGGCTCAGAGGCCTCGTGTGCAGCCACAAAGCCAGACTTTCCAGGAAGCACCTCGGGATGCCACTGCACTGTCACAGCTGCCTGTGCCCTGCTCTGTCCCGGCACAGCCACAGGAGCAACCCAGGAAAACTGCACCAGAAAAACTCGAGGCCATGGGAGACCCAACTCACAGCAGCGCTCCTCGGCACCTCCCTCCAGAGCACCCATGGCACTGTGGGCAGCCACAGCACCCTCCTCCTGTCTCACACCTGTCCGCCCGAGCCGTCCTGGTGCCGCCTGGGGGGCAGGATCCCCTCCATTCCAGGAGAATGGGACCTGCGGTGCCGCAGCGGCTGCAGCACCACTTCCTCTCACCTGCGATTGCAGAGCAGCTCCCAGAGCTCTGTCTCGACCCACGAGACAGACGGGGCAGGCAGCGCCCAGCTCCTACTGATTCCTGACACTTGCCTTAATGAAACTATCAACCAGCTGGGAGGAGGCTGGATACAGCTCTTCATCTGCCACGGAGACTCGGAGAACGCGCAGAAAAGCTGCAAACCCCTGATCCCCGCCACACGCTTGTCTCCAACCCCACAGACTTTCGGCGAGGTTGGTGCCTGCAGCATTTCCGGAGCTCCCCCCGGGACCCCCCTCTCGCTACCTC
>VZTB01000142.1:187823-212407 GCA_013397245.1 Thryothorus ludovicianus
GGGCGGCGGAGGGGGTGTGCCCCTGGCTCCGCCGTCGCTTCTTTCCGGGTTAATTACGTCTGTCATTAGCAAACCCGGCCCCGGATGTGAGTGCGGGGCGCGGGGCGGCGGGTCGGTGTCCGTCCCTCCGTCCCATCGCCGTCCGTCCGTGTCCCTCCCGCGCACCTGCCGCGGGGGCTCAGCCGCTGGGAGGGGCAGGGGCAGCCCCGTGCGGTTCCAATGTCAGCTTGTTGCGGGTTCCCTGCGTCCCCCAAGGCCACCCGGTCCCGGGCTCGGGGCCTTTCCTGTGACCCCCCCCCCCCAGACCCGACACGAAACCGCTCGGGCTGTGCTTGAGGCTGGCACTGATGGAGATGAGCCACCCGGTCCGGGGTCGCGGTTCCTGCAAGAGCATCTCTTGGGAAAGCTGCTGTTAGAGTGAGCTCAGGGTGGATTAGGGAGTAGGAAACACCCACTACCCGCCCCGTGCCGCCCAGGGGAAGCCCCGCTTTCTCTCCGAAACTCCATCTGGCCCCGAAGCACTTTCTCCCGGCGCGGATGAAACCGATCCTGGGTCTGCCACCGCTGCCGCCGCCGAGGGCAAGCAGGGATCTTGCTCACAGACACCCCCAATCCCTGTCCGTCCCTCACTAGTCCGCTCCTTCCCGCTGCTGGCTACCTGCTCCCGGCGTCCTGGAGGTCCCGAGCCCTGCCTCGCCACCGCCACCTCCCCCTCTCCCCATCCCTCCCTTTGCAGGGACTAAACTGTTCCACGGAGTATTTTTATACCGCGGCATCTCTTGCAGCCCTTGTGACCCGCCGGAGCCTGGGGCAGCGCTGGGCTCCGTGCACGGTCACACGGCAGCGAGTCACAGCGCAGCTCTCCCTTCCTTCCGAGAGCCTGGCAGTTCTCCTGGATTTTCCAACACATTTTTCTGCTCTGTGAGGGGGTACAAGCGGCCCCTGGAACTCACTGAGACACCCCATTGGAAGGGGCAGGAGGGAAGTCCCGGGGCAAGACACGTCTCTGCCTCAGGACCTTTGGAGATTCCACCAGCAGCCAGAGCCCCCCCGCAGGAGAACACCCTTCGTGTACCTCAGGAAAGGAGCACGATCCACAGCAGACAGGGGAAAATCTGCTTTCCAGATGCTCCCCTCCAGCGGCAACAGCCCAGCGACCCTCTAGGCATGTGTTAACTTTCATGAGACTGTGTCCATGTTCTGCAGGATTTCTGACCCTCTCACCCTTCAGCACTCACCAATGTCTCTGTTCCAGCAGCATCCTCCAGCTGTGAGTTCCACGGCTGGATCCAGACGTGCTGAATTACTTCTGTTCAAACTTGCTCTTTTCAGTTTCAGTACCTGTTCCCCTTTCACTCGTGTGCTGCCCAGGGCAGACTCCAGCAGACGGCTGCCGTTTGCTCCTCGCCCTGCCCTACAGTTCTTACGGTCAAATTCTCATGGGTCCCAGTCATCCTTCACTCCCTTCATCATTCTCCTTTCTGTTCTCCTCACTCTGTTCACTCACTTTTACCTTTCTCCCTCACGAAACCAAGCCTTGCTGACCCCTCCTGGGGGTCTTTCTAGCGGAGCTTTGAGCTGTGGGACCTCCTGCAGCCCCAGACCACAGAGCAGCCTCACATGTTTCCCCCCACGTCTTCACAGCCACAGAAACGGCTCTCCACAGCCGAGCCCCCAGGCTGCGGAAAGCAGCCCCAAAGCATCTCTGTTGGAGCAACGGGGAGGGGGCGAATCTGCGCTGGGATCCCGGGCTCTGCCCAGCAAAGCCCTCCGGGGCGGCACCGGCAGCCAAACCGGCTCGGCTCGGTTCGGTTCGGTGCGCTCTCTCGCGGTTTTGGTTTCCCTGGCAATGAGAGGCTGCGGACGCGGGTCTCAGCGGCAGCGTTTATTGGAGCGGCGGCGATGAGAGCTGCCCCGGCCCGCGTCCCTGGGCCAGCGGCTGCTGCGGGCCCTCAGAGCCAGCCCAGCAGCAGCGTCCCGGCCAGCGCGGCGGCCAGCAGGCTGGGCAGGGCCGGCGGGCTGGGNTCGGAGAAGCAGCAGCGCACGGTGGCCCCGCCGGAGCCGCCGCGGCGAGCCTGGTCACAGAAGGACTTGTAGGAGCAGGACTTAATGACGCTGTCTGCAAGGAAAGGCAACGCGACACGGGGGTCAGGCACTCCCGGAGCCGGGGGTTTCACGGGCAGAGGAGGAGGAGCAGCTCAGCCCCNGCCAACTCCTGCTCCTCCTCGGCAGGTCCTCTGCTCCTCCTCGCCCTCTGATCCCCTCCAAGACCCTACAGTCCTACCCTCCTTCCCCCTGGAGCCCCCAGTCCCCCCAGCAGCCCGGCCCTCCAGCCAAGGGACTCACTGGGTGCGGTGATCGTGGCGCAGGCGTCGGCGTACTGGGGGCAGCTGTGGGATCCCTGCTGGTTGCAGTCGTTCTCGTTGGATGCGACACATTTGTGGCATTTCAGTGCTTTACCTGGGGGAGGATGACGAGAAGGAGTGAGAGTGACAGCAACGCACTGTCCCAGAGCCCCCACGGACACTGGTGACCCCTCAGCCCGGGGTCCAGGGGCCACAGGTGAGGCTTGGCACCACACAGAGTCGAGCCATGAGCAGGTGCTGCCATGGTGTGCAGCAGGATGCAGGATGGGGCCTCACCTGTGCACAGAATTAATGCAAAACCCTCCCAGGTGTGACTCAAAATGACGAGAGCTAAAACAGGCAGGTGAGCTCTGCCGAGTCTTCGCCCTGCAAAGACCCTCTGAGAGTCCTGGAATTCCTTTTACAGTTGAAATAGGTAGACGTAATGTTTAAAAACCATCCTCAATCTGTGTCTTGTGTCAGATTTCATTTTAGTAAGTATTTTGAGGGAGAGAAAGGAGAATCCATCCAACCTGTGGACCCACATTCTCTCCTGTGTTCAGGAAGCTCAGCCCGAGGAAACAAGCACGGTGACAAGCAGTGAAGTGCCAGGAGATGTGAGAGTCGGGAGGGACAAGCCATCTCCAGATCGATACTAAAGGAGGCTCGCAGGCAGGTTAGACAGCAGCCAGCCCAGTGGTGCAAGAGCTGTGGGACCCCTCAAAGCATACACACCCCCCAGAAAAACCCAGACCTGAAGATCCTGCTGCTGCCTAAAGGACGAATCCTTGATTTAGATGGGGCTGGATAAAGCAGCGCTGGAGCTGGAACTGTCTCTGCCGGCGGAGCAGAGCCCTCTCGCGGCAGCGGGGCCGGCTCCTGCCCGGAGCTTCCACCTTCATCTCAGAGAGAGAAAACCCAAGAATGTAGAAAATAGACATTTCATAGGCTCAGGTGCCAGTAAGCGCCTTCCATTAACCCCCAATGACCCGGTTTCCGCTGCTGGGTGGTGCTGTGTCTCCTTTGCTGTTCCTCACAGCATGGCACTGCCTTTCACCTGTCCTGAGCTGAAAATACAATCGTGTTCATCTTGCCTTGAGATCCTGAAACTGTCCGGAGCTGCCCCTACTCCCTGGCGTTGCCCTGAGCAGTGCAACCGCCCCGCTGCCTTTTACAATGGCTTTTTGTGATTCTGCCTTGGAGGAACCAAGTTTCGGCGGGGAAACACAGCTGTAGCCAGGACAGGCTGCAGGGGGTTGGTGCAGGAGCCTCCATTGGAGCTGGGCACCAGAGACTCTATGGTCCCTGCTGGGCACTGCATACCTGGGCTTTGAGACAGGGGCAGAGAGGCAAGGGACAGGAGCTTCTCTTGGTGGTACTCTGAGGAGAAAGCCACCCTGCCTCCCAGACATCATTTTCCTGCAGGGGTGGGAGCAGCACGGGGCAGGAGTGCAGCAGGCAGCCCGCAGGGATGCAGTGACAGGATGGGGCAGCAGCAAGAGCAGGAGCAGCCACAGCGATTTACCCGAGCTGGTGCTGCCTGGAGCCGAGGGACACTTACTTTCTCCAGCCAGGGACGTGACGATGGCCAGGGCCAGCAGGGTCCTCAGGGCAGGCATTCTCAGCAGTGTGCAGTGAGGGGTGAGTAGCTGCTGTTTTGTCTTAAGGTCTTACAGCTAATCTGCTTGGGTGACTGCATTGGGGGCTGGGATAATGCCATCTTAGCTGGGGGGACAGGACACAGCTCCCCAAGGACATGGGCTGGGAGCACCAGTGGCAGCAGGGCAGAGCACCACACTGGTGCCAGTGCATGGGCTGGGCTCTGCTCCACATCCTGCTTTGGAAACTGTCTCTGGACATGGAACCTTGTTGGTTTTCAAAGACCTTGACCAAGCCCCTGCTCCGTCCAGAGAACAACCTTTCTTGTCACCAGTAGCAGCCAAGCTGGGGAAAACGCCCCCAGATTTTCCAGCCCACAAAAGAGAAGTGCAAGAGAACAACTGAAACCCCCTCCAGAGATGGGAGCCCAGTGGAACCATTCCTGCAGCCCCCAGCCCCCCAGGATCCATCCTCCTAGGATTTACCCCAGGCCACAGAGGGTCAGTGCAGGGATTAGGCCAAGGATTCTCCTTCCCAATGTCCTGCTGCTGCTTCAGCTCTTCCTGCTGACCGAGCTCAGTGCCGTGGCTTAGTTCCAGCACAGGGTGGTGCCAGAAAAATCATTCTAGGTCTGAATTTCAGAGCTCAGAAATGTGGATTTCAGGAACAGATGATAACTGTTCTTATTTGAAACCAGCTGTCATGCAAACCACATTAATAAGACAAGGCAGAACACAGCCCAGTCTGGAAGGTAAAGCCAGCTCCTCCAAAAACTCTTCACCAACCTCACAAACACCAAGAAAGCTTTCAAGAGTGATAAACACAGTTTTTACTGAGGCAATGAAACATGGAAAAAATATATTAGTAATCATTATAATAATCTCATTTGTGTGAGTATAACTCTTACAAATATTTACTTGACATAGAAAAGGGAAATTATCATACATATAAAACCGATGGCAATGGCAGTTACACACATGGCTGGAAGCAGAGGGGTAGGAGTCGATGCAGAGGAAGTTCCTGCCTGGGGGAGGCCACACTGGAGGGACGGGGGAAGAGATCAGTAGTTGGGGGTTACTGGTTGGCACTTGGTTACAGACAGATCTGCTGGCAAACACACACTGCAAACAGCAACACAGCAGCAGGGGCAGGGCCCGCCGCTGCCAGCGAGGGCATTTAAACTCTACTGCAAGGAACAGACGACAAACACACCCAGCTGTGACACCGTGCAGGGGCCCTGCCATCCCCTGCGCCACTCACAGGGACACCATCACCTCGGCACGGCACACGAGGTGCAGCCATCCTGCCCGCTGGCAAACACACGCCTTCTGTCTTCTGTAACTACACCCATCACGCATGTGTTGATAGAGATGTCACTATAACCATATTATAGTTAATAAATCATTCCGTAGGAATCTTCTTTGCCCAGGCTGGGGTGCACGCGGACAGGCACAGGAAGGCGGCAGCACCGGAGAGGGGCGGAGGCACGGCAGGACCGAGTGACACTGGGAGCAGGGACAGGAGGGATGGGGACTGTGCCCCGTGGGCTACCACAGGGGAGCCGTGCTTTGCAGGCAGCCCACAGGGGAAAGAGGCAGCAGAGACTGCTGCGTGCAGCTCAGGGGGCTGGGGAAGTGGTAAAATCTAAACTTCTGCAATTCTTCACCAGCTCCAAGGGCTGAGAGACTGAGCCCAGCCTGGTTCCCAGAGAGAGACTGAGCCCAGCCTGGTTCCTCCAGAGAGACTGAGCCCAGCCTGGTTCCCAGGGAGAGACTGAGCCCAGCCTGGTCCCTGGGGAGAGACTGAGCCCAGCCTGGTTCCTCCAGAGAGACTGAGCCCAGCCTGGTTCCTCCAGAGAGACTGAGCCCAGCCTGGTCCCTGGGGAGAGACTGAGCCCAGATTGGTCCCTGTAGAGAGACTGAGCTTAGACTGGTCCTGGGAGAGACAGAGCCCGGGCTGGTCCCTGGGAGAGAGACAGAGCCCAGGCTCTGTCCCCAGGGACAGACTGACCCCAGGCTGGTCCCCAGGGACAGACTGAGCTCAGACTGTCCCAACCCTGAGCCAGGAGCACACAAGCACCAGGGCCCTGAGCAAAGCAGAAGGCTGAGGGCTGCCCCAGTGCCCACCTGGGCTCCAGCAGCCTCACAGCAGCACTGTGGGCAGGGCAGTGCCCCAAGCCAGAAACCAGCCCTGGGCCAGCCTGCCCCCAGCCCTGAGAGCCTGTGCAATGCTGCACTCTGCCTCCTCAAGAGGAAAAGCCACCTGCCCACGAAATCTCTGGCTCTCAGGGGTTTGCTTTACCTGCACAGACTCCCACAGGGGAACACAAACAGTCTCTGATCATACGATCGAAGCTTCTTCACCAGCCCAGGAGGGGAACATGTGGGGAGGTCAAGGGGGTTAAAAAGAGAGGGGGGAAAATGGGTTTTTCTTTTCTGTCCACTGTGCAAAGGGTGAATATCCAGCACAAGCAACAGGTGCACTGCTTTGGGTGGTGTCAGTCACTGGCTTCCGTGACCAGTCTGTCACTGGGAAAACTGGGAGTGTGGAGAACAGCCTGGGAGGCTGTGTGCTGGGGCAGGCTGCTGACCCCCTTGCTTAAGTGTAGAATAAATTCTCTATATATTATATGACTAATAAAATATAATCAAGTGTATGGCTCTGGCTTAAACAGGTGTTTGCTCTGCATGCTCAACACAGGGAATTAGAAAATAGAAGGAAAAGAGCTCAATTCTGTTACAAAAAGGTAGCAGCAAAAAGGTTTGTGAAAGTGTTCAACAGGCTGGGCAGGAAACAGTCCAAACTGCAAATATTTCCCTTGTTTCACACCTCTCCATTCAAGGCAGAGAATCCTCCACCACTGCAGCTACTGCAGCACGCACAAGGCAGCTCAGGGTTCACTTCCTTCCTCCTGCAGCCTCAGAAAAAGGGCCCTGATCCCTCCATGGCACAGGGAATCAGCAGCAAGGGCCCTGGCTTTGCACGTGTCCAACACCAGGTCACCCAGCCACTGCAGGGGCCAGGGCCACAGGCAGGGTGGCCACGGGGAGCATGGGCAGGCAGTCCCAGCTCCCAGAACCAACATCTCTCCTGCTTCTCAAGCAGCTCTCAGGGCAGAAACCTCCTGCCTCCCCTCACCCAGACTCTCCCTTGAGAGGGCTGAAGCTCCCACAGGTTCTGTGACTGTCTCAGTGCTCGGGGGGAGCAAGTCGTGCCTTGTGTCAGCACCGTGCCTGACTGGAAGGAGTGAGCAGAGAGCCCAGGTGCCCACAGATGCTCATAAAGTGCACGAATGCAGAGATGAGGCTGGCACAGCCAGGGACAGGGAGGTGCTGTGCTGTGCTTCACCCACGAACCACGAGCCATGCTGGGGCCAGGGCCCCTTCCCAGTGCAAGGGCGAGTTGGTCCACCCCTGCCATCACCCACGTGCCAGGGCAGGACCCAGCACCCAACTGGACCCATGTGAGGACAATAAGGGACAGGGAGGGTGGTGGGGACACAACCAGGCCCAGCCCAACCTAGGGAGCAGAGCCCAGGGCGTCACCTCCCAGCTGAGAGGTGGCACCGGTGCCGGGGTACAGATCCCAGCCTGACTCAGGGATCCCAGCCCCGGAGCTTGTGGGAAGCACACAGGGACAGAGAGGGGAGCAGCTCTGCCCAGGAGCCCGGCAGCCAAGCGGGGCAGCTGGACACGTGAGCTCCTGTGTGGGGACTCCGGGGGTAAGGCAAGGTGCTCAGCGTCACGAGAAAAGCAGCCAAGTGCAGAGTGCTGGGCGAGGGGTGCTGAGGCTCAGTCTGACTTTCCCAGTTTCGCTATCAGCTCGTCGCAGATCTTGGTCAGCTCCTCAATCTCCTGGTTCTGGAAGAAAAGCAGATCTTGGGGACCCCTGGGGGGGATAACACTGGGCCCATCTGCCATCAAGCCCACGTGGGAAAGGGCAGCCAGTTCCTACACCTGCCCCTGCAACAGCTCCTCAGTGTGGAGCCCTGTGCTCATCCCACTTCAGCCCAGTCAGACCTCAGTGCTGCAGAGACCTGCAGCAACCCAGCCCCAGCCCACATCTCTGCAAACAAGCACACATAAGCCAGCAATGCCACTTCTGCCCAAAAAATCCAAACCAACCCCACAAAACACAAAAAAAATCCCAAGCAAACAAACAAACAAAAAACCCCGAAAACCAAGCGCACAAAACGCTTCCTGGACCAAAAATCTGGAGGACACCTCTGCCATTGAGAGGATGCTCAGGGCAGCAGCAGGAACTGCTGGCAGAGGCACAGGGCAGGTGTGTTACCTTCTGCTGCAGAGTTCTCTCCAGGGACTCCACCTTCATCTGCTCCTTGCGCAGCCCCGCGTGCAGCGCCGCGCTCTCCGCCTTGGCCTTGGCGCGCACCTGGGCGATCTCCTCGTTGGCTCTGTGGGGCACGGACACGGGGCCAGGGCCCAGCTCAGGGGCAGGCAGGGGCACCACGGCACAGCCTGAGGCCATGCAGCAGCTGCAGAGCCCGGCTCTGCTGGCCTGGGTACAACAGAGGGGGTCTGCCCACATGAAAACTGAGGGAAACTGGGTTAATTCAGCCCCTCCGAGCCCCTGTGCGAAACTCTGCTCCTTCAGTGCCAAGCTAAACCAGCTCACCACGCACAGCACTCGGGGTTACACGTGCTGGTGAGCCCCAGGGCTGTGCAGCCCCTTCCTGTACCACAAACACAAGCACTCTGAAAGATGTGAACTTGTTAAGTGACCATAAATAGACCGTGAACCTCAGGTTCTCCATTAAAAAATAAATGAGCGGAGATCAGAGAATGCGCTCAGGGATTTGCTCTGCCTTGCTTAGAGACACTTGAGCCTGAGGTTGTAAAATGCAGCTTTTCACATCATTCGGATCCTGCCTTCCAGCCTCTGGAAAGCAAATGAAGCAGCTTCCCTACAAGGTCTTGGAGTACCCAGCAATCTCATGCATGACCTTACTTGTCTAATTTTTCTTCTGCATGGACTTTCAGGGCCTGATACCGCTGCTCTTCCTGCTTGACACGGGTTAGATAATCTTGAGCACATTTCTTCAGAGCTTCTTCGTTCTGGAAAAGAAAGTACATCCATCTGCACTGGGACTGGGCACAAGGACATCGCTCTGACAGGATGATAGATACTGTTCTGAGTGTAAGAAAAAAAGATTTTTTTTAAAAAATACAACTTCTGCTTTATGCTGGAGCCCCTTAACCAGCTCAGCAGCACAGAAATATGGAGTGTGAGTGCACAGGAACCCTGTGTCCAGGGACCAGAACTGCAGGGAGAAAGGGCAAACCAAGGTAAGGACCTTCTTAAATCCTTCCAGGACACCCTTCAGGTTTTCATATCTCCTGAAAAGGTCTGACAGGGACCTCTCCACCGAGTTCAGATCTGCCAGAGCCTGGTCCTTTTCCATCGTGAGCTGCTGCAGGTTCTTCTGAGATGTCATGTTTGTCCTTTGCTCGTCCTCTGGGATGGAGAACAAACAACAAGGACACAGTGGCTGAATGGGGACAGCTGTGGCAGCCAGCTCCCTGCTGCACACACCTGGCCAGGTGACAGCACCTTACCTATCATCTGGGCAATGGTCTTCTCATACTCAGCCACGATTTTCCTAGAAGGAAGAGAAAAAAAAACCATTTTGGGGACATGCACCTCCAGCTGTGCTGCAATGTGCCCCACAGGAGGCCCTGCTGGCCCATGCCCTGTCACCACTGCACCCCCACAGGAGCGCGGCCACAGGACCCAGATGTTGGGGCAGCAACCCAGATGCTGGGGCTGCTTCAGGCCAAAACCCACCTCTGCCTGGGGCTAGCACAGCTCATGGGGTTTGGTTTCTGCAGCAAAGTAACAAGCAAAGGACACTGCACCAACACTGAGAGAGCACCTCTGCCAGGACAGCCCACCCTGGTGAGGCTGAGCTGTGTCACCCCTTCCATCCCCGCCCTGCCAGGGGACAGCTCCTACCTCATCTCCAGCACCTCCTGCCGGCTCTCCTCGTATTTCTTCTTCCACTCATTGGCCTCGATCTCCTTGGTGATTATCTGCATTGCAGCAGACAGGGACCCTTGGGATGTGCTCTGAGGGGTTTCCCCTCCTTGTCCCACACAGGGGATCAGATCTCCCCTCCCAGGGCCAGGGCTGTTCCCTCCCCCCTGATGAGTGAGGGGTAGCCCCAGGGACAGGGCCAGGGCTGTCACCTCCGTCCTGATGGGGGGCAGCCCCAAGGACAGAGTCAGGGCTGTTCCCTCCCCCCTGATGAGTGAGGGGTAGCCCCAGGGACAGGGCCAGGGCTGTTACCTCCTCCCTGATGAGTGTGAGCACAGCTGCCTTCTCAGACTCGCTGAGGCAGATGCCAGCCAGGGGACTCTCGCTCCTGCTCACGCTGGGGCACTTGTCCATGGAGCACAGCCCGGGATTGTCCTGGGGGAATTGTCCAGCTGGGATGTTGGGGGAAGGTTCTTTCCCCCCACCTCCCCTGTTTGGAATGCTCTCCCATTTTATCAGGATCATGTATTGAATTTCCCTTTCTGCACACACAGCCCAGAGCCTGCACGTGCCACCAGGCAGAGCTTGTGTGAGGTTTTAGAGCCTTTCCTTGCCAGGAGCTGACCCAGGCAGGCAATATCCCAAAAGGGAGACCCACTAACTTCACATTTTAGAAGGAGGGGACCCAGCTCCAAGCACAGATGTGTTCTCATCCAACTTCCCTTATCCCATGGCTGATTAAAATATCCCCACCCTGGAGGGTCTCTGCTGACTGTGAGCCACAGGCAGGGTCTGCAAGGGTCTGGGTTGCCTGTCTCCAGCCCCTCCCAGTTTGGTGGGGGACATCACTGCAGCTGATAAACTCAAACTGCTGCTGCCAGCTGCAGGGGCAATTCTTGGGCCTTGCTGATCACCCAAATGCCCAAGGAAGCTGTGGGGGAAGCAGACTTCACTCCTCTGTAGAGAGGTCCAAAGGACATCCCCACCCATCCCTGGTGCTCCAGGTGAGCTCTGAAATAGGAGATGCTCACACAGAGGTCCTGGTGCCCTCCTGTTGCCATTTTGGGTGCCTCTACAAGGACGGGGGTGGTTGTGCCCCCAGTGCTCACTGCCTCCTTTCCCAAAGCCCAGCTCCTGTGCCCCAGTGCTGCAGCCAGAGACAGACTGGGGCAAGGCTCAGCCCCAGGTGCTGGCACTGCCTGTCCCTCCTTTCATCACCCAGACAGTGACAGCCACGCAGCATCTCCCTGAGAACAGGCTGCCAGGCCATAAATAGAGAAGTGCTGGGAGGAAGGAGGCAGCCTGCTCCTCATGCTGTGGAAATGAGAGCACTGGAGCACTTCTCCCCTCCCTCCCCTCCTCCCCTCAGCTGCTGCTCAGTTCCAGCTCCCCAGGCCCTTCACGGCTCTGGCAGCTCTGCTGCCATAACCAAGGTGGGAGCCACCCCAGGGGCAGGTTTGGGGCTGGGCACCCCAAACTGAGGAGTTCAGCCCTGTGTGGTTTGGGGCAGCCTCCCACAGTACCTCCCAGAAGTAGGTGCACCCCTGAGCAGGTGCCTTTGGGGTGACATCAGCTTGCCCAGGCTCTCCAAAACAAGTTCACTTTGCCTCACGTCCTTGTGGGGCTCAGCACAGTTAAATCTGCCTCAGAGGAGCTGCTTTTGCTGATGTTGCTAATCTCATTGTCATCTGCTCGCCAACTCAAGCAGCTTTGGCCAGGGGCTGCTAAGCTGGCACAGGGTGCCCCTAGCAGCAGGAAGGGCATGTCAGGGCTGTCCCTGCTGCTGGGGTGCCAGGCTCAGTGTGGCTGCAGAGCCAGGGCTTTTCTCCTCTTCCCCATCTCTGCTGTCTGCTGCCTTCCTGAGCAGGACTGAGCACCCCTTGTAGAAGGCACAGCACCCGTGGGCACCAGAACAAGCCCTGGACCCCACATGTGAGACACAACCCAAGCCCTGCCCAGGTCTGCTCTGCCCCCTCCCTGTCCTCCAGCCCCATTCCAGAGCAGCCCTGGCTCCTGCCCTGTCCCCAGCATCCCTCCCACAGCACCCAGGGGGAAATCAATCCCTGCCAGGCTCCTCCAGGCCTGCTGGGAAACCTCTGCTATTTTTATCAAGTCCCTGCGTGGGCTTGTCAAGAATTTTACCTCCCAAAGCAGCTGATTTCAGAAAGGAAAAAGTGAGAGGCACTCACGGGGAAGATGCCAGGCCCTCCCTTTTCCATCTGCTTGCAGATCTCCTTTTCAAAACCTACAGACAATGAAACACAACCTTTTACTGATTTGGAAACGGCATACTGGGCACATGCAGATTTTCTGAGACACAGAGGGGGTCCCTCTGAGCCTCTCCATCCCCTGAGCTTCTCCTCCCAAAGGCATCTTTGCCCCCAGCTCTTGCCCTTGCATTCCATTTTGGCTGAGCCCATTGAGTCCCCAGCAGTGCCAGGGTCACCATTAAACCCTGTCCCCAGGTGCCACAAAGGGCACCCTGCCAGCCTTCCAGCACTCCTTGGAAACCAACACTCCCCTCTGGTGGCAGTTCAGCCTGGGGCCATGTCCCCAGGGCTGCCACCCGTGCCTGACACCACGGTGGCTGAGAAGGAGGAAGATGCACAGGACGTTCTGCACTTCAGCAGGGTGTGGAACAGAGCAGCTGCTCAGGCCACCCCAAAGAGCATGAGCATCAGCCCAGGCCAGCCAGCCTCAACACCCTCCAAAGGACCTGCCACACCACCCCTGCTGCTCTCAGCAGCAGAGAGGAGATAAATAACATCCCCTCCACCTGCAAGGCATGGGGCACCCTGACCCGTGGGGGACTCTGCCTCTCAGGACACCCTGACCTGTGGGACACCCTGACCTGTGGGACACCCTGACTTGCAGGAGGGGACACCCTAACCTGCATGAGTGACATCCTACCTTGCAGGGGGAACACCCTGCCTTGCAGGAGGGACATCTTGACCCATGGAACACTCTGACCTGCAGGAGGGACACCCTGGCCTGTGGGACACCCCGACCTGCAGGAGGGACACCCTGACCTGTGGGACACCCCGACCTGCAGGAGGGACACCCTGACCTGTGGGACACCCCGACCTGCAGGAGGGACACCTCGGCCTGCAGGAGGGACACCCCGGCCTGTGGGACACCCCGACCTGCAGGAGGGACACCCCGGCCTGCAGGAAGGACACCCTGGCCTGCAGGAGGGACACCCCGGCCTGTGGGACACCCCGACCTGCAGGAGGGACACCCCGACCTGCAGGAGGGACACCCCGGCCTGTGGGCACGGCGCTGCCTCGCATGGCCTGTGGGGTAATCCATGGGCTGCACTCACTCAGCTGCAGACATGATTCACGTGCTAACCAGGCAGAGAAGGGTGTATTTAGAGAGTTCAGCTTGCAGAGGAAGGAGGCAATGTAACACTGCTGACTGCAGGCTTCCCACTGTCTCCCTCCATTTATCCCAGCACCAGCAGCTGCACCCACAGGTCCCACCCCATCACTGCACCGAGCCCTGGCACCTGCCTGGCCCTCTGAGACCAGCAGCAGTAAATAAACCCTCCCAGCCTCTCCCTGGACTGTCAGATTTCCACCACCCCCGGGGACAAAGGACCATTCTCCATGGAGCTGGCAGCCCAGCACAGCCATCAGGAGAAATGATTAATGGTTCCTTGCAGAGGGGAGGGCTGCAACCCCCCCGTGGTGATCTCTCCTGCTTGCACCTAGGACTTGGCTATTGATTAAATGTCATGTTGCTTGGCTTTTAATTATTTTCTAATGGCTTGGTCAGAGAGGCTAATTACGTGGGAAACTGACAGCAGAATTCCACCAGGAGCAATAATTGGGGTTTCTGTAGGCATTATTGAGATCTCCATCACCACAGCCCCTGAGCCAGGATACCGAGTCCTGCCAGCTCTGCTCCAGTCACAGGCTCTGAGCAGGGACCCTGCAGCCCAGGAGGCTCTGGAGGGTGGACAATTACTCTGCTCAGCTCAGCACTGGTGTCAGGGGGGCATTGGCAGGGAGCACCACGGGGAGGGAACCTTGAGCCTGAGCACATCCCACTGCAGCATGGTGGGGGAGAGTGCTCTGTACCCAAAGTCGAAATAAGCACAGCCTGAACCATCGTTTTCCACCCTGGAAAGAGTGCAGGAAAGCAATGGGGGTTCCATTAGAACCTGCAGCAGCCTTTAGGCCTGTCAGTGTAAATAAACTCTGATGAGGCTGTGCTGCCTCAACAGCATCAGTTCCTTGCTAGAGGCTGCAGAGGCTCCCTGGGTGCAGCCACAGCACATTCCCAGAGCTGAAGGCAGCTGGGATGTTCCTCACCTGCCTCTGGTCTGTGCTTCGCTGTGGACACGGGGACGTTTGAGCACTCAAAGTACTCCAGGTCATCTTCTGGCTCGGCCTTCTTCTCCAGCCCGGCTGCTTTCTGCGTGGAGGTGGTGGAGGCCAACTTCTCCTCATCAGTGGCACGTCCATCCCGGTGTGTGATATCTGGGATTTCTGAGATCAACACTCCTTCATCCTGCAGGATCAAAGCACGCAGTTAAGCAAGATCTGCGGGGAACAGGCCAGCAGGAGAGCTGCTGGATACTCCATGGAAAGGAAGGAAGGCTTAAAATCCACTGGTGAGCTGCTCTCCACCAGCCCTTCTCCCTCTCTTCCCATCAGGAACTGCCCGCAGGGAAGATGCCAGCCCGGAGCTCAGCCAGCCCAGCTCTCCCCACCAGCATCCCCCAGCCCAGCCCGCAGCTCCCTCCGGGGGTGAGATCCCACGCACCTGAGCACCGATGTCCAGGACCAGGGGCTGCGCCTCGTGCTGCTTCACCTTGCAGCCGCTCCTGCGGGAGAGAGAAGCAGCAGCTGAGGGGGGCTCGGGGCAGCGCGGGGGGCGCAGAGGCACGAGCGAGACAGCCCAAGCAGGGGGAGGCAGTCCCAGCACCAGCGTTGCACCCACCACATGCCAGCACCCCACTCACCAGTGAACACCGAGGCAGAGCAGGTTCTGGAAGGAACAGAAGGAACAGGCAAACAAAAGACACAACTACACAGAAGTTGGGTTTGTCTGTGAGGTGTTTATTCCTGAGGAAGGTAAGGAGCAGAGCAAGGAGCCCAAGAGGCTGATGGTGAGAGAGGCACTGCCCAGGAGCTGGCCAGGAAGGATCACCCTCGCCACGCCCTCGCCCTGCGTGTCCAGCGCAGCGGCACCCGAGGCCACAGTGCCTGTCCACTTTGTGCAGGAAAAGCCACATCCAGGCCGTCTCATGCTCTGTTCCTGCAGCTGGAAGTTTGTCTGGGACTTCTCCACAGCATCCACATCTCCCACAAGAGTCTGACCTGCACTGCCAGAGCAGGGTGCTGTGCCTTGAACAAACGCTGTCCCAAGGAGAGGGGCCCCCTGGGGTGGGAAGTTTAGCCCAAGTAGATCTTGCAGGTGGTTCCCTTGCCCTCCAGTGAGGAGGCTGTCCCTGGAACTTCATCCCATGTTCCTGAAGATGCCCATCCAGAGGCACGGCCGCATCCCCACGCTCCAGGCATCAGCACAGCGCACAGCAGCAGTCCCGGTGGGAATGTGGGTGGCACAGCATGAGCTTTTCTCCAGCATCTCACCCCCTCACACACCACACTCGGGGATCTCCCAGGCTCGTGACCACATCTGACCCCCCAAGAGACGCTCGCTGGGCTGGAACCGCTCGTGTGACAGCCACTGCGGGGAGCCAGGGAGGGAACCCGGCCTCCAGACACGGCACTCCCCACAGGCAAAGGCTCGAGCAGCACTGCAGCGAGCTGCTCCCAGGCTGGTGGAAATGCCCCCAGCCACTGCCACTGTGCAGCCTCCCCATCCCAGCGCACACATGCGCAGCAGAGCACAAGGAGCGACGTGGCGCGGCACACGGAGGATTCTCTGCACGCTGCCATGCACACCTCGGGCGCGTTGGACACTCGCTCTGGACTCTTGCTCTCTCTCCCTCAAGCTCTGCCACGAGCAAGTCAAACTCAGCATGTCCTCACCCTCCTATTTTCTGCACCCTCTCCTGTGCCAGGGTCATCCCATCATCCAGCAGCTGGTGTGAGCTCCCCCCCAGCACCAAGACAATCGCTCTGGCTTGCACAAAAACCTGCTGCCCCTCCACGAGCTGAAGGTTTTGAGCACTTGTCCACCATCAGAGGACGCTGCAAGGCGGCATGCTGCGAGGACAAGCACAGGCGTGTGCCTGCGGTGCAGCTCAGCTGAGCTCAGCTCTCCTCTTCTCCCTCGCTCCCAGGCACTCACCAGGCCAGGCCACCCTGGGGACCCCGCCCAGGGCTGCGGGACACACACCGGACAGCAGAGAGCACAAGTCAAAGGGCAGAAGGAGCCAGCATGCCATGGAGACAAGTGGGGCAGCACACACCCAGAGAGAGGACAAAAACAGCAAAGGAAAAGAAAAGGAATACAGGAGAGAGAGAGTACTTACAACAGAAAACAGAGAAATTTCACTTGCTCAGTAGTCCTGATGCACCAAAGCACGGACAGGGAGAGAGACAGACAGATGGAGAGAAGAAGAGTGTGTGAAAAGACCTGGGTGTTAACTCTGCTCTGGAGAAGCACGGTGAGCTGCCTGGCTCGGTCTTTGGGAAGGCACACACACACACGGGACTGATTCTGCATTTGCTACCCACAGCAGCGGGGGGAGATCCAAACACAGACCTCACTGCCAGGGCAGGGTCCTGCTGCCCGTGCTGCTCCAAGGTGACAGAGAGTGAGCAGAGAATTCCCTGCTGCTTCCCCTCCCCATTGGCTCTGCTCACCCACAGCCACACACGGGAACAGCTCTTAAAAAATTTGTATCTACTCTCTGTAAAGTATTGCCTGGACAAAAACATCCAACACAGCCTGATTTTTGCCTGTGAGGTTTTCTCTTTCTCTGTAAAACCCGCTATCTCATTTTCTCGCTGGAGAATCTGACAGCAAAGTGCGAGTCTACCTGTCCAACCTGTTCTCTTGCTCTGACATAAAACAGAAATCCAGTGGCCACTCACAAAATGTCTCAGCGACATTTGACCAACCACACCTGCATCCACCAGCTCCTGCACAAGTCCAGCAAACACATCGGCTCCAGCCTCCACTACAGGTTTCCTCTGACACCACATCTGCACCTTGACCCACCAGCTGGGCCCCCAGGAGGCTTCCAAAGATCCAATCCAGCCTTCCCTGCTCTGCCTGGGGCTCAGGACTCTGGCTCCTCTCCAGGACACCTGTCCCTGTCCTCCCATCAGTGGCACTGACAGGCACAGGGGAGCTGCCCCTCTCTGGGACAGCAGGGGGATGAAACTGAGGCACCAGCAGAGCCTGAGGTGCACGGCAGGATTTGGGGCCCACAGGAGGCACCAGGGCAGGAGCACAACCACCACCTGCACCACCAATTCCATCACCAATTCCATCACCAATTCCATCACCACCACCAGTGCAGCTCCGCCTGCCCTCAGGAGACAGAGGGGGCTGCAGCCCCAGCTCTGCACACACTGGCACTCACGTTATCAGGCGTGACTTGGGCTTCTTGGGGGAATCTCTGCCTTTCAGGGCATCATCCTGCATCTCCAGTGTCTGAGACTCGAGGATTTCATTGAGGCTGTTTTCTGCAGTGGAGCAAGAGTCAGCGTCGGTGCTGGCGAGCGTCTTGGTGGGCTTGAATGGATCCAAGGAGTCGAAGTTATTGGGGTCAAACTGGTAAGAGCCCTTGGGGAGAACTGGTGAATTTTTCAGCGCTGAGCTGCCACTGAGAGAGTTGGGACCGGGGCTGTCCCAGCAGGTGGGACCCAGCTGGGAGGAGCCCCGAGATGGTGGCGGCTCTGTGGGACCCCACTCTGCATCCTCAGCTGGTTTCTTGGGGGACTCTCTGTGTCTCTTCGGTGTCAGCTTGCTGGCTGGGATCCTGCTGCCCCTCCTGGGTGAAGCTGGCTTGGTCTCCACACTCTCTCTTGCCTCTGTAAAATCAGCCCCAGGTTTCAGGACCTGCCCTGGGGCTTCTGGAGCCGGGCACCCCCCCAGCTCACCGGGATGGGGAGGGTGTTGTGGGGCTGCCAGGGGAGAGCTCTGCAGCTGGCAGGCCCCTGCCACACAGGGGTTCACACTCCTGCCACGCTGCTCAGGGTCAGGCTGGTAGGATGCTTGGGTCTCCTCTATGGCTCCATCCAGTGAAGGTGTTTTCCCTTGCCCGAGCTGCTCCTGGGCCAGGGCAGCAGCCCTCAGCTCCAGCAGCCCAGTGTCCGCCGTGTCCCCTCCTGACGTGACCCACTCCCAGGTGGCTGTGCCCTCATGGGGCACGGGGCCTGGCTCCACAATGGGCACAGCAGGGTCAGCCTTGCAGCCCAGCCCGGCCAAGGGCTGCATCAGGGCCGAGTTGTCTGGGTCAGTTTCCCCTTTAGAATCCAAACTGGCTTTAGGGGCTCCAATCTCTGGCTGAGCCTCATCTTTGGGGTGCTTCCCAGGTGAGCTGTCCCAGTGGGCTTCCCCTACCAGCAGGTCACCGTGGCCACCTGGCTCTGAAAAGATAAAAGGAGATGGTTAAACCCTGAGCTGCAGCGCACACCCTTCCAGAGGGCTCTCTGTTCCCTCCTCACAGCTGCTCCAGAGTCAGATTTTATGGGGTATCCACTGACTCACAACCCAGCTTCCCTCCTGCCAGATGACAGGGAGTCACTGCTCACGGGGGCAGAGTTAAAAATTAGTGAGAAGAGTTCAGGGACACGTGACACGAGAGAACAGCACAAGATGTGAACAAGCAGGACCCAGGGAGAAGGGGAGTGGGAAGGTGTGCCCAGTGAAGGAGCAGAAACAGGCTGCAGGAGGGATCTGGGGGTCACCCAGTGCTGGGGCTGCAGAGCTGTGGGTGCACCAGTGCCTGACACAAGCTGAGCCTCCACCTGCAGAAATCTGGCTGAAGTCACACCAGGCTCTCCACACTGCTGTCAGCATCTTCTAACAAATCCTGATCCGTGACTTAATCACCATTACTCCAATCCTTCCCCCTCAATCCTTTTACTGTTTAATCTTTTCGTTGAAATCAAGGGATGGAGAAGATCCTTTATCTACTGGGGCACCCTGAAAGCTGCACCCACCGAGCATACAGAGCCAGGATTGCAGTGCAGGTGTGCCAAGGCACAAGAGGAAAACACCTGGTGTTTCTGCAGCACCTCAACCAGGGACAATTGCACAGACTCCTGGGAGAAGGCAAAACAGGGTGCTGGGGTGCCCAGCACCCACCAAGGAGCACGTGGTGTCTGCAGCCCACAGAGGCACCTTTCTGGGGACACACAGCCCAGCCAGGTCCTCCAAGGGCAGAGCAGAACCAATGCTCTCCCAAGGACCAAAGTGGTTTGAAAACCTGGCTGGGAAGAGCAGCCTGGCTGATGAAGAGCCTGGGCCAGGGAAATCTGCCTGTCCCCGCCTCAGCCCTGCCCTGGAACAGAGGTGACAGCTGCAGGGGAGAGTCACCTTGAGCATCTCCCCTGTTTGGCAGGGGGACAGCAATCACCTGCTCCCACAGATTCCCATCCCTGAGCATCCAAGAGAGGTTTTTCCTACCACCAGGCATTTGCAACTGGCTCCTGTGTGCTGGTAACAGAGCGAGTGACAGGCTGGCAGAGGAAAAGTGAATCAGGCAAAGATCTGGTCCCAGGACTAATCCGGGATGTGGAGCCAACAATCCTGACTCAGTTGATGGCTCGTGGTTAGCATAATTGATCCCCAGGATGCTAAAAGCCATGAAAATGAATCATGAGGGTCTGTGTCGTCCCTGAGACTGCAAAAATGCTTCCTCTGACTGCAGAAAAAAAGCTCCCTCCAAGTAGACGTTGCCTTGATGCCCCAGAAAATGCATCAGTAAACAGAAATCCAGTGGATGAGTACTTGGAGTGCAGCCAGGAAACAGTCTGAGGCAGTGCCTGGCAGGCCTCCCCATCATTAGGAACCAGGAAAACTTCCTTAACAGACCCCAAAGAAAACTTTATTACACTTGCTATGTTGCTCAGCTGTTTGAAGCCTCCCTGAGACAACCCTGAATAGAAGAACAAACTTCAAAGTCAGGGCAAAAGGACTTTTAAAGTGCATTTTGCGTTCCCAGCAGAAGGTTTGGCCGCCGCCGCTCTCACAGACATGAGCCCATCCTGGTTTCTAACCCAAGCAATGAGTAATTACCTCTTGAATAACAAGCAGTCGGCACAAAGCACCTCCCCATGCTGCGGTGTCTACAGGGCAGGGAGGAAAGGAGCAGTGGCGCGTGTGGCCATAGCTCAGAATCATTTTCCCACAAAAATCAGAACAAACACCCACCCCGAATCTCCAGTTTTGTGATTCCCTCATTTTCTGCACCCAGGAGTGCTCAGCTACGCAGCCCCTCCTGCAGCACAGCCCACCCAGCCAGACTGAGAACCCAGGAACTGGGATATACTGGGAGGCAGGGGCAAAGGGCAGCTCAGGTGGCTGCCTATGGCTCTGGAAATCTTTTGTAGCAGAAATGTCCCTCCTGCAAGCTCAGGGGGGTTTCCCCTAGTTCCTCCCCCTGTACATTGCTGCTGCCTCTCGGGTTCCTGTGGGAACAATTACACAGGATGCAGAAAGCAGCATCCTGAGGGCACTGGGGTTCACAGAAAGAGCCGAACTCTCTGCCCCAACCCCCGCAGCTGCCCAGCTCTGGCGATACCTCAGCGCAGCCTGGCTCTCCCCCAGCCCGGCACGCTGCCTGCAGCTCTCCCTGCTCCTCCTCTGAACGCTCCCATCCCCAGCTCCGCAGCCCCGGGCAGTCACGTTGGGAGCAGCCGTGTTGGCTCCGCACGTACTCCCTTTGCTCATGGCTCCTGCCAGGGAAACCAGCTTGTCCCCCACTCCTGCAGCTGTCCCCCAGCCCTCTCACTGCCCAAATCCTCCTTTTGGGCTAAAACCGTGCTGAATACCCCAGGGGAAGGCGGGCTGGCAGCCACTGACCACACGCATCGCATCCTCAGACCAGCCCTTCACACAGGCATCCATCCCAGCAGATGCCTCGCTGCAGTATCCCGGAAAGGTGACCCTGAGGTCTCCCATTCCACCTCTGGCACCGTGCCCTGCTGCGGGGGACAGTTTGGGCCCAGCATGGGCACTGCCAGGAGCAGGGCACACACGGTGACCCACAAACACAGACCCGGCACAGGGCGTGCTGGATCTCACGAACACCCCTGCAAACCTGCTCCACATCCAGAGGAGTACCTGGGGGGCATGCTACAAAGCGAAAACAGAGATTTTTTACTTTCTAAAGAAAAAGAAACAGGACAGTCTGGCACCGCAGTAATAGACACTTTGTGCCTCTGCATTATAATTGCTCTGCTTGTCTTCCTCGGGCTGAAATTAAACACAAACACCGACTGGAGCAGCTTTCCAACATGCCATCCCCCAAACGAACCGGGAGCACTTGGCAGGGCTGCAAGGCAAAGGCTCAGTGCCCGTTCCAGCGATCCCTGCCTGGCCCCCGTGCCCGGCGCGGGCAGAGCAGCCCCTGCGGGTTCCGACCGAGCTCGGGGCAGCACTCCTGAGAGTCACACACTCCTCCCTCAGCACAGGATATCTGCCCCGTGCACCCAGCTCACTCCGACGGCTCTTTTCCTCTTTTGGCTTTCCGCTTGTGTTTAACAGCCGCTGATCTATTTTTAAATCTATTCTGTTAGGAATTAGCATACCGGCAAACGATGCCGCTAACGCACCGGAAAACACGTGCCCTGCATCAGGGTAACGGCAGCCTGCTCCCAGCACTGATGGCTCTAGATATGAGCTCCTGCTCCTTTCCTTGTGCAAAATATCTACTGGCAGATGGCTGGAGATAACCTGAGCAAGAATGGGTCAGAATCAGCCCCACCACCCGAGACAGCAAGAGGAAACTGAGTGATCCTTAGTGGGCATAAACTCTCACTGCAGCCCCCTCCAGGGCTGAATTTTTGTCCCCAAGGACAGAGTTTAACACACCCAGGTCACCTCTTGGCTGTGCATGAAGCAGCCAGCCCTGGAGTCACAGCGTCTGTCATTCCTCACCCTATTTATTCCCAAGGCAGGGTGAGACTGCAACTCTACAGCAGACACTGCCTGCTGCTCTCTGTCCCTCAAGGCTGTGGTGCTGTGCCTGCCCTCGGGTCCAGCTCTGGCACTGCCCCCACACACCCCAGCTCAGGCAGCAGCCCCTCCCGAGGGGCTGCAGGGCAGCAGCTCTCCCTTGCTGACCAGCAGCCATCACAAGGGATTGCCTCCATCCCACAGGCTGCTGTGAAGCAGCAGCGAAGATGAGGCCTCAGCACATGGATCACATTGGTGCAGTGCTGTGAGAGCCCAGGGCGCCCCTGCACACTGCAAAACCATCCACAATCTTTCTCTCCACCATTCCAGACAGACTGAAAAGACACAGCCAGAGACACGGGCAGGGGAGGGCTGGAGCCAAGCGTGGTAGCACCGCAGTTTGGCTCTGCCGGCTCCAACATCCCGCTCTCTGCCAGCCAGCACAGAAAAACAGCTTTTGCTGGAGATCGTGCCCTTGTCCCCAGAACACTGGGAGCTTTGTGTGCAGGAGCAGCTACTCCCTCGCTGCTCATCCCAGGACAAGGGGCGCAGGCACGGAACAGTGGCACCCTGGAGTCTGAAGCAATGCGCTTCCCTAAGCTGTGCCAGAAATGATCCTCCTACCTGCTAGGAAAGCCTTTCCTCTCCCCTCCTTCCCAGACATTATCCCCAAAGCAAAGATGTCTCTATCATCCCTTCTTAAAAGGATTATTCCCAGAGCTGGGATTATTGGAAGCATGAACTGAGCACTCCCTCCATCACAGCAAACAAACTCGAGTTTTCCACAGGGATGGGTGAGCACCCAGATCCAGCCCAGCAGCAGAACAGCACCACAGGAGATGGAGAACCACAGCATCCTGTTACTGATACGGTCTGCACTGCCTGGGCTTCTGCACAGGACCCACGCTCTGGATGGAGCCCATGTGCTCTGAAGCCAGCCCTGCAAAAACTTCCCAGCCGCTGCTGCGAGCATTCAAGGAAATCACAACATTGCACATCACATACCAGGGTCTGAAGCAGTGAGGGGCAAGAGAGAGCAAGGAATGCTCAGTCCAGACCTCCTGACCCACCACATTCTGCCCTGTGCCTTGGAGAGGCTGCTGTCCTGCAGACCACCCCAGGGGCTCACCGATACCCTGTCCCTGCCCAACCACCCTGCCCTGCTGAGTGCAGATGGAAGGGGAGGTCTTCTCCCTGCCCTGCCCCGATAACCTCCCATGGGCTGTTGCAGCAGTGCCAGAGCTTCAAAGCTTCCTTCCAGCAGCACAAAAACAGAGATAAACACCAAGATCAGCCATGGACACCAGCAAAACCCCTGAAGAAGGGGGTACGGAGACAGTGGGGAGCTGTCAGAAGGCCATGGGCTAATGGAGAGCCACACTCAGGGGAGCAGCAGCAGTGTGGGACATATGGATGAACCTGCAAAACAGCTCCAGACCCACCAGCAAAGGAAACCCCACACAGCTAGAGCAGATCCCCCACAATTTCTCAAAAAATGGGGTTTAGCAGCATTGACCTTTTGCATCTTTAACGGCAGCTGCACAGTGAGGACACCTGGCACCTAACTCAGAGGAAAAATGGCCTGTTCAATCAAACCCCCACTACTGGCCAGCCTGGGGGACACAAACCTGGCATCGTGCCACTCCTGTGCAAGAGTCAGGGGTGAGTGGCACATGAGAAAGGTCCCACCAGCAGCAGCAGTCAGGGCAGCCCCCAGGCTGCAGAGGAAGTGTCAGAGGAACGTTTAGCTGATAAAGTAATTCAGCAGCATCCTCGGATTCCTCTCAATCAACCCATCACAGCTCTTTGTGAATCACCCAGCCCAGCCCTGGCATTTGAACCATCCAGGCCATTAACCATCAAAAGTGTGCCCAGCATTACTCAAAGTCAGAGAATTTTACTCCTTGACCCCACCCTGCCTTTCTGCCAATGGAGCAGAGCACCAAGAGCTGGAGGTGCATGCTGGCTCTTTACCTTGGGTCCCGACCTCAGGTGATCCTGGTGGCTCGCAGAACTCCTTGAGTGGCGAGCAGGTTGGTGTTTCTGCTTCAGGGGTCTCAAAATTATCAGTGGAGTCCGAGCTGCCGAGGGGGGGAAAAGAGTGAGGAATTACTGCTTTCAAGGCTACCTCTGAAATTCTCCCCAACGCCTACATGTCCAGCCAGGCCACAGGCTGGCCGCGGGCATCCGGGGCGGCCACTCGCTCCTGTCCAGCGGGACATGCTAGCAAACGGAAAAGGGAGAGCAGGTGAAACATCATCGTGAGCGGGCCCCGTGCATCCCCAGCCCTGCGGGAGGGCTCCTGCCGGCTCGTTGCCGCGCCGAGCACACAGCACGGGCCTCCAAGGACACGCAGCCCCGCGCCCGCCGATCCGGAGGCTGCCGCGGGAGGCGAGCCCGGCTGCTGCGGCCCTGAGCCCCCCCAGCATGCTGCAGGCAGCAGCCCCAGGCCCCTGCGCGGTGCAGTGCGGGTCCCCGGCAGCCAGGCAGCGAGCGGGGAGCGAGGGGCGGATGGGCAGAGGGCCGGGGGGGACGCGCCCGCAGCCCCGCAAACCCCGCGTGGGTGCGGGCGCCGAGGGAGGGCGGGCAGGGGAA
>VZTB01000142.1:222901-255724 GCA_013397245.1 Thryothorus ludovicianus
CCACGGGCTCCGCGCAGCCATTTCGTCCTCGGGAAGCGTCAGCAGGGGTGTCGCTTCCCAGCGAGAAAACTCCGTTTAGATGGGAACTTCCCCTGGCAAGCAAAATGTGCCATCTGTTCCCGCAGTGCCCGGCCAGACCCTGGTCCGTGCCCTGTGCCCTGCCCGGAATTCCCTTCCCAAACACCCAGGATCTCGGCATCCCTGCAGAGGGAATAAAGCAGCTCTCTTCATTCATTCCTAGCTCCCGCAACAAGCAGGAGGACAGTGTTTGGAAAGCACAGTGCTGCACCTTCCGTGGGCCAGCAGGGTGGGGAGTGGCAGCCCGGGAGCCCCCATTGCTTCTGCCTTTTCGGGGCTGCTGCCTGTCCGCTCTCCCTTCCCACCCATCCGGCTCCTTCTCTGTCCTGAGGGGCGCAGGGGCCGATGCCTCGAGCGGGAGGCAGAGGATCCACCTGGTTGTTGTGTCCCACCCGTACCAGCACCCACACTGGCCAGGCTGGGCTCTGCATGCCGCCAGCGCCGCGCACAGCCCGTGCCAACGCCCCGGGACCCGTGCTGTGCGCAGGCTGTGGGGCAGGAGGGCATTCCCAGCTGCTGGAGCCTCCGAGGTTGCTCTAGCAGCGAGCAGGGGCGCTCGACTGCTCGTCTCATCGCTGGCCCGGGTCTAGCCTTCAGCTCCCATCTCCCAAGTGGCTCTTTCTTCTCAGCTGGAACTTCCTGTTGGCTCTCATCTTCATTCTTTACCTCTTCAGCAGTGCAGAAAATTGGCACTTAATGTGCCCCGTGAGGCTGTGTGGTAGCAGCTTAATTGAGCCTGGTTGCATCACCCTGGCCACAGCTCAGCCTTGGGCCACGATCATTTCCCATCCTCTCTGTTTTCCTGCTCTTCCCTGGGGTGCTGCTGGTGTTCGGCTCCAGGTGAGACTCACAAAGGAGCAGGGGTGGTCCAGGCTGCCCAGAAAGTTGCAGGTCCTCACCCAGGTCCTCACCCATGGAAATCTGGCTTCCTGCAGCTCTCCATCCTCCTTTCCTCCCTCATCCTCATGCCTTCCCCTGCTGGTCAGCAGGTTGCTCCAAACCCTGCACATCTCAACATCTCACCTTTGATGGGGCGTGTGGCAGGACCATGCAGCAGCTTCCCCAAGCACTGCAAATCTCTCAGAAACCTGAGCTGCTGGTTGCCGCCCTGACCTTGACAGTTGTTTTCCAAGAGCTGGTCCCAGGCACTCGGCCTCGCATGAAGGGGTTGCAGAGTGTGTCTGTCCAAACAAGTGAGCACCAGGTGGCACACTGACCAAAAAGCTTGTGATAAAACCAGACTTGTAGCAATCACCCAAACGTGGTTTCAGCTCAGCTCCAACTCCTTTATTGCATCTTTGGGGCAGAGATTGCTGCAGGAGGACCTGAAATAATTGGTATTCAGAGCATCGTAAACCCCCACGTGTGGATGACAATCCAGGCAGGACTGCATGATGGCAGATGTCTAGCAGGGGAATAAGATTTTCCAGGTGAATGGAGGAAATGCAGATCGCCATTGTTTTGGGATATTCCTGAGTGCTGCTGAGGAGAAGTGGCTGCTCACTGCTCGTCTGTCATGGGAGAGCAGGAGAGCACTGCCGCCAAAGCTGTGCCCAGCTGCTGCTCTGGCATGCAGCCAGTGGGACCCTCCTCACCCCACCGGGCCCTGGGGGACAGCAGGGCCACACCAGCAGCAGCAGCAGGTCCCAGCAGGTGTCCCTGCAGGCCCCCGTGGAATTCCCTGGGTTTGGGTGCAGGTTCCCAGGGCAGGGCTACAGCAGCACCTCCGAGGCTGCATGCCTGGGATGCTCTGTTAAAGAGGAGGGTTTCCTCCGAGTGAATATCTCACCACTCCATTTGTGCTGGACCATGGAGTCCTTCCAGCACTTGGAATACAATGAGTTAGTATCTGCTCCGGAGTCTGCATCCCGGCGGAGAGCCCGGCCAGCTGGGAGCACACTGGGACCAGGCTCCGGACAAAGAACAATGGGAGGGCTCAGCAAGGGGCTCTGGGGGCAAGACCCAGCCCTGGTGACAGCACCGAGACTGGGGCTGCTCCCAGGTCTCTGATTCTCCACCTAGAGAGGGTCACAGCCTCCAGGGCCTCCTTTTAACTCTGCAGCTTGTCCCCTCACTCCTCTGAGCTGTGCTTGCAGGCAGCGGGCTCTGCGTGCCAAATGGGATGCTGGGGAAGGCACTGCTGCCTGGATGGGCTCCAGATGCAATGCAACTAATCCATTTTTATAGCTGGGAGCAGGTGTGTCATGCATCGCCAGCAGCTCTCTTAGAGACCACTCTTAATTTGGCCACAAGTGCTGGAGAGCTCCAACGGCATCGGCCACCACTCAGTGCCCTCCAGCCCAGGAAAGTCCTGTGGGGCCATGGCTCTGCTGCTGTCCCTGGTCTCACCCATGAGAGCAGGGAGTGTTCCAGGTGACTGTTGGCATCTCTGGCCAGGGCCACAGGGCCAGAGCCATGCCTGCACTTCACTCCTGGGCTTCAGAGCCACGGTGACCAGCCCTGGGCTTGTGCAGCCCCCCCCAGGGTTTCATGGACTGAGCTGTGTGCACATTAAGTGAAGAACATGGCCTTGGGGATGTGGAGAAATTACTTTTTGCTTGTACTTTCCTCCAGTTCCTGTGCTTGGGAAGAGCCAGTACCTGTGGGGAGGAAAAGAGAAAACCCTGCTGTTGGAACCGGAGGTAGGAAAGGCCGAAGAGTTTGTTTTTCATCCTCAGACCTTGGCAATGCAGCGAGTGGAGTTCAGTCAAGAACCCCATCCAAACCCACAGCTCCTGAAGCTGCTCTGGCCAAACAAAACTTCAAAGGGCCCTCTGTCCTTGCCCATCCCATTCCCACTCTGGAAGGGAGAAGTGACCCACAGCCAGGGCTGTAGGACTGGGGCCCCTCAGCCATGCCCCAGCAGCACTGGTGCTCAGCCCCATCCCCAGAGCAGCCAGGAGCTCCTGCAGGAGCTGCAGCCACAGACCCTCCAGGGATGAAGGGAGCAGGTCCTGGAGGGCTCAGAGACCCCAGAAAAGAGCCCACGTGTGTATGCAGGGCCCAGCCAAGGAGCTTCACTGCAGCAGCTCCTGACGCGCCGGGACTCGTTGGCCCTGCTGAGACAAAGAGCCATTGCTGAATTCAGCTGCCCTGGGTATTTTTTTCCCTCTTCGATGAATCACCTGCTAAAAATATTATAAATTGAGTCTCTGGCCAGACCTTTCACTTCTCTGGAAGCAAAAATATTTATTTTACTCAGGCTGTGCCTGTGTTTTAGCAGAACTTTATGATCAATTTTGGAGGAATGTGCCATGCTGTATATTCAAATTACAACTTTTTTTTGGCTCACAGTGTAAGTTTAAAATGTCTTGTTTAAGACGCAACTGTCAAGCTGCCAGAAAAATGCATTTTCAGCTGTTTTCCTCCCAAAAGCACCAGTTTTGCCAGTTGATGGTTACTGTCAACCCAGGTGTGTGCCTGTTCCAGAGCTCGGTGATCGAGGGGTGCAGGCTGGACTGGCTCAGACTGGGAGCTTCCACTTCCACGGAAGAAACAACACTCAGTTCCCAGCACTACCACAAAGTCAGGCCACAGGGAGCTGCAGAGGCTGTGGGGACAGACCTGCTCCATTGAACACGGCTGCATTTTCGGGAACTGGAGCGGGACCTGCTCCTGCCCAGGCTCCAGGCTGGTGCAAACCTGACGCAGATCGACAGACAGGCACCAGCGTGATGAGATCCTTGAGGAGAACATCGTCCCATAGAAGCTTCGGAGCATCTTCCTCCTCCCGAGGTGTGCAGGAGAGTCCTGCCGTGCTGCCAGGGCTCTGTGCCATCGGCCACCGAGACCCCGCCGGGACCAGCTCCTGTTGCTCTTGCTCCCGTGCCAGGCGCACCTTCCCCAAAAACCCTCATTTGAATTTAGGAAGGAAACGAAGGAAATTTCTTTTTCTTGCTTCAGGGCAGAGAGAATAATGGGATCTTTATTCCCCAGTAATTAAGTTGATTTTTGTGTGGGTTTAATTTACACTCCCTTCCAGCCTCCCCTGCAGGAATGTGGCCGTGGGTGGGCAGGGAACACCAGCCCAATCTGGGCACCAGGACCAGGTGCTTCTCAGGGTATCCCTTGAAGCAGGAGCTGGGGGCCCAGAGCCAGCTGTTTGGGATCCTCTTCATGCCCGTATTCCAATCCCATGGGCAAGATCTCCCCTCCACTTCTCTGGGGCCTGCCAGCCCCCAGTACCTGAGGCTGGGGTGGTACCTCCTGGCTGTTCCCTGCACCAGGCCGGATGCTTCCCTGCACAAAGGCTTTCAGAGCTTGCAGCCCCAGCCGGGAGCCCCGGGGATGAGCTGGATTTCATCCCTCCAGCCCCACATGAGGAGCAGAACAGGGAGATGAAGCAGAGCCCCAGGAGCAGCATCTGCTCTCGGCGGTTTCGCCTGTGCCGGATGCCGCAGCCACACTGCAGCACATGTGGGACGTGCTGAGCCCACCTGGTGCATCCTCCAGGAGCTGTGCTGGGCTCACGGGGCACCAGGGCTCCCAGGAGTGCTGTGGAGGCAGCGCACGAACAACTGACTCCGAGGCGAGGTGGGGATCAGGGCACAGGAGCATCCTCAGCCCGGCTCCAGCAGAGCCAGGGCACTGCACCATCGGGCTGCAAAAACAAGCAAAACACAGAATATACACAGCCACATGAAACTCCCAGCAAGCAGAGAAAGGGGGAACAGCGTTTTCATCACAGATTTCAAGTACATAAATACACGAAGCCAAAGCTGCTGTTGCTGCAGGGGATGGCCTTGAGCTGCTGCAGGGGGACAGGAGGGGTCCCCTCGCTGCCACACATCCTCCTGGCCCTGCCTCGCTGCAGGGCAGATGGCAGGGGAGAGGAAAGCCAAGCCAAGCCCAAATGAGATCCTGCTGTGTTTGCTCTGGCTCGTGGGCTGCAGAGGGGGAGCAGCACCCCCTGTACCCAAAGCCAGCCCCATCACTGGGGTTGCAATACCCACAGCAACATCTGCTGATCCCTTGCTTTCTCTTATGCTGTCCAAGTGGATGGTAAGAATCAGACACCTTAAAATCCACCATCTTGTTTTACAAGTCACAATATTAAATCTAGTTTCAATATCAGGAGTGAGTTTCCTTGGAAATGGTGAAGAAAACAGCAGCATTACTTAAAGGCACAGCCTTTTGTGCTCATTCCTCACTAGTTGTCTTTTTTCCACTCTCCTCTTGTATATTTGATCTGCTCAAGGCTGAGGAAACATTGCCCACAGCGTTACAATAGCAACCAATTTACAGTGCCTGCTTAGTCACTGGGGAATTTTTTGGATTTTATGTTTTCTGAAAAAACAGAACCACCATTGGCTTGGTCAGTGTGTGGCTGACAAATTCAGACTAAGGCTTACCAATATTTTATATTTGTGGCTGGAGGTGAAATTCCACTCATAACTTTTTGACAGTGCTGTGGCCTTTTGTACATATACAGGGCTCTGAGCACCCTGTTGGAGCTGAAATGTCCCTGCCCATGGCAGGGGGTTGGAATAAATGAACTTTAAAGGTCATTTCCAGCCCCAAACACCCTGTGATTCTATGGATTCTCATTCAGGGCTGCTCCACATCCCCACACAAGTGTCAGTCAGATGCAGATGAAGAGCCTGTCCTGCAGAACAGGCTCAGGAAGTTTCTGTCCTCGGCTGAAACCCCTTTGGTGTGGAAGAGCCTGGAACTTATTACAGATCGCTTAAGTAACTTTGGCTCACTCATGCTGATTAAATTGCTTCCCTGACTATTCCAGAGGCTCAAAACCACCAGCAGCTCCCAGGCTCCCTGTGCAAAATTAATTAAAGCAGACGATAACTTGGCAAGGACAAAAAAAGAAAGTCTCATAGTAAGGAACAAACCCAGTGCGGGGGTGTTTGCTGGAGCACGTGCCTGTGGGTGCTGTGAGGTGTTTGGGATGCAGGGATCGACCTCAGCTCACACACCCTCAGCCTTCAGTGCTTTGCTGAATCTGGGCATAAAAATAAACCTGGAAGTTCAGTGCAGAATCACAGCACAAAGGCAGGGACCCCTCGGTTTCCATAGGAAGCAGAATTACTCATTTGGCAGAAGGGGTGCATTTCCATTTTTGTACAAGAACTTCCTCTGCCTCCTGCAGAGAAAAAGCTGTGTGAGAAACACGGGTTTAGACCGTTCTCCAGAACCTGGCAGCAGCTCCGAGGGATCCCAGGAGGTGCCTGCAGGACTTCCAGGTTTCCAACCAAAACCAAGTGGACCATCACTCCTCTCTTCCTTGAAAGCAAGGCAAGCACAGAGAGGCACCTTCCTCCCGGACCATGAGCTGCAGGAGGGGCAATGGGCTTTGGGGTCTTTTCACAAGCTCAGCTCACCCCGTGGAGGTCCCTGCAAGGAGGGGAGGGGGCTCCACGGTGCATGTGCCGTGCGTCAGGCGAGAGCCCTGGCAGCAGGACAAAACTGAGCCTGAGCCCGACCTTCTCCCCCCTCCCCTTCCCCAGCGTTATCTGAAACCACAGCCTTGACTGGCTGCAGTTCTCATCCATCTGCAAAAGCACATTAAGGAGGGAGAGAAAGGTTGGCAGTTGACCACGAACCAAATCCCCAGAGAGGTCCTTACCTGACTCCAACCAGATGCTGTTTATCAGCCCGAGCATTCGCTACATGCCCAATGTGGCGGAGACAGAAGAAACACAAGAAATGCTTGTTATGCTCAGGGCTTGAGGGGGTTTTCATCCTCAGGCCGGATATACAAGTTCCAGGAGAGGAATATGCATCCCTGGAGTCCTGGGCTGAATCTGGAATTCATATACTCTGTAAATGTACTTTATTTAATGCAGGAATCAAGAAATGGTTTGGAATTATTGCACTGGAGAGCTTGATTGCATTGTTACAGCTTGGAATTAAGGAAAAACTGCAGATCTGTAGGGCAGCACCTCAGCCCCATGGGAAGGGCAGGATGGTGTGTTCTGGCTGCACAGTCCTGCCCCAATCTCCAGCCACTGGCCTGCACATGTTGAAGCCTGAGAGGAGGTTCCAGAGGGGTCTGCCCTCGCCCTGCACATATCCCACCAGAGATTCCCCTTTGGATTAAGCCAGCAAAACCCATCAGCCCAGGAAGTGGCATGACAGTGACAGTGCAGGGTCCCAGAGCCCAGGGAAGCCTCTCAGAGCAGCACAGGAACCAGGGCCAGGCTGGGAGGATGTGCTGCCAAAACCAGGGCAGCAGTAACGTGGAACATGGTAGCGATCCAGCCCAAGCGAAGACAGATGTGTTTGCTGGGAAAATGAGGACAGGGCTCTCTGAGAGACACGGCTGAATCCATGTGCTAGCACATATCTGTGTGTTTATGGAGATGTACGTGTGCCTTTTATGTATTCCAGCCTGCCTTTAAGGATGTGACGTTTTTGCTGCACCACTGTGCTTTATCTGAAGCCTGCAAGGTGCGTCTGGCCCTGGAAGTGGCCCCATCCTCACTTTGTCCCCCTGGCAGCTCCGCAGAGCCTGGTGCCAGCAGCTCGGGGCTGGGGGTGTCACAGGGCTCCGGGCACTGTGCATGGCCCTGTCTGTGGAAATCAATGCCCAAAGCCTCAGTTCAGCTCCCAGAGCCTTCAGCGGGGCTGTTACAGTCACTAAGAGCTTTTGGAGCCTTAGTGGGAGGGACCTGATTGCTGGTTAACAGCTAATTAATGTCAGATTAACATCTGGAGCACCTCTGGAGGAGCCCCAGAGCCAGGGGGAACCCTGAGGGCTTTTCTCCCCCTCAGCCTGGGTGTTAGGCTCCCCCAGATGCTCATGCAGAGCTGTGGGCATTCAGCAGAGGGAGGGCACCCCGGGTGATCCCTCCTCTGCTTTCCCAAGCAGATCTGCAGGGCTGAACCATCTCCCCATGCAGCCCCTGCCTCAGCCCTCCTGGGGATTATCAGCAAAAGGCACTTTTTGGAAAAGCTGTGCCATGAAATTTGGTATAGGGGAAGCATCACGTCCCAGGAGATGCCCTGGCCAGCTGATCCCAGCTGACAGGCAGGGACAACCCATCAGGAAGGTGCTGGGGAAGTGGGTGAAGAACACTTTGCTGCATCAATGTCCCCCGCTCCACCAGCTGCTGCGTAAATCACGTTGGCTTCAGAACCTGCTGGCAAAACATAAAGCAGTCTCCATGCTCCAGCCACCACAAGGGTATTAATCAGGCTAAAAATATAAAAACAACATGAAAAACACCATCTACGGGGTGTGCGGCATCAGACGCTCGCTCTGGGAGCTCGGCCAAGTGCTCATATCTCGACTCTCATAAATGCACCGCCAGGAAAACGCATTATCCCTGCAGAGCAGAACAGGCCGTGGCACCTGCTGCATTCTAATGGTTCTTCGTCATCACCTGTAGGTGATTTAAAGAAATAAGAACATTGACCTAATATCAATGTCCATTTATTAATGGACAAAGACTCTCTAACAGTTTGGAGTTACAAAGTGTGTGTTTATTCGGCTGGGCAGTGTGTGGGATATCTCCCTAATGCACACTGCAAAGTTTCATAGGTGATTACAAAGCTTTTATGTACAAAAATGTTGAATATACAAAATACAAATACATATTTATACCTTTGTCACCTCCCCTTCTCCACTTCGTATGCTAATTGGCAAGGAGGCTGTTAAGCATGCGTGGTTTGTTTCCTGAAATGAGTCGGGGGTCTTTTTTATGAGGAATCAATTAAAATGATGAAGTAAACGAAGTCTTTTTCGCTCTGACCTTTTTACCTGTTCTAGGTATTTGTGACAAACAAATCTTTGGTAGAGTCTGCAGCTTTCTGCCTTCAATCTGTTTCCTACCATGAGGAAGTTGGCTATTGTCCATAAAATTGACAAGCAATGAGTTACTGGATCTGGGATATCTTATCTAGATCTGGCTTCTGTTGGGTCTTTTTAGCTAACACAGCATCTACTCGAACTGTTTTTCTAAAATCCTTAATACCTCACAATTAACATCTCATAGGGAGACTGAGATTGAAAAAGCTGTCCTGTGGCGCCCTGACCTCCCCACCACAGCTCTGGCAAAGTTGGCATCGGCCGTGGTGGCACTGGCAGCGTGAGAAGCAGCAGTACCAGGGCACTCACACAAATCCTCCCGCTCTGGAGCACCAGGACATTACCACACATCCATGCCCTGTCCCAGCAGCACTGCCAGGGGAGCACCAGGCATTGGGATGTGGGAGTCTGGCCTGACTGGAGTGATGGATGCACCCTGGTAAAAAACACAAAAGCTTTATCATGCTCAGGGAGCCCAAAGAACAGACTTGATGTAGAAAACACGGCCTTTGCATTGCTCTCCGTTGCCCATAAAGCCATAAACCCCTTTCAAATGCTCCATCCCCCTAACTTTTGGATGTCATTAAACTCTTTATTAATTTACTCCAAATGTCTTTGCTCATATTCCAGCACGGCTAACCCCATCAAAAGGAGACAGCGCAGTGCTTAGACAGCACTTCTGCTCTTCAAAGCCTGTTACTGAGATTAATTGCTTCTCTCGAGTCCTCTGTGAAGGAGGAACACGAGGATAGCTGTTATGAGTGCTGGGTGTGAGGGGGGAAGCGAGATCCAAGGTAAAAGCAGAGTTGCAAAGCGTCACAGCTGGAGAGGATGGGCCGTGCAGGCTGCAGGGGAGGCCCCCAGCACCATTGCTGGGCTCCATCCCGGGTGGATATTCCTGCAGCTCTTCGGGGGAAGGCAAAGCCCAGGTGGGCGGTGTGACACTGCAGAGCCGAGACCCGAGGTCCTGGCACCTCCCACCTCGGAACATCTTCCCTTGGGCGAGAGCTGAGCGTGTCCTCAGGCTCCCCGCTGCTCTTCCCTACCCCTGCTGCCTGCCAAGAGCCTCTACAGGCACAGCTCCACAGCTCCCTCCTCCATCCCAATTTATCCTATGATGTCACCAATCCCAGTCCATCCTGACATCCCCAGTGACATCACGAGCCCTTCCACTCATCCCCTGTGTGGCAGCGGGGCTGGGCAGAGCCGGACGCGCGGCACCAGCCCGACCCTGCCCCGCAGCACTCCCCAAGGTGCCGGTGGCACTAAGGAGGGGTCGGCAGGCTGCACAGCCCCCCGAAACGCTTCCTGCCAGCCCCGCAAGCCGCCGGTACCCGCGGAGGGTCCCGCGGGAGCGCCCCGAGCCCGCCCGGCCCCACCGGAGGAGCGGCGGTGCCCGCGCACGGCGGTGCCCGCGCACGGCGGCCAGCTGCGCGCCTCGCCGGGGCTGACACGGTACATCTGCTCCGCGTTTGGGTTTCCATCGCCGAGTTTACCACATCCCCCCCAGCCGGCTGGAGGCGAGGAGGCGAACATCTGGAAGCAATCGTGGCTGTCACGCTTCAAGGAGATACTGCACCGCAGAGAGGAGAACCCGATCCCTCGGCCCGGCAGCCTCCTCCCGCCCCCAGCAGATGAGCAGAGAAGCAGCATCCTGCCACGAGCCGGGTCCTGCCCGGTCCTGAGCCCCTCCCAGGAAGGGCAACACCCGGCACCAGCATGTCCTTGGGAAGAGAGATGGGGCTGAGCCCCAGGGTGAGCTGCCAGCCCGGGCTGGAGACGCCCCAGCTCTGTGCCAGAGCTGGGTGGGGAAGCTCTCGAGGGACTTGGCTCTCTATTTTGGAGACGGGCTGAGAGCTGGGGCTTTTCAGCCTGGAGGAGAGAAGCTTGTAGGGAGATCTTAGAGTCCATTTCAGTACCACAG
The DNA here is from genome assembly GCA_013397245.1 of Thryothorus ludovicianus. NCBI lineage: Eukaryota > Metazoa > Chordata > Aves > Passeriformes > Certhiidae > Thryothorus > Thryothorus ludovicianus. Next base: position 233,668 of record VZTB01000142.1, read on the forward strand.
ATCTCAAGAAAATCTGAGGCTGCCCCATCTCTGGAAGAGTTCACAAGGCCAGGTTGGACAGGGCTTGGAAAACTTGGGACAGTGGGAAGTGTCCCTGTCCCTGACAGGGGGGACACTGGATGGGCTTTGAGGACCACCCCAAACCATTTCACGATTCTAAGATCTCCCTGCTGTGGCCAGGCTCATCCTGTGAGCCCAGGACAGCCATGCAGGTGTTTGTGAACATCCTGTCAGCCCAGCAAACCCTGTCCCATTCTGTTTTCCTCTGTGCCAACCCCTATGCCCAGGAAAGGGGCGCCTTTCCATTTAATTAAGTGCCCCGTGTTTTCTGCAGCTCACCAGGGCTCAGGAACACCATCCCTGCAGAGCATTTCTGGCAGGGAAAGAGCTCTTGTTCCTTTATGATATGGAATAGTTTCAGCATTAGTTATTCCAAAATCGTTCTGGTTTATGAGCACCCTGACAATTCGGCAGAGGCAGCAGGCCAGGCTCTGTACCAGGCACTAATAAAACCCTGACAGGAGCTGTAAGCTCTGCTGGCAGCTTCCAGGGAGGAAGGGGATGACTGGAGGGCACCTCTGCTCCCCCAGTGCAGGCAGCAGCAATTTTGTTTTCCCCAGCCAAAGGGGAAAACCATTGTAGGCCACACTCCTGGCAGCAGCAAGCTCCTTCTCATCCCACTTCCATTTCATCCATTTCCCAAGGCATCTCTGGGTGCCATCCTACAACTGCAGGAGAAGGAAAAAGAGGCAGAAGCCTCCTCAAATCACCAACTCGGGCACAGAAGCATCTAAATAGAATCCAGTGCTGCTACCCTGACAGGCTGTGAACCAGTGAGTCCAGCACAAGGTCCCAGCCCAGCTCTCAAGAGCCCCCAGCACTGTCTGTGACAGGGATGGACCATCCAGGTGCTGGGGTCGCTGGTCTGGAGCAGGAGGGTTCAGGAGAAGATAAATAGTGTTGGTGCATAGGAGCAACAAGGGCTTTGTGAAAGCCATGAAGAAATAATGAATGGATTAAAATAGGCACCTATTTTTGGAAGGCCTGGCACAAGATCTGACCCAGAAAGCCACCTGCAAACCTGGCCAGCACCACTTGCCTGTGCTGAGACCTGCAGCTCTGCTCCAAAGGCTGAGGCACCCCTGACCTGCTGCAGGATGGGCTGGGAAGCATCACTCAGAGCTGCCCCTGCCCAAGGCAACACCCACGGGAGGGCTCCTGGCTGCAGGAGCCTGAGGGACTCCCAGGAAGAGCAAGGGCAGTTTGGAAAGGCTCAAGGAAAGCCAGGTCTGTGGAAACAGGCTCTGTACTGTTTGCATGTCAGATCCAGTTATAAGCCAAGTCAATAAAGGAACTGAATTTAGATTTTATGGCTAAAATAATTGCCACTGGCATGCCAAGGACTCTTTAGCAGTCCCCCAGGCTGGACAGCACTTGCTGCTCTTCATTCCCTCCCTTCTGGGAGGGAAACTGCAGTCAGTGGCACAAGTGTGGGTGACCCAGGCAAGCCATGGCCACGAGTCCCTTCCCGACCCAGCACCTTGCCTTCCTTTCACATCTCCTTCTGCTTGCTTTTCCCCTGAAAACATTCCTTGTCATGGAAAGTTCCATGACAGCAGCTGTGGGGCCGAGGCCAGGCCCGGGGGCAGCAGGGTCCCCTTGGCACAGGCTCTTTGCTCCCCAGAGCCTGTCCTGCGCTCACAGTGCCCACAAGCACAGACAGGGCTCGTGCTGCAGCCGGGCACAGCAGCCAGCGTGTCCTCCCTGCAGAGAGAGCGAGAGGATTAATTAAAGAGAGAGGCTGCTGCCAGCAGAGAGAATGGGGCTCAGGTGGTTAATTGAACTGAGGCTGCAAATCCAGCCAGGGAGTTTCTGCCTGTGGTCATGCACACAGCATCTGCTCTGGCAGATTCCAGAGATAAAGGCATGAGAGGTGTGAGGATGTAGGAATTCCAAGAGAGTCCCCATGGCAGCCCTTCTTTTGCCTGGCACCTTCAGCCAAGGGATGCACAAGGCCAAGCCAGGCCTCCACAGGGACATAGACATCCTGGAAATTCCTCCTCCCCTATGGAAACCCAGCAGTGCACCCTGATAAGCATCACCTCGCTCAGCAGAGGGGGGCTTCTCTCCCACCTCTGCATCAAGGTCACATTAAGACAATGCAAGCACTGGGCAGAGCAGTTCAAGCCAAAAGTGGTGGGAGGGCGTGTGACACCCAGGGTCAGCTGTCGCAGCTCCCGCCTGCTCCTGGTGCTCCTCCACACACTCAAACATCGGCGGGGCTTCGAGGAGAGGAGTGGCACCGGCAAGGTCGCTCCAGGGCTGGATCCCTCCTCTCCCTCCCCAAACATCTGTGCAGATGTTAACAGGCGTGGCACGGCTCGATTTTCGATATGAAAGGCGAAGGGTTAGAGTTGAGCTCTTGGGTAAGCGACACCGAGAAAGTCAAAGTTTAATTGGCATTCCTGCCTGGGATGAAAGCCCCCGGCTGCCGGTGCCGGCACGGGCTGAGCGGGGCCATTGGTCACGGGCCGTAAAGGCCACACACAGGCAGCACTGGGGCAGGGCTGCCCTACCCATGGGACTCGCAGCTCTCTCGCCTCGGCCTCTTGCTCCCCACATCCCTCATGAAGGGGCAGCAGAGCTGGGGAACATCCCTGCCCTCTGCAGTGCTTGGTCCCCACTGCCAAGAGGCTCTGGGGTCTGATCAGGGCTGTCTCCATCCCTGTCCTCCCCTGCCTTGTGGGGCTGAATCGTCTCTGTGCTCCCATCCCTGTCCTCATCTGCTCTGAGAGCTGGATCCCCTCTGTTCACCAGGGAGCCACCCTCTGCTGAACACTCTGTGCCTCTTTGCTGCTGCTTTTTCCAGCTCGCAGAGAGCCCGGGGTGTTCAGGCATGGCCCTCAAATTCCTGTGAGCAGAACAAAGTCACATCACTTGCACCATCAATGGGCTCCAAGTGTGCAGGATGTCACAGAGCAACCACAGCAAGGGGCACGATTGCCAGGCTTCCCAAACTGCCTGAAGAGCATCATTCCACTGAACTCAAGGTCTAGCAGATGCAAGCCAGTCCCCACTCATGTAGGAGCCCCTTGCTCTGCTCCAAGCCCTTCCCACTTTAAATCCCTCACTGGGAGAATGGAGCCACTGCCCTCAGCTGCAGCCTCCATCCCTTTCAGCTGCTGCCTTGTAGGGGAGCTCCGAGCCCCAAGGGAGCTGCTCCAGCATCTTCTGGGCTTCTCAGAGGAATAAAAGCAAATGAAGAAACATCTCTCTTCTTACATTGCTAGGGACACACAGGTTGCTGGAAGAGCACCGGGATCAGACTGGGGCAGCTTTTCCTTGTCCCACTGATCCAATATTGCTGCAAAGGAAGGGGCTGGGCATGGCTTTGCCCCTCTGGGGGGTCAGCAGTGAAGGGGAAGGTTGTTGCTGTTATCAGTAGTTTCCTCTGTAATTCGAAGCAGCTGCCCTGTGCCAAGCACTTTCTGCTGCAGCCTGCTCCTAAGAGCACATCGGACTCAGCTGAGCGCTGCCTCGGTTGCCAGACAGCTCCTTCTGCTCCAGCTGCTCCTCTCAGCCTGGCAAAGCTTTGGGTGTCTCCTGCACAGGGCCACTGCTCCCATGGCTGAGCTGCTGCCATGGGGGGGACCTATCAGAGCAGCTGCCAGTGGGATCTCAATTTCCATTCCCACCCTGTTGGAATGGCTGCCAGCTGCTCACCGAGGGCATTCCTCACTATGGCCTGGCCAGACCCTCAAAGAGAAGTCAAGGGATCGTAGAACTGCAGAAAATCTGCCATAAAAATTCACCCAGGAGCTGATGCCCACTGTGCAGCAGGATGTGCCTCCCTAGTTATTTCTGCACAGTTCCTTCAACAGCCCCTTGAGAATCCTCTCAGGAAGGGGACACAGGACAGGGAGGGATGGGGTGGTGATGGGGACTGGTGCAGCCCAGAGTGCCCTGAGAGGAGGAGCTGCTGTGGCCCTTGCCAGTGGCTGTGGAACACTGCCTTTATCTCTGACCCTGCTGTGTAAAAATCATTAAAAACTACAAAATAAGAGGGTTTTGTGCAAATACAGTGAATCCCTCTGCTGTCCCCCTTTCCCTCCTGCTCTGCCCTGTGCATTCCCATCCAGTCCCCACAATTTCCACTGCAGTTTGTGCTCCAGCGCTGCCTCTGCTGGGACGCAGCTCCCTGCCCACGCTCGCTGTCCCCTCCTGCCCCTCTGCTTCTCTCCCGGCCTCCTCCCCTGCCCAGGACCATGGCAACGGCCCTGACGTCTCCTGCACCTCACGGGTGATTCGATTACTTGGGCTGAGAAAGTTCCTGCTGGAGCAGAAATGGATCTAATTATTGACGCTGGCGGTGGCGCGGGCCCGAGGTGCCGGCGTGGAGGGGGCAGGGTGAGCTCAGCCGTGTCCACCAGCCCCGCTCCGAGCACAGGGTCAAGGGCAGAGCCGAGAAAAATTTGGAGTCTCAGGATTTGGGCTGCTTCTGGTCCATTCCCATGCTCCACGGTCCAGCAAAGCCCTCCATGCCCCTGCTCTGGGGCAGCGAGGGTGAGGCTGTGGGAGGATGAACCCCCAAGCTGCAGCTCCTCTTTCTAAGAGCCTCGGACAGGGATTTTCACTCCCTTCTTCCTTCAATTTCAATGAAACTGCAATTTTTATGCAGAAGAAAAAGCCTTGAGAAAACAATCTTTTGGCATGTTTTTAAAGCAAAAATCCCCTTTTTCTTGGAAAACAGGCCAAAGCCTAGCCCATATTCCTTGGAAATTGGCCTTGTTCTACTTGAAAAACATCCCAATTTTTTGATGGAAAATTGGAAAATGGATCCAGGTTGGCTCCAGGAGAACGTGGCGTTGCAACAAAACTTTCCATGAAAATGATCTAAAGTTTTGCACAGAGCAAAAACCCTCGAAAGTGGAATTCCACCAGCCCAGCCCAGGACCATCCTGGCAGAGGCACTGTGCCACCAGCTGGATCATCCTGGTAGGATGCTCCACTGGAATGCTGTGCCCCCAAAAGCTGGAGTAGCTTCCATTACTGCCCCGAGCACATTGCTGTGGACTCAAAGAAATGCAGGCCTCCTCAACCACAGCTGTTTGTTTTTTCCTACCCAATATGATAAAAGAGTCTCCCCCCCTCCCCCTAAATCTGCCCCTGTCATGCGATTCTGGCAGGGCAGGCTACCCAACAGGATTTCTATTAAAATGTCATTTTCTTCTGCTTATAATTTCATTATAAGGCATTTGTGTAGAACATCGACCCCATAGGTAATATATGGGCAGGGGAGCAAGATTAGAGAGCACGGATGGTTTCTAATGGAGCCTGCAAGCAGACGTGAAACAATCCAGGCTGGCTCCAACCACCATCATTCACCGGTGCCTGATGTGGAGAAATACTTCATCGAGGGGTGATTGCCATTTAACACATCTTTCACTTCTCCCATCTCTCCTGAAAGAAGCGCCCAGCCGTCCCATCCATCCTGGGGCGGGATCTGTCAGCGCCGCTCCCGCTTCTGCTGCGCAGGAAGCAGCGATCTCCTTTATTTCTCAGCGCTCGAGGTGTTCCACGGAGACGCAGCCAGGGGCACAGCGGTGAGGAGAAAACAGGCACGGTCACCTCCATCCCCACCCATCTCCCCCAGACCCCTCCGGGATAAATTCACGCTGCCCCCTCTCCCTGCCCGCAGGCATCGGGGCCGGCTGTGCTGGAACTCAAACCCCTCCCCATCGCCTCAAACTCTCGTAAGAAAACTCAGAGGGTTGAAATGCCGTTTCCCAAGGCGGAAGAGCAGAAAAAAAAGGCGGTTTCCCCCTTGCAGAAGTCAGGGGGTGGCGGCAGCCCCGTCTGTGGCCCTGGGCAGACGATGCTCAGCCCGGAGATGCCGCTTGGCATTCCTCCCACACCCGAGGAATAAACACCGCTTTGTTTTAACCCCTCTCGCTGCACAGACAAGAAGCACTCCGAGGCTTTCATAAGCTCATCTGCATAATAATGCTGGCGAATTCCTATCTGGAGTGATCGGAGTGTCAAAACCCGGGATCCAGCCGTGAATTCTGGGGAAGAAGCGTCGCAGGGAAAATGACACCGGTGAGGGAGGGAGAGGAGCTGCCTGAGGGCTGCTCCCGGGCCACGCGCTTTGAAACAAGAGTCTGAGCGAGAGGAGGGCGAGTGGAGAGCGAGGAGAAAGTCTGGGGGGCGAGCAGGACGCGGGCTGCTGCTGCAGCCTCGTCCCCTGAATCGCGAGCAAATCCTTGTCTGCAGGATTCACAGGGTGGGTGAGAAACTACGGCATCACCAGGGAGCCCTCAGGCCCCGTGCTGGGATGAGACTCTGGTGCCACCTCTGCACCAACACCCATTGCATTCGGGGGGGCTCGGGACCTCCCCACCCCACTGCTGGCCAGTGGGAATAGAGGCCACGCACCAGATGCGTGATTTCTGGGGAAATTCTGATTAATGAGCAGCAAAAGCTGCTAACAGCATCACTCTCCGTCGAGGGAGCCGTGTTTTCTCTGGCAACTGCATGAACAGGGGCTGCTTTGAGCTGAAGTCTTCCCGAGCCCCCCGGGCGTGAAGCTGGGCGGCGATAACTTACACAAACACACGCTGTCAGCCGGCAGCCGAATTCAGCAGAAATCACGAACACGGCTTCGCAAGAAAAACAAAGCCGGTGAAATGAGGCCGGGCAAATGGAACAAAAGCCCCTTCCTAACTTGGGTGAGAGCAGGAAGGCAGGCAGCGCTGCGCAGGCTGTGAGAAGCGCACGAACCCTGCGGGGCTGGAGCTTGCCCGGAGCAGGGGCACTCAGCAGCGCCCTGCCAGGAGAGCCCGCAGCCCTCCAGGGCTTCCCCTGCTCAGCCCTTCCCCTGCTCAGCCCTTCCCCGGCTCAGCCCTTCCCCTGCTCAGCCCTTCCCCTGCACAGCCCTTCCACTGCACAGCCCTTCCCCTGCTCATTTCTTCCCCTGCACAGGCCTTCTCTTCAGCCCTTCCCCACAGCCCTTCCCTTGCTCAGCCCTTCCCCTGTTCAGCCCTTCCCCTGCTCAGCCCTTCTCTTCAGCCCTTCCCCACAGCCCTTCCCTGGACAGTCCTTCCCTTCAGTCCTTCCAAAGGGCTCTTTGGCAGGAGGGGGAGATCGAGCATGCAGTTATTGATTTATTCCAGTTATTTTAGCAGATTACTGGAAAGCACAGGGAAGGCAGCCGGGCAGCGCCGGGCTCAGCTGGCGCAGCCTTTGCCCCTGACGGCTCCGGCGCTGCCGGAGCAGCCACGAGTCCCTGGCCGGTGGCAGCCGCGGCCGCCCCACGCCGGGGAGGCGTTTCTGCTCCAGCCGGCTGCTGCATCCTCCGGCAGCATCCCGCCGTTGTTCGGGATTTTCTCCTCCGCCCCCGCTGGGTTTCACAGGCATTCCGCTGTGCAGGCGGAGCTCGGGAGGGGGCTCGGGCACCGAGGTTCACCTGTAGCAAACCCGAGAAGCTCCGGCAGCGGCGCCTGCGGGGCACGGACGGCGGGAGAAGGAGCTCCCGAGCCCAAACCGGCCCTGTGGGTGCTCTCGGGGCGGAGAGGCTCCTGCAGAGCCCAGGCTGCTGTCAGGGTGCCTCCGGGCGGGCCCCCCCGGCCGTGTGCCGGAGTCACCGCAGCCTCGCACAGCCACCTTTTGTCGCCTTTCCATCCTGCTGCATATTTATCAGCCTCATTTGCATTGCCTTTGCATAAAGCACCGGGCCGGGCGCTGCAAGTGTCTCTCTTGAAGACAAGCTGAAGTATGCATCTCCATAATTCTGCTGGCATTTTGACTTCCCAGGACAGAGCCTTTGTTTTATGCCAGCAAATTCCTGGCCGGGTGGGCTCAGGTTTCCAGCACACCATTAGCACACAGCCGTTCCCATCCAGAGCTCCAGAGAATTCCCCTGTTCCCTTCCATCTCCAAATAGCAGCAGCCCAGATCCTGTTGGGAATCCCGCATCTTATTTAGATGCCTGAACACAGTTGGGATGAAAAACCTTTTTTAAAAGCTCCAGAATCAAGGCTCTGCTGGCTCTGCCACCACAGCTCAGGGATGTGGTCATTCCTCATCCGGGTGCTGTAAAGCTCCTTCTCTGACTTCTCCCAGCTCCGCTGAGGGAGAGGAAATATACTTTTGATTTCAGACCCTAATTAGGCCTCAGGAAAGGAGATAATGTTCTCTGTGCACACCAAAGGGTCCCAGCATCAATCCCAGCTTTGTCAGGGTTCAGTTGTGGCTCCCAAGATGGTGCTGAGGAGGGAGGAGGGTCCATGCCCCCCACAACAAACCCACTGATGTTTCCAGTGGGAATGGGCAAGGACTCTCACCACATGGACAGCACAGGCAGGGGGAGGTTTATAAAACTTTTCCATGTCTTGGTGTGAGGCAGCCATTTCTGTATGATATTCCCAAAATCATCTCCCATAGCCCTGGTGGGACAGAGCCCTGTGGGCCAGGAGCAGGCAGTGCAGGACCCTGGGGCAAGGACACCAGGCCAGGGAAATTGATTTCACAATGCTGGAAAAGCAGAAACCCCACAGCAACAATCTCATCGGATGTTCCTGCAAACACCCCCGTGTCCATTACCCTGCTCGCTGGCTGAGTGCTCCCGCCTGGATCGATGCTCCCGCCTTTAAAACTCACTAATCACCCTGATTTATAGGTAACGTGTCTGGGCGGCACCCGGAGGCCTGTGCTTGTTCCGAGGGGAGGGTTTAAACCCTTCCTGCTTTTAAGTGCTTTTTGTTTTAGACAAATCTGTGGCTGCTGGCTGCCCCCAGCCCTGTGCTGCCCTCACAAAGTCTGCTGGAGCAGATTGCTGGGGGATCAGACAGCTGCCGGCTCCTGGGGAGGGGGTTCTACAAGCACACCAATTTTGGGAGTTGGGGCTATCTCCATCACCATTCCAGCTCTAAGGTGCAATATCTGTGCAGTACTTGCAACCTTGAGCCTGTTCTCTGCCCAGCAATGGGTCTGTTATGTGCAGGGTTTGGCTCATAGAATCAAGTCTGGTTGCTCGGCAGTGTCCTGGGGCTGAGGGTCTCAGAGCTGCATTCCAGTCAAGCCAGGGAGCTGCAGAACAGGCAAGGGCCACTCCAGCAGCCAACAGTATCCCCTCACTGGGCAGTGGGAGTGGGAGCAGCATCACTGGAGCCAGGGCATCTCCCTGGGGTGCTGGGAAGCTTCTCCACGGGATGCTCCATCCCCACGGAATGCTGCATGTCCACGGGATGCTGAATCTCCACAGGGTGCTGCCTGCAGCCTGATGAGCCTATTCTGCAGCTCATCAAAAGGAGCTGAAGTGCCTCTCTGATTGCAGTGGGTAAGTGCCTCCGTGGGCAGCAAACGCTGGGCACTGGAGAGCTCTTCAATCACACCACAAAAGAGATGGCACAGCCAGAGGCAGCAGCCAGGAGCACTCGGGGGTTGCCTGGGGACCAGCGCATGCTCGTGGAGAGGGGATGATGCGGGGAGGAGGGAGAGGGAGCAGTAACTCCATCTCTGGGTATTGTGGGGGGCTGCAGGACACCCATCAGCCAGGCTGAGGCACACTGACTCACTCATGGTCTTCAAATCTGTGAACCCATGGGCTTTAAGTGTTTTCAAATAATTTCCTGTATTTAAGGAGAGAGCTGCTCTGGAGTGTTTCTCTGGATGCTTTACTCGTGTCCTGTAAATAATGCATTAGTTTCACTTATCGGGATGAGAACAGCCCAGGTTTGTGTTGCTGCTGGGGCTGCTGATCCAGGGCTCCTCCCGCTGCAGCAGCTCCTGCAGAGAGCCCAGCATCCCCACCCTGGGCTCCTTCCTCCCCACAAACCCTGCTGTTCATTCTTAATTTCCCTTTTCCTCTTTAATGAGCACAGGGATGTCTCCCGTCTCTGAGTGCCCTGTGCATCAGCCAGAGATGATCCCATTAGGAGCAGTCTAGCGAGCCTGGCTGGATACATCCCATCCTGGCTGGGGCTGTGGGCCAGCACCACAGGCTCCCGTGGGACCTCCTGCCTTCTCCCAGGGGATGTCAGCTCTGCTGGAGCAGGGCAGACAGCCCCACAGCCAAGGCCTGTGCCAGCCTTTCCCGGGATGGATCTGCACATCCCTGCTCTGCCATGCTCCAGGCAGCTCTGCCAGTGCTTTGCAAAACACAGAGCTCCACCTGGGAGATGGACAAGTTTCTAGAAGTGTGGGTCATGCTCCAGGGAAACGAGTGTTTTCAGCTGTCTGCTGCTGAGGCAAAGCAGAGAGGGAAAAACAGGTTCTGATTTTGGAACCCATGACCTTCTGGTCCAGGGATCAGAACGTGGCAGCTCATCAGCCCCCAGCTGCCAGACACAACAAGTACTGGGGTGTCATAGCATCACTGTTCAATAATTCATCAGAAAAGGGCAAAGAGGGAAGTGCTGGGAGCAGCCCCGTGCTGGGAATACGTGAGCAGCCTCCGGAGTGCCAGGCTGCAGCATCTCCCCACTCCGTGGCGAGCAGCGCTGCCAAGAGCTGCTTGGAAAACTTCGGGTGGCTCCACTTCCACTGACATGCCTGTTGATCTTCCCTCTGTCCCTCCTGCAACGTTTGTGACATCATTTTCCCTTTACACCCCTCCTTCCCTTTTGTATTTCAGCCCAGGGTAGAAAGGAGAGTGGCAGGATCTCCTCCAGCACACCTGACACCCCAGTGCCTCCCCAGACCCTGGAGAGCCCCAGGGGAGGCCGAGCCAGCCTTGCCCACTGCCCGGCTGCTGGGGGGCATCCCTGGCCCGGCTCAGTGTTTGGGGGAGCCCTGAGCAGAGGCTGCACCCTGGGGCTGGGGGTGTGCAGAGCCCAGGCTGTGCCTCCGATCCCCAGCCAAGTGACACCGCACCCACAGCTCACCATGGGCCGGGCTGGCAGGTTCCTGGTGTCCATCCTGCAGGTTAAATCCGTTCCCAGCCACAAATTAGACATGTTTGTTGAGTTCATCTTAAATTACAGCGCAGGGCAGCCCTTATAATTAGGAGCTTTGCTCTGGAAGCACATCCCTGCAGGAACGCCCTGTGCACACTTCCTCCCAGGGGCAAGTCAAGGCAGAGGGGCCCCATCCTGCCCACGGAACCCCTGGAGGGTCCAGCTGTGGGCACTGCTGGGAGGGAAGGTGACATCATGTGCTGCTGCCCTGCACCTTGTGCTGGATTTCAGCCCAGTGCAGGCCCAGTTCCAGCTCTACAAGACTGGGACAGAGAAGTGGCCAAACTGGGTTTTATCCCAAGGCCAGCCCTCAGCTGCTCACAATGGGTCAGGCCATGCCAGAACCCCACTGGAGGCACCACAGTGTGCCATGGGGAGGGTAGCAGGGCCCCGTTCCTCACAGCCCCATGGAAGCTGGGCAGCACAACCAGTCCCTGCTCCAGCACCGCTGCATGGGCAGCTGTGCCAGGAATGGATTTGGCTGCTTCCCTCTCCTGGAGCTGCCAGAGCCTGGAGCCAAGTGGCAGCTTCTCAGGTGCCCAAGCAGCTGCAGCATCTGCAGGGATAACTTGGCATTGCTGGAGTCTTTGTCCTAACAAAGGAAAAAGCAAAGCATCCAGATTATAAAAAGAAAACCAGCCTGGAGGAGGCCAGGAGCTGCTGCTCAGGCCTGAGCTGTGTGGGAATGGGAGAGGGGCAGCAGATTGCTCCTGCACCAGTGGGTCCCGTCCCAGTGGGACGAGGCACAGCAGCAGTAGCAGCAGGAAGGCACTGGGGTGTTCCCGCAGCCACCTGGCCTTTGGGTCAAAACAATCCCGGGCAGAGCATCTGCAGATTTTTTTTACTGAAACTTCACATTCTCTCTCACAGATGAAATTTCACTTTCTGGTTTGTTGTTTTTTAACCAGAATAACCTAAAACATTTCAGAAATGTGCTCCATGGCCCAGCCCCAGATGCCTGCCAGCATCCTCACTCCAGCAGCCCCAGCCCCAGCCTGCTCCTCCCCACTGCGTCCTGCCCTGCCGGATGCAACCGCAGCCCACTGTGGCCGAGAGCACCGGACATGTCCCTGGGCAGTCCCCTCCTGCCCTCCTCACATTTCTGTGGTCTGGCAATGGAGAGCCAAACCGCTGCCCTCCTCTTCCCGCTGCCCCTGGTTTTGGCAGTGCTGCCAGAACCCCACTGGATTCAGAGCTCCCAGCAGCCGCGTGCCTGCACCAGGCAGGACATCCCAGCAGAGCCTGAGCTGCTCCATCGCCACTGGTTTGATTCCATCTCCCCTGTCCTTCCCAGTCCTGTGCTGGGTACCCCCACTGTCCCTCCAGCCACCAACACTGCAGCTCCCTGCTCTTCCCAGGCCTGGGATGATCCTCTGCATCTCTGTTCAAACCGGGGTCCAACACCACCAGGCAGCAGCCAGGCACCTCCAAGTTGTCACACCAGATGTAAACTTGAGCCATTGTCCCTCTAGAATGTTTGTCACCTAAAATACCCACTGTGTTTTCCTGCACTCTGCTTTAGTTTGTAATTGGTGCTCATAAATAAATATATGTATATACAGAAACACAGTGAGCAGGTCACTATTTAAAGCCTGGGCAAGGAGGAGGACCAGAGCCAAGCCTGGCTTTTAGGAATGGGACACAGGTGCAAGCCGAGGACACGGCCCCAGGCTGTTGGCTGCATGCCAGGGCCATGGACCCATCATCCTGCAGTGTATCTGGGCTTTGGAGGAGTTTAAATAACCACTGGCCCGGGGCGGAGTGGCCAAGTCTGACCTGTGGAGCCCCTCTGCATCCGATGGAATCCCCCTGAGGAGCACAGCAGCACCCACTGCTCTGCCCCCGGCGATGTTCAGGGTTAGCGGGTGCTGGGTGCCACAGGGAACCCTGGGACCCCGAGGCGGCTGGGCACAAGCACAGGGCTGTGTCAGGCCCCGTCCCCGCCGCTGAGCTCCCGGGAATTGGCGCAAGAGAAGCCCCGGCTGTGCCGCGGGGAGCGGCAGGGCGAGCCCGGGGGCTGCGCTCCAGCCCAGCACAAACCACCTCCGGCCGATGGCGCTTCCTCCTCGCAAGGGACTGAGTCAGCCCTTCCCGAGGGCGCCGGGAGCAGCAGCCTCTGCCAGCGCCTCTGTGCGAGGCCACCGAGCTCCCCCGCAGCCCCACCCGCCCCACGACGGCCCCGGTGACCCCCGGCTCGGCATCCACCGTCCCTGTGCCCCGCACCCCAGCTGGTGGAGACAGCGATGGGGACCCCGAGGCGGCTGAGAGCCGAGGACAAGGAGTGGCGGTGCCACGGGCGGGGTCCCGGGTGGGCTGCGGCTGCCGGACAAGCGCTGCCCAGCGCTGGCAGTGCCCGCTGCAGCGGGGATGTACCTGCCGCGGGCTCCACCCAGCTCGGCCAACTGGCAGGTGACGATGCCGGGGCTTTGTCCCCTCACTGTGATGTTGCCTGTGATTTATAGGTCATTTTACAGCAGCTGTAAAGAGGCTGTAAATTATAGGAGGGGCATAAATTAGCCACGGACCCCTTTACTGGCCATAAAGATCTAAGGCCCACCACAGCTGCCTTTGGAGCTGGCACCCCGGGACATTCCCGAGGACAGCCAGGGGTGTCTTCAGCCAGGCCAGTGAGGCTGTGCTGACTTATTTAGCAGAGCTCAGATAAATGGGGCCTTTTATTCCAGCAGAGCCGCAGTGTGACAGGTGGGGAGGGGCCAGGACGATGGGGGCAGCCCGGGGGCTCCCTGCCCAGCCCAGCCCCTTCCCCCTGGTTCTGTAGGGGGGAGAAATCACCGCAATCCCCCAAGGGGGTCCTGGAGTTGGGACCCCCCAGCCCCAGGCGGGTTTGGTGGTCGAGCCTGGAGGCCATATGTCAAGAGGCAGCAGCAGGACAGGGAGCAGGGACGATGCCTTCGGCCTTGCAGGTGGCTCTTTCTCCCGTCTGCCAACGCCAGGGTCCCTCCCCTCCTGCCACGTGTCCCCTGCATGGAGCCCTCCACAGGCACCGAGCCCCGAATTCCTGCGCTGCCCGCCCTGCACTGGCGGCAGTTGGTGCCCTGTTGTTCTCTGATGTGACCCTGGAGCACAAACAGCTTTGCAGCTCCTCGCCTGTTAATTACATTATGTCTAACGAGCAGGATCAGGCGGAAGGGATTAAACCTTGGATCTGCTTCTGCGCTCCTGGAGCACAGGAGAGAAAAGCAGCTTTATCCGTTCAAAATGGGAGTCACTTTTCACACCGGCTCCGATCCCAGAGCTAATCTCCTTGGTTTGCTCAGTGCACTGACAGCTCCACACACAGGCAGGGCAGGCAGGATGCTCGTGGCCCCAGCCTCAACATTTTCCCTACCTTTTCCAGCCTCGGGGCCTGCTGGACGTGCTGGAGCACTGACAGGGCAAGCAGGAGACTCTGCAAGCCCTGCCCCAGCACTTGGCATGCTCCAGGGACGTTTTCCATGGCTTCTCTGCTCACCGCAGGACAAAACAGTAGTTCTGGGGAATTTCTGGGAGTTGCTAGCGGCTCAGCAGTTTCCTGGGGCTGCAGCTGCTCACTGCATGGTTGGAGCACGGGGAAGTGCTGGGTTGGGGTGAAAGTTCTCCCCAAATACTTCAGGGAAGACGTTTCAGGCATTGGAGTCCACACACACAGAGCACCTGTGGAGCTCCCGGTCCTTGGAACCGCCCAAAATCCTGTGGCTGGGCACAGGGTGACCCCCAGGGATCCCCAGGAGGGACAGAGCAGGCAATGCTGCCTGTTGTATCCCCGGGCTAGGAGCTGCCCTGCTGGAGGGTAAGGGAGTGTTCTGCCCAGCCACTCTGTCAGCCGGAGCGAGCCCCTGCGGGGGGCACCGCCCTCGGGCTCCTGGGTGAGATTTGCATGATTATTGGGCATGAATTTGCCTCTGCTACCGAGCCAGGGCGGGACGGGGCTGCAGCGGGTCAGCGGCCGGGCTGACACCCCCGGCAGGGCAGCAGGGTCACCCCTGTGCCACTCAGCCTGGTGACAGGCCACTTGGCATTCCGAGAGGCTGGAGCGTCACCTGCCTCCCCCACGGCTACACCAGCTGAGCCACTGAGCTCCCGTGGAGTCCACAGAATCAAGGAAGGCTGGAAAATACCCTCAGGACCACCAAGTCCCACTGCTAACTCCACACTGCCGAGCCATCACCCCATGCCCTGTGCCAAACCCAGCCCTGAAGCTGCTCAGCACACTCCCTGCACCTTGGTGTCTCTCAGGGACAACAGGGAAGACCTCTGCCCCGGGCTGGGCAAGGGGCTTGGCTCCAGGACAGTGCCCAGGCTTGGTGGTGACATTCCTGGCACAGGGACAAGGCTGCCAGGAGGGTGACAGACACGGGAGCTGGCCCAGGCAGCGCCATCAGCTGAGCTCAGCTCCGGGACATTGTTCCTGGTAGCTGCAGCATGGGAAGAGTGGGGGCAGCCCCCGACCCCCGGCCCACAGCACAGCTGTGAGGCAGCAGCAGTAAATCTGGACTCCTTGCTGGAGACCCCAAGGAGAGCATCTGCAGCTTGTTTTCAGCATGAACTCCTGTAAAAAGGGCACCGTGTCTATAAATCCATCATGGGGAAGCTTCCTGGAAACCCAGTTTGGCTTCTGTTCCTCTCATTCCCCATGCTCAGAGCCCCCAGGGCTGCAGTGCAGAGGCTGGGAAAGGCTAGGAATGCTGAAGGGGAACGCACACCCTATCTCTGGGTCCTGCAGAGTCACCTTCCAGTGCTCAGAGTGGGAAGGGGAGCTCCTACCTTTGGGCACTAAACCCCCCGGCAGCAGCTCCCTGTGAGCCAGGAACCTCTGCCAGGGCCATCCTCTGAGCCAGGCTGTGCTCCGTGTCCTCCAGCATCAGCTAAAACAGGTTCTAACGCCTCCACAGCTCAGGAGCCAAGACAAGGGTGAGTTAAATCAAATGTTGGCAGGTGGAAGCACCAGAGGATGCTCCTCCCCAGCAAATTAAGCCCAAATGAGTTAATCAATGAGTCAAATTTAAAAAGCTTTTATGCACTTGTTCTATATATATACCAGTCACCTGCTTCAGAGCTGCTGGTCAGGATAATGCCCTGGGGAGAGCTGGTGACTGAGTCACCTTTACCTGGAAGTGCCCTGCAGTCATTCTTTTCCTGGCACTGAGTCCCACCCTTGCTCACCTGGGGATGCTGCAGGGGGGTGGGGGGGGGATGCAGGAGGGAATTGGCTGCTAGAGAATAAGGGAAAGGGTAAAAGGATCCCTGGATGGTGAGAGGAGCCATTTACAATCTGGAGGGGTGAGAGAGTTTAGGGTCTGTCTGTGGTTTCCTTTGCCTTCCTCCTCCTCCTGTTTCCAGCGAGTGGGAGGCATCTTCATCCGGCCTCGGCAGCAGCATCAGGCTCATGTGGGTTTGGCAGAGCGAGCGGGCACAGCTCTCTGCCCTGCTCTATAAATACAGTGGCTTCTCCAGGGCTGTCTAGACAGGAAACAGCCCAAGAACTGGGAGAAAACTCCTTGAGTTAAAGGGGACTGGGACTGTGCTGGGAGCCCAGGGCCTCTCGCTTCCAAACCCAGGGGATCCAAGGCTCTGGATGAGGGGGAGGAAGATGGGGAGGCAGCACAGTTGTGCCATGCAGCCACAGCCACCCCTCTATCCTGCTCTGGTCTCTCTGCTTCCCATCCTTATGCCAACCATTGCAGCAGCTCTGGGGATGGGACCCACTGGATCCCCATTCATCAGAGCCTGGCCAGGCACAGGGACTCAGCTGCTTGGGTCCTTCCTTCCAGGTGCTAAACCTCTTTGAGTTTGTTTTGCATTGCTTTCACTTTATGCTCTTGCAGGGGAAAGTCCTCATCCTGGTTGCTTTATGCCCAGCTGTGCCTTTTTTCCTCTGTAAACATCCAAGTAGTACTTGAGAGAAAAAAACAGCTCCTGTTAGTGGGGGAGGAATCATGGCCCATGGGTAATGACACATAATGACAGCCCTTCTCCCACTGGAAGGAGCTGCTGTTGGGCTTCCAAATGACAGCACGCAGCAAATGCCATTAGCAGATTATCCAAGTGAAGAATCTTTGCAGTGACAAGAAGGTGAAATGCATCTGGCCTTGAGAGGAAGAACTGCCAGCACCATTTCCAGCCCTGTCCCACAGAGGAATGAGAGAGGCAAATTCCACATCTGTACAGATCTCAGCATCAGCCCGGGCTGTTCTTCCCCTAGATACTCACAGGGATCTCAGAAGATCCAGGGGCCGGTGCCCAGGTCCTTGGTTCCCAGCAGGGTGAGGGACAGTTTGTGGGTGCTGTGGGTACTGCTGGAGGGGTGTGATAGAGTCCTCATCTGAGGAGAACCCCCGAGTGATTTGTCTTGTGCCTGTATCACTACAAAGGCTGTAAATTACTGACGTTTTTTATCTGCAGTGTCCCCCCCACCCCGTGAAGATAACAGCCTGAGGAGGAGGTGGCTGTCCTTGCTCTGATGGACTTCAGCACCTTTATCTGCCCCTGAAGATCTTTTGGGGCCAATCCAAAGATAGCAGGAGGATTTCTCAGGGTGGAGACCCAAGAGGACAGGATGGGCAGTGTCCAGGCCCTGCCCTGGCTCTAGTTGGTGTCCTGGGCTGTTGTCGGGGTGTCCTGATGTCACCAGGGCAGCTGAGCAGCACCAGGGAGCCTGTCCCTTCTCCAACACACAGGCAGCAAGCCCAGGGATGCACTGCTCCATCTCCAGGGCTTTGAACCTGTCTGGGTGTGTGGGCACTTCCATGGAGACCGAGAAGCCTCAGCATGTACTGAGCATCAAGGCAGCTGATGGGAAGAGCTGGAGGTCCCCTGGGACAGCTTATTAAACATCCCGGCTGGGCTGGAACAGAGTGACATTCATACAGCAGCTCAGCCTCAGTGCCAGAGGGGCAATGTCAAACAAACATAATTAATTTCCCTCTGCAAATCAATCGGGGGCAGAAGTCAAGCTCTCCCAGCACAGGAGATACACTGCAGTAGATAATCATCCCCCAGGATGAGAATGATCCCTGCAGCACTTCCAAGGGCACCTGCTCACCTCCCAGCAAATCAGAGCCTCCCCTCGGGCACAAACTCCTGTGCTCTCTTCCATGGATCATCAGTGAGTGACTGCCCAGGGCAGGGGGCTGAGCTGGGCAGGACTCCTGGGCAGCAGGTTTCTGGGATGGATGGCTCAGTCCTTTACCTGGCAGTGTGGGGAAGGCTTTGTCTTTGTGCCAGTAGTGCCTGTGGGGCTGCAGAGCCCTGAGCACCCTTCACCCCCATGTCCCCTCTCCCTCTGCCTGCAGAGGAGGTGGGTGCCTGTCCTGGACAGACACCAGTCTGGGGACATGCTGCGGTGCTGGCCTGGCTGCAAGCACTGCTGTGGAATTGCCTGCCTCGAGTGCTGTCTGCAGACAATAAAACACCATGTGATGTCTCAATGAGCCCCTCGGCATGTGACAATTGCAGGGCAGAGGAGCTCCTGCCTGGCTGGAGGGATTGGTCCCAACGCTGGGGTCTCAGTGTGAGGACCAGCAGGAGTTGCCCTGTCCCAAGCAGAGGCTGCTAGGACTCTCAGCCCTGTGATGGTGCAGGGGCAGAGAGCTTTTATCAGCTGTGATTTAAAATGAGATACCACACTAATATCAAGGAAATGGCAAAAACAGCCAGGCTGGGAAATGGCAAGGTTGGGTGGCACCCGTGCTCTGGTCTTCCTGGCTGAGCTTGCTCCATCAGCCTCTGCCAGATCTCCTAAACCTGCAACTGTGGGTGCCCCAAGCACTCCTGCTCCTGCAACAGGTCCTCAGCTCCATGAAGATGACGTTTGGGCAGTTTGGCAGGCAGGGGCTCCGAAAAAATGTGTTTCCCAGAGGAACAGCCAAGTAGTGGCAGGTGGGGGAGGTGACGGTGTTGAGGTGAAACCAAGATAAGAAAAAGCCAGTTTGGATCCAAAAGTCTTGGCTGGACAGTGGCCCTTGAGAGGGGCTCAAGTTTTTTCAGAGTGGCATCAACAAACCCATCCCTGCACCCCACTCTGCCCAGCCTTGGGGCAGCGTGCCAGGTCGCTCTCAGTGACTCAGGTGTTCCAGATGATGGGAAGTGCTTTGCCAAGGCGGGGCAACACACCTGGAACCCCTGCAGGGTGCAGAGCAACCCCTGAGCCTGGCTGTGAGGGGAGAGTGGGAAAAGACAACAGCCACGTCTTGGGGCTCAGGACAGAGGGTGACACGGGCACAACCTGCCCTTGGGGCTGGGCACAAACAAGCGTGCCCTGCCAGAGCCCAGGAGCAGGCTGGTCCCTGTGAACACGCGTGCACGCTCGGCTCTGCCCCGCGGGGCTGGGGCACGTCCCACACGCGTGGGCTCTGCCTGGCCGGGCTGGGAGCCGCCAGCTGCCTGCCAGGAGCCCCGCACCCTGATGTGCTCCAGCCTTTTCAGGGAGAGATGGAGCTGACAAAGTCTTTGTCAGTCAGATCTGTCAGGGAAAGCTCTTTGTTCTTCAGCATTTGCTCTTGCCTCCCCCTCTCCAAACCTAAACTAGATGCATCTGCTTTTGTTTTCTAAATGCAGAATTAAGGACTGAAAGGAGCCCCTTTGTAGTGGGGAGGAGGGGAGAGCTGCAGATCTTTCACGGGGAAGGCAAGGTCAGGGGGGAGCCGCTCTATTGTGCAGGGCCTCTCCTCTGCCGGTTCAGCCCTTTCTGTGCCCCCTCTTCACAGTCCGGTTCCCGCTGGAGCCGCTCTGGGGACCTGGGGGAACCAGCCCGGTGGGACGGGCTGCTCTCCCAGCTGCGGGCATGGGGCAGCTTTGCCTGTGGTGGGATTTGCTGCTTCCGATGCCGCAGCTGGGAGCTGGCATGTAGAAGCAGCAGATGAGGAGCAGGAGGAGGAGGAAGAGGAGGAAGACCACCCCACGGCCTTGGGCCGGCAAGTGGAGGCGGGCAGTCTGATAGCGCTGAGTGTGCAGACGGGCACACGTGGGGCTGGGGGTCTGCATGTGTGCACACGTGTGTGCAGGGACACAGCTGGGACGTGCCCGTTCCTGTGGGAGGGCAGAGGTGGGTGCGTGCCATGGGTACAGCCCTGGCTGGTTGTGCTGTGGGAGGAAGGGGGGCCTGCGGGAGGCTGTGCAAGCTGTGGGCTCTGGGAGTCTCAGGGAAGGCTCCCCAAATGCCTTTGCTCCTCCTCAGCCAAGACAAAATCCTCAGCCAAGACAAAAGTCCCCAAACTCTGGCCTCGCAACCCTCAAAATTGCATCACCAGTGCAAATGTGTTTGTGGAAGAGCCCTGCACATCACATGCTTCCAGCCCTGATCCAGGAGAAGAGCAGGGGCCCAGCATGGGTTGCTGATGCCAAGGAACTGCCCCAGCCTCTGCACGTCCCTAAAAGTGCCAGCAGTGAGCTTCGGCTTGCTCCGTGGTCTCTGCTGCTCCTCAGTCGCAACCATGCCTCTTGCAGAGCCCCACCTGCTCCAGAAAGTTGTTCCTCTCCCTGTCCATCCTGAGGGACTTGCTCATGCGCAACTTATGCCACCAGATGGTGACAGCTCATGGTCACTTCTGTGCTGAGCCTCAACATGAAGCTGAGGCCAAGGCTGCAGCCAGATCCTTGAGCCTCCTGGGAGCAGGGGATGGTTTTCCCCATTTCCTGCCCCTTCCAAGCACCTTTATTGATAAAAGCCCAAGAACTTGAGCCCTGTTAATGCAATCATGCAGAAACCCATGCAGAAGGACCAACAGCCACAGAGGTGCTGCCTGTCCATCTTGAGGGGTTACAGTGTAGCCCTGCAAGGTCTGTTCTGGAGCCAGCACAGGAAAGTCTAGGACAGCAGCCCAATGGGAGTCATGAAAAGCAGGGTCCAGCAGGTGTGGGTTCCCCAGCAGCCTCGGCACCTTCAGCACAAAGCTCCTGGCTGTTGGGCAGTGGCTGGGCATGGGTGACTGCACCCTAAATGTGCATTGAGTGGGCTGTGCTTGTGTAGGGGTCAGCTCTGCCATCATTGAAACTCTCCCCATCTCCAGCTTCCTGGGAGAACATCCCAGCAGGTGTGTTACCTTCCCTCTTCTCCCTGTCCACAAATCTGCCAAATCTGAAAAGGAAATATTCCGTAGGTCTTGGCACGGGGAGCTGAACGGTTGCCTGAAGCAGGAGGAGGCTGCTCCTGGGAATGGATGCCCAGCATTTGGTTCAAATCTAACGCCAGTGACTGACAGGGCTAATTCAGCCTGTCCTCTTCCCTCTTATAACTTAATCACTTACACATTGCCTCGGCAGGTCTTTCCCTGCTGACTGGAGATGTCTTCATCCTGGGATGCCCTGCCTTGGACTCATGATCACTCTCATAGTGCTTCCTGCGTGGGGGCTGAATGCCCTGCACCACCTGCGTTACCCTGAGCCAGGCCAGCTTTGGAGGAGCTCATCTGAGTACCCAAACTGGGGCTCTGTGAGCTGGGCTTCCATGCTGGGGATTATAGAATTCAGGCTGGGCTCACTGGTGTGACAATATTCCACTTTGCCCTTTAGCTTGGGGACTGAGTGTGGCCCCAGTTGAGACTAAGCCAAAAGTACATGTCGAGAGTTTTGGGGAGCTCTGTGTTAGAGCTGCCATGCTCCTGCTCCAAACCTCAGTGAAAACAGTTGGGAAGGGCAGAGACTGCAGCAGTGGTGGCTCCTGGGAAGGACTTGGGGGTGATGACTTGGAACCCTTTAAACATCTGCCCTGGGCTTTGCTGGGGGCTCCAGGCTGCCCAGAGCTGTGCCCCCTGTGCTGCCTGCATCCACTGCCCGCTCCGGGCTGCCTCCAGCCCGGGTGTGGCACAGGGATAACAGGGGCTGCAGGCGGCCCCCTCGCCCCGCCGGTACCCACGGGGCCTGAGGCTTCCCTGGTGCCAGCAAGAGCAACAGGGCAAGAATGCAGCGGTGAGGAGAGCATCCCCGCGCTGCCTTTGGGGCGACCACTGCCCGCCAAAGCCCCGGGAGACGTCTGGAATGCCGCTGCCGGGAGGCCAGCAGGGTCTCCGGGCGGGGGGGCGGTCCGGCTGTGACTACAAGCCCCATCAGGCCGCCGAGGAGGAGGAGGAAGGCGGAGGAGGAGTCGCGGCGCTCGGCGGGGCGGT
>VZTB01000142.1:256186-291753 GCA_013397245.1 Thryothorus ludovicianus
CCCGGCCGCTGGGGAGCCTGGCGGGAATCGGGGGTCGTTTCCCGAGTCGCTGCCTGACCCCTTATTCCCGAAAAGTACCTTAGCGGGAGCCTTGCGACTTCCAGAAAAAAAAATGGAGAAGGAGCTGGATTTGGTTGTGTTTCAATTTTGGGATCCCGGGGCGGTCACCGGGAGCGGAGGCGTTGGAATAACGCCGTCCCAGAGCTGGTGCTTCTCTTTGTGTGTCCGCGCTGGTGGGGCTCCCGCAGCCGCCACATCCCAGCGCTGTACCGGGCTCCGGGAGCCGCTCGTCCGCCCACGGCGGAGCTGCCGGGACTGCGGAGAGGCGGCGGCGGCACCTGCGGTGGCTGGTGGCCGCCGGGCCGGTGCGGTGGCCCTCGGCACCCGGAGAGATTAATTGCAGAGGGGGTTTGCTTGTGGGTTTTGTGGGTTCTGGGGCCGGGAGACGCGGAGGTGGCCGTTGGCCTCGTGTGAGGACGGAGCGGAGCGTGTCCGTGTTCAGGTGACGCTGAGGAGCTCCACGGCTGCCTCGCCGCTCCTTCTCTGCCCGGACTGCTGAGTGAGTGCCCCGAGCCCTGGGTCGCAGCGGGCCGGGGCCGCTCCCTCCCCGGCGATGTTCAAACCCGGAGAGTTCAGCGAACGCAGCGGGGACAAGCGCTCGGGCTGGGCGGCTGCCGGGTCCCGGCCGGAGCGGGATGTGCGCGGCCGGAGGGGTGGTTTGGTCCGGCCGGAGCTCTCCGGGTGCCCGCAGGCTGGATGCCAGCACAGAGGAGCGGGGCGCAGGGACAGCCCCCCCGCGCAGCCCGGGGCCGCCGCAGGAGCGTGGGCCCTGCAGCCCCCTGCTCTGGCTAGCAGCCATCTTCCCCACTCAGGAGCACTTCCTCCCTTAATCCCTGTGCTGGCTGGCATGCACTGCTGCCTTTTCCTTGTGCTGCTCCCAGAGGATTAAAATAAATCGCCCCTGCCCCGGCAGGGTGCAGGCACGAGTGGTGCCGGGGTGAGGGCAGCCGGCGGGAGCAGTGTCTGGGCTGTTCCACACCCGAGGTGCCTGCCCTGGCCGTGAGGGAAGCTCCAAGCTGGAGCTCTCTCTTTATTTCCCCACCTAAAAACATAACCTGAGCCAGGAGCTGTATTGTCTCCAGCCCCAGGTGGAGCCCCCCAAGTCTTGGCTGCTGGAAGGGGCCACTCACAGATGCTCCTTCTATCCTGAAAATCCAACTTTCTGCCCTTTTGGGACCTTCTGCTTCTGGGTATGATGGCAAATGTATGTCCTTTCCCTCCCGATGAGAAGTGCAATTCCATCCAGCTTCCTCCCAGGCTGGGTAATGGGTCTCTGTCCCTTCCAGGGGTGGCAGGCTGTGATTGTGTCCCAGTGTCCCTATCCTTGACCAGTCTCCTCCCAGAGCAGTCAGGGGGACCAGCCCAGTATAGATTTTTGGGTACCAATGATTGTTTTGTGGATCTGAAAATCAAGTCTTCAGGTAGGGAGAGATCCCTGAGGATGCGGATGTTTCTAGAACTGACATGGTTTTATGGAGATCTGTGGGTGAGGCTGGGCCTTTCCCTGTCCTTCCTGCCCCATGTCCCAGGCTCTCCCACTACTGGATGCCTGCCCACAGCTCGGTGCTGGAAGTGCCCCTGGTAGCCCTAAGTCCTGGCAGCCAGCTGGGAAGGGTTAACATGCTCTGTATGCTGCACAGTTGGATATTTATTTTTCCAAGCATGTGTCTGCTTTAAGCATTATAGTTTCTCCCTACAGTTCCATGTGCAGTTGTGTTTGCTTTTTATTTCAGCAAATACTTGGTTCTTGACCTGAGCCACAGGTTGTGGCAGGGAGCACTGGGCAAGGAACAGGCTTTGCTTCTGTCGCCCACGGATTGTGCCTTTGGCATGTCCTTCTTCCCCAAGGGCAGCTGGAGGGCTGCTTTTGTTGTGCCTCAGAGGAAATGGAGTCTCTTTTCCAGTGCTTTGGAGCTGGGGGCATCTGAACCGGGCAGGGTGATCTGCTGGCAGTCACCATCTCCTCTCCTGAGGGACAGGGACTGTGTCTAGTTGGGCACAGTCTGCCACCTCAGGTTCCTGATGATGTGCAGACCTGGGAGTTGAGCTCACACTCTTCTCCCTGTTGGATTTGGCCCGTCCCTGTTCTTTTCCTGCCTGCTGTGGTAGCCGCTGGTGCCGTTGTGACGTGGTGGATATCACAGGCCATCTCTGCCCTGACAGGGAGGCAGAGGAAAGGAGCCAGAGCTCCCCAGCCCCACCAAGCCCATGGCAGCAGCCACCCCCCACCACATCCAGCAGTGTGGGCACACAGGGACCCGATCGGGGCTCCCCTGCAGGTGTCACAGCACTGCAGGGCTCCGACCCTGGCTGGACACCCTGCTCCAGCACCAGCGCCTGTGTTTGGCACATCAGATACATTCCAGAGATGAGCCACAGGACAGGAAGGGGCTTCCCCACTCAGAACCACTCAGCTCAGAGCCATGGGGTGCATCTGCTGTCCAAGTGGGACGGTCCTGTCTGTGCCACGTCCCTGGGACAGCTCAGCCCTGTGACTCAGGGGTGTGGGAGATGCGAGGAGTGAAAGTGCAGCCCTCAGGGTCCTTGAGGACAGTGGGGGGACAGGTTGCACAAGACTCCTCCTGGACACACTGGTGTGCAAAGGCAGTGTGAGAACATCTTTCCTGGTTCACAGGGAGCATGTGCCCCTGGAGGGTGCACAGATGGGCACAGGGTTGGCCATCACCACTCCAAAATAGCTCTGTGGGTGTAATGGCCGGTGGTAATTGCAGTTTTGGAGGCAGGTCTCCAAGGGGCACTTAGCCCTGGCTCCTCTCTAACTGCTTCCGTTTTTAGTTGTTTGAATCCACCCCGGAGCAGTAAATTGCAGTGTGCTGGGGCCACGGGGAGTGGGGATGGTGCCCAGTGCCCAGCAGGAGCCAGAGACCCACCCTGCCCAAGCTGCCATCCTCCAGAGCGAATGGTTTCCTGTTGGGATTTGTATAAAAGCTGTACAAACACAGAGAAGAGCCATGCTGTTGTCTGCACAGGTAGGAGCGCTCTCCCCACTTCCTCGCCTCCTTCCCATGTGGACACCAAGGAGTCACAACGGCAGGTGTCTCGGGGTTCCCCAGTCTCCCTTTTTCCCTTGGGAAGGAAGAAAAGGTCTGTGCTGGCTCTGCAGCGTGTCTGAGCACTGAGATTCCCTGGGGTGCTGCTGAGCCTGTCCAGGAGGAGCAGGCAGGATGCGTCCCAGCCCTGCTGCCCTCCAGCAAAGCCCTGGCTGCTGCACCCTCCCTCATTGCCTTGGGAAGC
Source organism: Thryothorus ludovicianus (assembly GCA_013397245.1). Classification (NCBI taxonomy): domain Eukaryota; kingdom Metazoa; phylum Chordata; class Aves; order Passeriformes; family Certhiidae; genus Thryothorus; species Thryothorus ludovicianus. The sequence goes on from VZTB01000142.1 coordinate 259,502, forward strand.
CAACCATCTCTGTGTGCTCTTGCTGACTCCTGGCACACTTCCCTGTGTTCCTCCCTCCCAGTGACCCTCTCAGCCACGGGACAGCTCTGTGCTGCCGAGCCATCCCTACGCCATGGAAATATCCTGCTGTCAAGCCCCTGAATCAGCTGGAAGGCACCCGCTCCGAGGTGTATCTGGAGAAGGGCTCTGCTGTGCGCGAGCCAGGACTGACTCATTTTTCAGGAACTGGAGGCTCTGGGCTCCCCTCCATTGCTCCATCCCTCCCCTCGGCACAGGGCCGGCTCGGGAGGCCCACGCAGACGCTCCGCATTAGGGCATGTTCCGGGGAGCATGTGCTGTCGATAAACAAAGCCACGGAGAGACAGAAAATAATTTCCAGAAATACCAAAGACGTTTTTCCCCCCCCCCAAAGAATTCCACCTCCCTTTTCCAAACCCTGATAAATCCTGAACATTCAATAACTATTTCCAAGCGCTACCCAGTGCCTGGAGGCACTGGTACTGGAGATAACACTGGTGTTTGTTGGGTGCCTTTCTCCCTGCCTGACTCCTTGTGTCAACAGTTTGGGTCCCAAATATTCCTGTGCCAGCCAGAGCCAGAGCAGTTGGGCAGGAAAGAGGCAGCTGAAGTCCCCACAGCTACACCTCAGTGGGGCTTCCTTTGGATGCAGAGGCTCTTTGGAGGATCTAAGGCTTTTGGGGCTTGGCGCTGCTCAGCCCATCCCTGGGGAAGAGCCACCACCGCGGGCACAGGGAGCTCAGGGTCTCACACTGGAGAGGCAGAGACCAGAGCTCCGTGGACCAAGTGCGTGGGGAGGATGAGTAGCAGTTTATTACTCACTATGATTATTACTCACTGTTTTTAACAGTGTGTACTTCAGCCTGACGCCTTTCGGCGCAGGCAGGTTGGGAACAGCACAGCACGCGGCCGCGCGGAGGGGAGCCGGGTGAGCTTGGGATGCTCGGCGGGGGCTGAGGGGCCTGGAGGCACAGCTGTGCCCTGGGAGTGCCTTGGGGAAGGGTTTGTGGGATGGTGGGGTCCTGTCCTGGCCGGCGCTGCGCGGGTTGTGCAATGGCTGGGCAGGATCTCATCCTCGGCAGAGCCCAGCGGGACCACAGGCGATGGCCAGCATCGGGACTCATCCCAGGCTGAGGTGCAGATGTGGCGCGGGGGTGGAGCACAGGGGCTCATTCCCATCCACACAGCTCGGAGCAGTTGGCTGGGGGCAGCTGAGTTTGAGCTGCATTGTTCCCCTGGAATGTGTCCTGGAAGAGCTCTGTGCTGCTCCGGGCATGGGGAGAAGGAGGGATGGTCAGAGGGAAGGAGGAATGAGGGCCGTGGAGGGCACATCCTCACAGTACCCTGGGGCAGGATCAGACTCTGCTGGGCCTCCCTGTGCCAGAACCCTGCTTCGGAGCTGCCCTGCATGGAGCAGTCCCCTGCAAAGGGATGAGGACCTGATGGGATGGGTGGGCTGGAGAGCCCAGTGTGAGAGCTGGCAGGGACAAGAGCGAGTTGCAGAATTGGCTGTGGATGCCGGGGATTTCTCCCCACACAGCCACTTCAAAAACAGCTGTTCGTGGAAAGAGATCGGCTGCAGCTGGCTGACCCTCTGGGTCCAGGAAGGCCTCTCCATGGGGGTGATCACTATGTGCCCTATAGATCCCATAGGGAATGGGGGGAGCTGGAGTTTGCAGTGAGAGCTGCTTTTCTAGGGCTGGCACAAACATCAGATTTTGCTCTGGATAAGGGATTTCCCTCAATGAAACCATGGGTCAGCAACACCTGACAAAGCGCAGGAAGAGGAGAACAGGAATCTCCCTTTCTTTAACTGGTGTTAATGTTTCTCTCACTATTCTGGGAAATCTTGCTGCACTCAGTTCTGCTTCGCCAGCAGTTTCACTCTTGACACATCAGCGCTTTTACACAGGGAAACATAACCCTGCCAGTCAGTGCCAGGTCATGTCAGGGGGTCTGTGGAGACCTGCCACCAAAGTCTGGGGACATCCCTTGGTCCAGAGTCATCCTGCTGTCTGGGCTGGGTGCGGGAGGAACATCTGTGACAGCAAGCCCCCTGCAGGATGGTGGCGTGTGGGGGAGCTGGCCCTGCCCTGACTCTGCTTTCCCCCTTCACAGCTTGTAGGGGCTGCCAGCCCCGCGGAGACGCCCCTGCGCCCGCCCGGGGCCCCCATGGAGTGGGAGTTGCGGAGCCCAGTCGCCGAGCAGTAGCTGTAGCAGTGGGATGTTTACCTGGCGGTGCCTCATCCTTTGGGCTGTGCTGGTCGCAGCCGCGCTCTCCGCTGCCCGGCCGGCCCCCACCCTGCCCGACCAAGGTAAGAGGCACAGCCCCTTCTCCCTTGTCCTTTGCGTTCCTCTGGGGCGACACGAGCTGCTCTTCCCTGCAGCAGAGGCAGAGGCTGGTGTGTGCTCCAGCTGTGGGGCCACCAGCATGTCCCCAGTGCCACCTGTGGTGTCACCCGGCTGCCTGGGAGCTGGTGCCTCTGGGGACATGGCACATGTTGTCCCCAGAGTGGTTTGTGTGGGCACAAAAGAGCATGTGTGGCTCCAGCAGTGCCTGGGGACATTTTAAACCTGGAGAAAAATTGTGGCAAAGCCTGACCTGTTGGTTTGGAGGAGGATACAGAGTCCTGGGGGCTGTGTCCCCTGCTGGGGTCACTCCATGTTACAGCGCTTGCACCCCTGTGGTGATCTATAGGCTGGGATGTGTGTGAGGCTGCTCCCGCCCTGCTTGGCCCCACGGAGGTGACCCTGGGCTCAGCCAGTGGGGATGAAGGTTTGGGTGCAGGGTACTGGTTCAGCATATGCCAGCTGGCAGTGCTAGAGATGAATGCACCCCGCAGAAACCCTCGGGATGCTCCAGTGTTGCTCCCAGCTGGGAATGCCTAAGGCAGGGACTCGAAGCCGGGGCTGGCTCAGATGGTTTGTGCAGTCCAAACCTTGCACAGCCCCTGACCAGGACATCCCCTGCCTTGCTATCGCTGCTGTCCCCCAGGAGCAGTGCAGGGCTGGTGACAGTGGCCAGAGGTGCTCCTGCCTCAGCCTGGCTCAGCTCTGGAGTGTGGGGCACCCCAGGGCTCAGGAATGGGCCAAGTGGGTCGCCTTACCCTGGGCAGAGCCGGCCCTGGCAGAGAGCCCTGCTCCGGCACGTCAGAGCCTTGGCCCTCAGCGAGGCAGAGAATAACCAGAGCCGGCAGCGCCGTGCGGGACTTCAGCTCCTTTTGGTTCTAATTACCCAAGAATGTCTGGTCTGTAGGCACTGCTTTGCTTTTTAAGACTCGCTCCCCCTTCCCCCTTCCTCCCCCCAGAGCCCTGAGAGGCAGATTACTGGTGTGGCCGGCATGGGCAGGGCGCTGCGCAGTGCCCCAGGGTCCCCTCAGGGCTCAGGGTGGGAGCTGGCAAGCGGCAGGTGACCCGTGCACCAGCCCTGGGGGTACACGCCTTGGTGATGCCGGTGGCTGCCGGGGTTGGCTCCTCTGGCTGGAGCAGCAGGTACCCTGGTCACAGGTCACACCTCGTGAGGTGACACCCCAGGAGGCGGCCTGAGCCCTGTGGGGGCCCTGGGGAGCTGCAGCTCCTGGGCAGAGCTTCCCTCACAGGGACCACTGCTGAGATTTTTCCACTGGCGTGCCTGCTCCCCGCATCTGTAAACAATGCGGTTGACAGTGGTAAACATGTTTTTCTCGGGAGATTGCTCTTCCTGGAAGAGGTTTCCTGGCAGTGTTTGGGGTAAGGATGGCTCTGTGCTGCCAGGACAGCACCACCTGCAGCCTCAACCCCAGCTGTGGCACTGAGAAGGACGTGGGGGTGTCAGGCTGAGGGGAGCTGATTGAGCACAGGTAAATTTTGGAGTGCATGAGGGGCCCTGCAACCCCTGGAGGGTTTGGGAGCAGTGTCAGGCGGTGGCAGTGGAGGAGGAGAAGTTGGAGAGGAGGGAGCTGGTTCCTCGCCAGCCTCATGCCAGGGCTAACAATAACCTCTGGAAACGTTTTCCGACACGGTTCTCACCAGGGCGGCCCAATTAGTGCCACAGCAGGAGCCCGGCTGGGGCAGAATCCGTCCCTTGGCTCGGGAGCTGACTGGTGGGAACAAAATGTTCCCAGCAGGACGTGTGGGATGGGAAGAGCCAGTGCTGGGCCAGGACCTGCAGCCGTGGCTGAGCCACCAGCATCTCTAAGAGGCAGACTCTGACCTAGCTCCAGGGGTTTTGGGGTCCCATGATGTGTGGGTGGGGTTCAGCTGCCATGCTAAGGGTCATCATGTCCTGGGGGCCAAGGTCTCTGTCCTTCTGGGGGACCATGACTCAGGAGTGTCCCCCCATCACCCTGGGGGCAGCAGCGGCCGCACTCAGACCCCTCCGTGGTGGAGGCAGCAGCTTTCCCGGACTTTGTTCTGGATGTTTATGGGGTTTCAGTTTACTCCTGGTTCTGAAGCAGCTAAGCTCCCTTCTCAGGGAGGAGTAATCCCCCGCGGCCGGTCAGCGGCCTGGCCTCACGTGGAGGGGCCTTTGCCTCTGGCCCCCCTCTTCTTGTGGTGTGGGAGGGAGTTTGGGAGTCTGCTTGTCAGGGGCTCCCTCCCAGTACCAAAAAATCTGGAGCAAATAAAATATTAACAGGCAGTTACTGCATTTTATAGTTACCTAAATTTGGAGGTGGTGAAAAAACCCTGGTTAAGGGGAAAAGCCAAGAAATTTCCATGCGCAGCCTCTGTCCCTCCCTCGCACAAAGCCGCTCTTTGTCTCCAGGTTAAATAGAAACCTGCAGAAAATTGCCAAGGTTTTTTTTCCCTCTCTCCTCGTCTGCCATTGTCCCAGCCGCTGCTCAGGCATCTCCTCACAGGGGGCTGCCCTGGCCCTGCAGACCGTGCCGAGTGGCCGGGCAGATTTTCATGGGGAGCTGTGTCCTGGGGCAGGGGTTCCTGCCTTGGGCAGCTGGTTTGGGGACACGCTGAGCCCCAAACCTCCCCAGTGCTGCATATACTCCCCCGGGGGGTGCATTTGCACTCTAAAGCACAGGGGATTTGGCTGCAGCCCCCTCCCTGTGGGGCAGGGGCCGAGGGCTGCCCCATTTCCCAGGGCTGCTGGCTGCCCAGCTGGCCACAGGCTTAACCCCCCCTCGGCCATCTGCGGCTCCCTGGGCTTTGTTGTCCCCAGCTCGTCTGGGGGGGTATTGCTCTGGACTCTGCAGGAGCCAAAAGTCCTCAATGTGCTCAGCCCAGGCAGCTTGGGGGAGCCCAGCATCCCCACAGGCAGCACCACAAGGGTCCTTTGGCTTGTCCCTGCTGTTCCCCAGGGCAGGAGCTGACCCTGAGCTCCGTCCCCCTCCCCGTTTCCCTGCTGTCCAATCCCTCCTTGATTTCACAGCTCTAGGTGTCTCCCACCCAGTGCATCCCAGGGGATCCCATTTGGAGTAGCTGACTCCTTTCTGGAGCCCCAGCAGCAGCCGAGGGATCCCCTGCCAAGCCTGCAGCCTCCTGCTCTTCTGCTGTTGATGGCAGCAGCCCAGGAGTGTTCCGGAGCTCGGGGGGCCAGCAGCACCCCCAGACCCGCCTGCTGCGGCTGCCCAGTCCCGGCTGCCCGACCCATGGCTGTGTCCTCCAGGGCTTGACGCCGCCTCCCCTCCCGGCCTGCCGGGCCGCATTGTTCCCTCCTCCCGCCTTTCCACTCGGATGCTGTCACTCCAGTCCTTAATTGAGGAGGGAAAAAAAGAAATACGAGTCTCCGGGAAAAGCAGCCGTACTCTGCCAGAGCCTGGGCTGTGGAGCAGCCCCGGGGGGAGCAGAAGGATCCCCGAGCCAAGTGTGGAGCCCCCCGTGTGCAAGGGCCTGGGGCTGGCAGGAGGGAGGGCAGCGGGGAATGGACACTCAGTTCCTGCGGGGAGCCAGGGCCGGGCCAAGCCAGCCCAGCCTGCGGCTTGGGGCGTTCTCCCGCGGCCCCCGTGTGTGCCGAGCCCGGTGGGAGCCCACGGGGAGGGCTCCGTGCCCCAGGCCGCTGTCTCCAGGGCTCCGAGCTCTGGGGCCCCGGGGGGAAAAGGGGTGGGTTTATCCTGACAGCTTTGCAAACTCCCAACAGCCCGGTTGATTAAAGTGCTGCTTCATTTGCGGGGCAGGCTGGGCGAGCGGGAGGGCCCGGGTTGTGAATGCCCCTCTCCCTGCGGAGGAAGCATCGGGAGCGTGTGGGGAGGCCGCGGCGCCCGGGCTGGCTTGGGCCGGGGGAGCTGGGGGTGCCCTGAGCGCTCCACGAGTGCCTCGGGCCCGTGATGCTCATGATGGCATTTCCCCGGAGCCGGCGATGCGGGGATGTGCCGGCTCTGGGAGCAGCTGCGGTGCCGAGGTGCTGCCCCTCGGGACGTGCCCCCGGCGCAGCCCGGGCTGGGGGGGACCCGGCAGGGTGAGGAGCTTTTTAAATCAAAAAGAAGCCAATCCCCACGTCCCGGTGAGCGCTTCCTGTTGGGATTAGTGGGGCTGCCGGGCATGTGTGTGCTTTTTCTTCAGGAAATACCTTCGGAAAGCCCCGCTGGGGTCTCCAGGGCAACCGGCGCCTGCGGCTCCGCGCCCCCCGCCCGCATTGTCCCCGCGCCGCTTTGTTGGCCCCTTTATTGCCATCGCCACCATCGCCGTGGCCAGCACAGCCTGTGGGCCGTGGCCAGCACAGCCTGTGGCTTTCGCCGCTTGGAGGGTGCACCCCGAGCTCCCCGCCGTGTGCCCAGCCTGGGGGGCACAATGAACACGTGCAGCTCCTGTCCGCAGGGCTGCCCCGGTCCCTGTCCCTGCTGTCCCCATCGGGGCTGTGACAGTTATATGCACTCGGTGACGCTCTCCATCTGGCCCATGCTCGCTGGGCTCGGCTCTGCTCTTGGTTCCATTTCAAAGCTGGAGTAAAGCAATAAACCCACAGCAAATTCTGGGGGTGCTCACAGAGGCACTGTCAGCTGGAGTTGCCCTTTGCCTCCCTGGGGACCTTGGGGCTCCCCATGGGTGTGAGCCCTCCTGTCCCTTGGGATGGGACCAGGCCTGTGGGGCTGGTGCTCCTGTGCTGTCCTTGCTGTCACCCTGTTTGTTCAAAGGGGCTGTGACCAGCCCCACAGCTCCCAGCTGAGGTGAGGATTCCCACTAACTGACCTTTGTGCAGAGCTGGGAGCACCCAGAGCCTCGGGGATGAGAGCCACGTGTTTATCTGGCTGGTTAACCTTTGGAGAGGTGGCCCATGTGGACCTGGTTTGTGCCCATGGGGAGCGGCCAGCCAGGAGGCTCTGCCATGGGGGTCTGCCTTGGGGCTGTGTTGGGGATCTGCACCCGGTGCTGTGGTTTAAGGTACAGGAAAGCAGAGCGTGAGACAGAGATGTATCAGGCTGATGAGCCCAGCAATCATTAACCAAAGTGGAGGCCACAGCAGTGCCACGACTCACACCAGCAGCTCTCGGTGCCCCTGCTGCCATGCCGGTGCCATCTGTGCCGTGCCAGCAGCCACAGTGCTGCTCGAGCGCGGCTCCTGCCGAGGCTGAGTGAACCTGGACATGCTCATTAGCCTGTGAATTCCTTCCCGGGCTGTTCCCACCAGGCTGCGTTTTCTGCCTCAGCCCAAGAGCCAGAGAAGTGCTGTGGGTGACCGAAGGGCAGGGCCCCAGCGTGCCCTCTGCCTCCCTCTCCGTCCATCACCTCGACACCTCCCAGTCATGCTGTTGATGCAAACCAGCCCCTGGCTCAGCGGGGCAGGAGGAGGGGGCTGGAAGCTTTGAAAGGGGATCTGGCCCCACGCCCAAGTGTCTGAAGGAGCAATGGCACTTGCATAGCATACCCAGGGACCTGTGGCCATTGGGAAGGGGCCCTCCTGAACCTTGAAATTCTGCTTCCTCAAACTCTGCATCAGCCTGGGGTCCCCCGAAACTTCCCCTCCTCCAAAGACCTTTTCCACCCCCACATTGCACAGGTGCAGCTGTGGGGTGCTGGTGGGGCTCGAGGCCGGGAGGAGTGACCACCTCAGGTTCCCTGCAGGGTTGTTCTGTTCCATGGGGAACTTTGCTGCTGCATGGGAAGGGGCAGAGCTGGGAGCCAGATAAGAGCACATGTGGCTGCAGCACTGGATTTGTGCTGGTTTGGGGTTTCATGGCTGTTTGTTGCCCACTGACCTTGCTGTGTGTGAGAAGGGAGTCAGGACGGGCAGGAGGATGTGGTGTTACCCAGCCCCGGAGTGTTCAGATGGACAGGATGGGATGTCACTGCTGCTTTGGGAGCCTTTGGAGATGCCTGTGACTAATCACTTGAAACTCAAATCAGAGCTGTGAGAAGTGCCTGTCCTGTGGGAGAAAACAGGATTGCAAAGCAAGACCTTTCCCCACCACCAAAGGAGCTCCCATTGGTCTTCTCCTTCCACATTAAAATGTTTTGTAACCTCTCACAAATGAACTGGAGCCCTGGTGTTGGTATTGCAGCAGTTGAGGAAAAGGAATTCTTCCCCATCCCACTGTTTTCCTTCAAGTGCTGAGCAAAAGAAAGAGGAGAAACTCTGGAGCTGCTCATGAATGTTTTTCCCATGAAGCTTCTCATCAGTCCAAGCAAGGAGAAGTGGCCAGAAAGTGAAGTGCAGGTCACGGTGCGGTGAATCAGAGTTCTGGAGAGCCAAGGTTTCATTTTTGGCCGTTCAGAGTGGCTGTTGGCTGTAGGGAAGAGCGAGGCCTCGCTGCTGATCCTGGCCCTGTACTGGCTGCCCGCCCTGGCTCCTCTCTGGGGGTTTTGTGCCAGTGGAGACCCTGCACCACTCTGTAGCCACGAGCCCAGGGTGAGCTGCTCTGTGGCTGTTCAGGGCACGCGTGCAGAGAGGGGAGCAGAGGTTGTTCTTGTCTGGCTCATTGGGCACCCAGAAATCCTGGGGGACTCAACCCTCAAGCTACAGATCAGCTGAAGCTTGAACATCTCCTGGCTGTTTCTGCTGTGTTTGTTGGGATTTTCCAGTCCCTGGGAGCAGCATCTGCAGCAGTGCCCTGTGCCCCTTTGTGCTGCTCCCACAGCATCCCGATGGCATCCAGCTGGCCAAGGACAACCGGACACACATTACTGGGGAGGAGACAGAGGTCAAGGGGTGCCTGAAGAGTTGGGCTCTGGAACTGTGCCCACCAGCCTGCAGAGCTCAGTCTAGGGTGATGACCACACTGCGTCCACCCACATCATAGCAGGAAGCTTCTGCAGAGCTGTAGCAGCCTGGACCCTTCCTTGGGCTTTGAAGAGGTGACTAAACCCAGCATCTTCCCCAAGCCTGGACCAGGAGAGCTGCTCATGCACCACCCACTGTGGAGGGCAGGACTTGAGGACAGAGCCCTGGACACTTGAGGGCTGGGAGAGATGGGATCGTGTTGCCAAAGGATCTTTGTGCTGCTCATAAAAGTGTCACCTCGGGGAGCTCAGCTCCCTGCCTGGGAACGCTGAGGATGGGAACATCGTGGCTGGCAGCTGTCTGGCCAGAGCTCCCTGGGCTGACCTGTCCCCCCTCACTCCCTGCCTGCTGTCCTGCAGCCCCCAGCCCCTGCCCTTTCATCCCTGCAGTGCCCTGCTCTAACCAGGGTGGGGGTCCTGGTGGCATGGGGACCCTGGCCTGCTTTGCTGGCTGCCCGCTTGTGGTGGTAGGGATTCTGAGACCCCCTTCAAGGTGGTGGAGCCATGCAGGGATTTGGGATGTTTCTGGGAGAGGCTGGATCCCGCCATGCAGCAGCACTGGGTTGTCATAAGTTGCCTGTTTGTCCCCTGCTCAGAAGCCCCTGCCCTGTCATGCTCCATAAGAGCTGAGAAGGGTGAGGGCTTTGGAACTGCCTGGGCACCGAGCAGGTCCTGCTGTGCAGGGAAGCACTTGGTGCTGCTTGGGGTGCTCGCAGCCTCTGCCTCTCCTCCGCTCTGCTGCTGCCGCTGGCTCCATCCTCAGGGTCCTGGGGTTCCTGGTGCTGCAGTGGGAGCATCCCAGCAGCAGGAATATCCCAGCAGTGGGAATATCCCAGCAGCAGGAATATCCCAGCAGCGGGAATATCCCAGCAGTGGGAGCATCCCAGCAGTGGGAATATCCCAGCAGTGGGAATATCCCAGCAGTGGGAATATCTCAGCAGTGGGAATATCCCAGCAGTGGGAGCATCCCAGCAGTGGGAATATCCCAGCAGTGGGAGCATCCCAGCAGCGCATGTCGCCTCATTAACCAGGCCGCCGCAGCAGCAGCATGGTTTTTTCTTTGGTCTCTATTCCTTTTCTCCTTTTTTTTCTCTTCTTCTCTCCCCTAACCCCTCCAGCTGTGCCCAAAGCAAAAATCGAAGTGGAGTCCTACTCAGCCCACCCCGGTGAGCTCCTCCAGCTGCGCTGCCGGCTGCGGGATGACGTCCAGAGCATCAACTGGGTGCGTGACGGCATCCAGCTGGCCGAGAACAACCGCACACGCATCACCGGGGAGGAGGTAGAGGTCAGGGACGTGGTGCCCGAGGACTCGGGGCTCTATGCCTGCATGACCAACAGCCCCTCAGGGAGTGAGACCACCTACTTCTCCGTGAACATCTCAGGTTCGTAGCAGCCCCGGCTGTGCAGGGAAGGGGCAGCTGCGGGGCTGGGCTGTGAAGCGAGGAGCAGGCTGCCTCTGCACACCCCTGCACACCTCTGCACACCCCTGCATGCACACTGGCCACGTGTGGTGAGTTGGGGACGGTCCTGCAGCTTGCAGGTGCCCAGAGGAGTTTCCAGTATGGTGCTGTGGCTTCCTGGCCGCTGCAGGGCAGGGAGGAGCAGCCAGAAATCATCTCACGTTTATCTGGGGGCGCAGGGGGCTGCACACAGTGCTGTGTGGGATTGTATTGGTGTTGATGGACTGTGAGGCTGGAGATGGAGGAATGCTCAAGGTGGGGACATGTCTGTGCTCGCAGGGTTTTGGTTGCCACCCCAGGGGTGTTGGTGGCGCTGGACAAGGGGTGAGGAGCCCCGAAGTGACCTCTGACAGCAAATCTCTTCACAATGTCCACAGCTGCAGGCACTGGGATGGTGGGCTCTGCCAGCCCTGGTCGTGCTGGGGGTTGTGCAGAGTATTTCCCTGGGGTCCCCACACCCCTGGCAGGCGTCAGCACCGCCCTGCCCTCCTGCCCCCCTGGGCACAGCACCCACCACCCACCCACGGTGCTCTGGGCCCTGCCAGCCACAAAGCTCCACTCACAGATACTCAGCAGGGCTGTTGCTTCTCTTGCAGACGCTCTCCCCTCTGCAGAGGATGATGATGATGAGGATGATTCCTCGTCAGAGGAGAAGGAAGCAGATAACACCAAGCCAAACCGTACGTGCAAGCTGGGGGAGGCTGGGCTTACATGGGCATCGCCCAGGGGTGGGGCAGGTGGCCCAGGGCGCCTGGCAATGGGGAGAGCAGGTTGGTGAAGCAGCTGGTCAGAACTGCAATGGGGTCACCTCTGCTGAGGCCAGCTGAGCTGAGCACCCACCCCACAAGGAAAGGGCTGCTGTGACTCGTGGGTAATGCCCTGTGTCCCAGAGCTCCCATCCCTGCTTTAGCTGGGCTTGGCTGCTGGCATCCCCCTGATTCCTGTCTCAGCCCTGCTCTGGGCATCCTTGGGGTTCCTCAGGAGCAGGAGGCTGCTGAGTTTGGCCGTGCTGAGCCCTCCCTCTGCTCCCCAGAGGCCATCGCTCCTTACTGGACCTATCCCGAGAAGATGGAGAAGAAGCTCCATGCCGTCCCTGCTGCCAAAACAGTGAAATTCAAATGTCCTTCGAGCGGGACCCCCAACCCCACACTGCGCTGGCTGAAGAATGGCAAAGAGTTCAAACCTGACCACCGCATCGGGGGCTACAAGGTGGGGGAACAGCCCCTGGCTCTGCACCTCCAGGGCTGGGGGGCTCCTGGGGAGGGGGAGCACTGCCAAGGGGCTCTGCGGCTTCGGAGGCACCAGGCCCCCACCCACACCCCCCAGCAGGGGCAGAGGGGCCGCTCTGCTCTGACTCTGCTGTCTGGGAGTCACCTTCGGCCCTGACCTGCTTCTGGGTCATGTTTGTAGCAGCTCAGTCTGGGGGAGGGGGCTTGTGCTGAGGAGTCAGCCATGCTCAGCCTCCTCCACCTAATCCCCCCGCCGAGGGCAGGGACTGGACAAGGAGAGGGGTCTGGGCATCCCCAGGGGCTGGAGGAGCCCCTCCATGCCCAGCAGTGGTTGGTGAGGGCTGCTCCAGCCCACACTTGGGGCCCACATTGGCTCCCTGAGCTGGAGAGGAGATCAGTGCTGCTTCCCCAGCACTCACAGCAGAGCCAGGCTGCAGATGCCCCCTGGGTGGGATGGCAGCTTGGCTTTCCCCTTCTCTCAGCTCCAGAACCAGGACACCTGAGCTCCTTTTCTCCCCAAGGGAGGGGATGACCAGAGCTGCTGTCCTGCTGCAAGGAAGCACTGTCCCCTTTTGCCACCTCAGTTTCCAGGAGCAGGGCTGCATCCTGCCTGGGGCTCAGAGCCCTCAGTATCTCCCAGGCTGGGAACCCTGAACCAGCCCATCTGGGGGGCTGTGGGGCCACCATCACCCCTGAGTCACATGCCATGTGTCACATACAGCTCCAGCTGTGGCCCTGCATGCCAGGGCTCCTGCCAGGAGTCAGGGGCAGCAGCAGGAATCCACACCACAGCTTCCAGCTCTGTGCAGTGTGTCCTGGGAGGGACACCCCAGGACAGGAGCTCAGGGCTGGGGGGAGAGGGGCTGCTGGCTGGGGACAGCACAGAGCCCCGGATAGCCAAGGGGGCTGAAATGCAGGGCTGTGGAAATAACCAGCTTCCAGCTGGAAGGGAGGAATGCAATCATGAGCAGGGCTCAAGGAGGGTTTGCCATGAGGAGCCACAGCTGGAGTCAGCAGTGACAGGGCTGGCTTTTGGAGAGCCCCCGTGGCCAGAGGGCCTGGGCAGTGCCACTGAGACTCCCTGAGAAGATGCACTGGGTCAGCAGCACCCACAGAGTGCCCCGGTGCAGGACAGCCAGGCTGCACGTGCCTACTGACCAGCACAGGGCCAGCTGGCCATGGGGAGCAGTGGGGTCTGAACCCCAGGGCCAGCTGGGGAAGCAGCTCTTGCAGGAGGAGCAGGACTGGTCTGTTCCCTCCACACACAGGGGCCACCACAGCGCGGTGTCCCCACACACCAGGCGAGCCCATCAGACATCTGCTGCTCCGTGTCCCTCCTGGGACAGCTGAGGGCAATAACAGCCACTGTGAAGGGAAGGGGAAAAGTGACCTCAAAGGGAGATTTGTGTCCTGCCTGTGTGAGGGGCTGAACCAGCTGTGACATGAGCAGGACCTGGGGCTCGTATGTGCTGCACGTAACTGACTCTGCCCTGCCTGTGCCCCCAGGTCCGCCAGGCAACCTGGAGCATCATCATGGACTCGGTGGTGCCATCCGATAAGGGCAACTACACCTGCATCGTGGAGAACAAGTACGGCAGCATCAACCACACCTACCAGCTGGATGTCGTGGGTGAGAAGCACAGGGCTGGGGGCTCCCCCCATCCTCGACCCCCTCGGCCTTCCCGGGCAGGAATGGTGCTGCACCCTGTGGGGATGGGTGGGTTGTGCTCCCGGGAAAGAGACTTGCTCACCATCCTTGTGGCTACCTCCCATCCCTGTGGCCACCTCCCATCCCCGTGGCCACCTCCCCTCCCCGTGGCCTCCCGCCTCCCGCCCCGGTGTGCCTGATGTCTGCAGCACAGCAGGCAGCGAGCCGGCCAGGCGGAAGGCTCACCCCACCCTGTTCTGGGGATTTTTAATTGTGGTGAAAATAATTTCATAGACCAGACAGAAACTTCTTCTAATCGCCTTATTAGCCATAATTCCCAGCTGGGAAGGCTGGTCTGAGCAGTTCCACATGTGGAGCTGCTCTAAATGCCAGTAAATGAACCATTAAAAATGTGATTTAATTTGATTACACTGAGCAAACTGAAGGGAACAGTCAGCGAGGTGAACAAAGGGGTTTGTTAATGCTGACTCACCACAGTGGCAGCCACTTTGTTAACAGCCAGGGCCCTCCATAGGTTTGTTTGACCCCTGACCCTGCCCAATAGGTGCCAGTGTCCCTGTCCCCACACCGGGGATTCACCTGTCTCCACACTGGGTACTCTCACCCCATTGCAGGCAGGCTGCTGGGGAAGGGGACACCAGTGCTGCCTTGGGTGCATTGGTGCCCACCTCAGCCAGGGGTCCTGGGCATGGGGGGCTGCTGGGTGCACCTGAGGATGGGCAGCAGGGCACCCCAAACCCAGCTGTAAGGTGCCCCTCTCCTGGTCCCGCAGAGCGGTCCCCGCACCGGCCCATCCTGCAGGCAGGGCTGCCCGCCAACAAGACAGTGGCCCTGGGCAGCAACGTGGAGTTTGTCTGCAAGGTCTACAGCGACCCTCAGCCCCACATCCAGTGGCTGAAGCACATTGAGGTGAATGGCAGCAAGATCGGCCCTGACAACCTGCCCTACGTGCAGATCCTGAAGGTAAAGCCACACTCCGGGTGCTGCCAGCCACGGCTTCCCTGTGCCTGGGGCAGGAGCAGGGCACTGGCAGCCACGTGGATAGGTCAGAAGAGTCACCTGGGGCTGGGGCCCACCAGCCTCTGGGCAGCTGGAGCCCCAGAGCCATGCCCAGCCTGCTGGGCAGGGAGCAGAGGGGGCTGTCTGTGCCATGCTGTGTTCTGGCTCTGCGACCCCTTTGGAGCCCTCCGGGCACCACAGGGCTGGGTGGGCTGTCCCGGGCAGCGAGCACAGTGCTGGAGCTGGGAGCTGGGCCCTGGATCATCCCAGTGAGAGCAGCTCCCTCTGCACCCACAGTGCCACTCAGCAGGCACACTGGCCACCAGTCCAGCTGTGGCAGGAGGTCAGGTTGGGTGGCCTTTAAATATTCTTTCCAAGTCGTTCTGTGACTCCATGCAGCCATCCCCAGCTGTGCCCTGACCCCTGGGAAGCAGGAGGAGCAGGGCTCCCCCCCCATTCCTGCCTGCTCCTTCCTCCTGTGACCCCTGTGTGCAGCCCCATCCCTGGCGCCCAGCTGTGGGTGTGGGAGGCGGCAGAGCCGGTGCTGGCAGAGCCGGTGCCAGCCCTCGGTGCCAGCCCTCGGTGCCAGCGGTTCCTGGGCTCTGCTGTCCGTGTGACTTCATGTTGTTGGTCTGTTCCAGCACTCGGGGATTAATAGCTCTGATGCGGAGGTGCTGACCCTGTATAATGTGACAGAGGCGGAGAGCGGGGAGTATGTTTGTAAGGTTTCCAATTATATTGGCGAGGCCAACCAGTCTGCGTGGCTCACAGTCACCAGGCCCCTGGCCACAGGTAACCGGAAGAATGCCTGGCGGTGGAAAACAAAACTCTGGGCTCTCTTGTTTCTACTGTTTCTGGTGCAACGACCATGGAAAAATACCCGGTGGGGCCGGCTGGGCGCTGTGCTGTGTGTGTGTCCCAGTGTCTCTGCTGTGTGCTGAAGTCTCGTGTCCCGCTGTCTGTCCTGTGTGCTGCCCTCCCTGTCATGCAGACACCAGAGCTGCCCAGCTTCCTGCTGGGTCTGGCACCAGTGAACGTGGGTCTCTGAGGGTGCTGCCATCAGGCCAGTCCAGGCACCCCAGACTGGCACCGTGCTGCGTCCCCTGTCTGTGCCGCCCTCCCATCTCCGTCCTGTCACCATCCTCCTGTCTCTGTCCTCCCATCCCCGTTCCCTCATCCCCATCCCTCTCTCTCCATCCTCCCATCCCTGTCCTTGTGCCTCCCTGTGTCAGTGAGCCAGCCGGCCGGCTCTGCCCAGGTTCATTTCTCCATGCAGCCCATGGCCAGCATGCTCGGCTGGGCAGGACGCTCCGTTTGGTGAAGGGTTTAACCAGCAGCTCCGCCGGGATGAGTGGGCATCCCGAGGGTCTCTCTAGCAGGTCTGCAGTGGTCTCTGTCTGCTCCCCGGGGGTCTGGCAAATGAGACTGGGCTCTCCCTCCTCTCTGGCCTCCTCCCAGAAGATCTCATGTCATTTGCTTCTCCGTTTTTTGCTTCCATTTTTCCTTCCAGACGGCTGGTGTTAACACGACAGACAAAGAAATGGAAGTCCTTCACTTAAGGAATGTCTCATTTGAGGATGCTGGGGAGTATACATGTTTGGCGGGTAATTCTATTGGGATCTCACATCACTCTGCATGGTTGACAGTTCTTGAAGGTATATACTCCTCTTCCTCTCCCTTTCCTCCCTCCTTTCCAATGTATGCATTGTGGTCCGGGAGAGAGCTCTTCCCAGCCCCTGCCCCCTTGGAGTGGTCAGTGTGGGAGCTGCAGGGCTGCTTTGCAGCACAGGGCAGTGTCCCCCCAGTTCTGTGCCCCTCTCCACCCCAGTTGGGGTCTGCCCCTCGCTCTCTCCCTGGCCCAGGCAATGCATACCTGGGGAACTTAACCGGGGTTGCTCGACTGGAGCAGGATGGTCCCGCACCCCCAGGCCAGGCCAGGCCAGCACTGCCTCCTCAGGGGCACCAGGGGGATTTGGGGGTGCTGGCAGTGCTGCCAGGACCTGGCCTTGCCCTGGGTGCAGGACCCTCTGTGGGCTGTGTGTGCTTGTGGGGACGGCTGCCCCGTGCCCATTGATGCTGCTGCTCAGTATCAATGCATGGACCAAAGCCTGATAACAGCTCTGGGAAAGCTTTTGGGGTGCTGAATGCTCGTTGCTTTCCAGCCAAAACTTTCCCAGTTATCAGCCACTGCTTTGTCAGCCGGGTGTGCTCAAAGGTGGGACAGGAATCTTCAGCTCCTCTTACGCCTCTCTCTGAGGTTCTGCTCTTTGGGGGCATCAGGTTGGGGGTGCAGAAGGTGCAGTGGCAGCCCCATCCTGCCGGATTCACCACGGACCGCAGCACATGGCTGCAGGCTCTGAGCTGTTCATGGCTCCAACACCCCCTCAGCCACCAAAGCAGGGTCTGTGGGTCCCTCCTCCCCACCAGCCCAGGCTCTCACTCCACTCATTGCCACTGGAGTGCCACTGGCTGCTCTGTTCTGAGCTCTCCCCAGCCATTACCAGCAAGGCCTGGACTCCCACAGCCCCGGACACTGCCAGACCCCCCATTCCATCCCATGTGACAGGGTGACCCCAGATCCTGAGAGACCTGCAGCTTTCATGTGTGGGCAGAGCATAGCTGGGACAGAGACCCAGAGGTGCCCATGGTGCCACTTCCTTGTAGGGTGACTCAGGCCCTGTCCCCCTAATTGATGCCTGTCCCAGCTGACCCCATCCTGCCCTGGGCTGCCTGCAGAGGTGGCGAAGGCATTGCTTGGCCGTGGGGATGATGAGCTGGGGGCTGCTTGCACACCTTCCCTGCAAGGGTGGGTGGGCAGCCCCCAGTCCCTGCTGCACCAGTGTCCCCACTGAGCGTGGGGAGGAGCCAGGGGCTCCCCAGTGCCACTGCCTGGGCCCTGGTGGGTGCTGACAAACACCCTGTTCACACTGACCCAGCTATCGAAGACACCCCAGCAATGATGACGTCTCCTTTCTACCTGGAGATCATCATCTACTGCATCGGGGCCTTCCTCATCTCCTGCATGGTGGTGACCATCATCATCTACAAGCTGAAAAGCACCACCAAGAAGACGGACTTCAACAGCCAGCTGGCCGTGCACAAGCTGGCCAAGAGCATCCCCCTGCGCAGACAGGTAACAGAAAGTAGAGAGGGGGTTTGTTTGCACCTACTGCCCCTCCTGGAGCCGAGCCTTTCCTAGGGTGTGTGGGGGAGGAGGGATGGGGAGACCCAGGGCCATCTCACCCTGCTGCACATGCCCACTCCAGCCTGTGCCCGTGGTATGGGCACTGCCCAGGCTGTGCCCCCGATGGCAGCACAGTGAGCAGAGTGAGGAGGGGGCTGCACAGCTCCCCCTCATCCCCCCTTGCTGGGGCTCACGAGGAGAACCAGGAGGATTTACAGCGGTTTAAGGTTTGAGCAGGGTGTGGTACGCACTGAGGAGATGGGAGAGCTCCTAGGCTGTGCATTTTGGGCTACAGCCTGATGGAGACTAATTGAAAATTCCGTAGAGGGGAGCAGCGGTGCTGGGCACACAGGCAGGGCGGGCAGGGGGCTACAGGCAGGGGCTGTGGGCAGGGACTGCAGGCAGGGGGCTGCGGGCAGGGGGCTGTGGGCAGGGACTGCAAGCAGGGGGCTGCGGGCAGGGGCTGCAGGCAGGGACTGCAGGCAGGGACTGCAGGCAGGGACTGCAGGCAGGGACTGCAGGCAGGGACTGCAGGCAGGGACTGCAGGCAGGGACTGCAGGCAGGGACTGCAGGCAGGGACTGCAGGCAGGGACTGCAGGCAGGGACTGCAGGCAGGGACTGCAGGCAGGGACTGCAGGCAGGGACTGCAGGCAGGGACTGCAGGCAGGGACTGCAGGCAGGGACTGCAGGCAGGGACTGCAGGCAGGGACTGCAGGCAGGGACTGCAGGCAGGGACTGCAGGCAGGGACTGCAGGCAGGGACTGCAGGCAGGGACTGCAGGCAGGGACTGCAGGCAGGGGTTGCAGGCAGGGGGGGGTGCAAAGGCTCCCAGCACCATCTCCCCCCCGGGGGCAGCCAGCCGCGGGCCCGGGCCCTGCGTGAAGGTAACCCACGGTCCCCTGCAGGTGTCGGCCGACTCCAGCTCCTCCATGAACTCGGGTGTGATGCTGGTGCGGCCCTCACGCCTCTCCTCCAGCGGCACCCCCATGCTGGCCGGCGTCTCCGAGTACGAGCTCCCCGAGGACCCGCGCTGGGAGCTGCCCCGGGACAGGTGAGCTCCAGCCCTGCCCTCTGCCCCGCTGGGACCAGGTGAGCACAGTGGTGCTGGTGCTGGGACCAACCTACTGCCCCTGCATCGGGGTGTTCTCCCACCAGGCTGATCCTGGGCAAGCCCCTGGGAGAAGGGTGCTTCGGCCAGGTGGTTCTGGCAGAAGCCATCGGCCTTGACAAGGACAAGCCCAACCGTGTGACCAAGGTGGCGGTGAAGATGCTCAAGTGTAAGTGGCAGCAAGGAGGGTGGTGCTGGCGTGATTCCATAGCTCTGGCTGGGGTCTGGGGCGTGCAACCCATCCTGGCACCCCCTAACTGCTGTCCTCTCCACTTCAGCCGACGCCACCGAAAAGGACTTGTCTGACCTCATCTCTGAGATGGAGATGATGAAGATGATTGGCAAGCACAAGAACATCATCAACCTGCTGGGAGCCTGCACGCAGGATGGTGAGGGTGCATGAGTGGGGAGGAGGTGTCCCCTCCACCACCCCTCCAGCTGCTGTGCACTGGGAGGGACTGGCCTGGCACTCCTTCCGTGTCCCAGCCTCTCACCACACCATCCCCTCAGGACCCCTCTATGTGATCGTGGAATACGCCAGCAAGGGCAACCTCCGGGAGTACCTGCAGGCACGGCGGCCCCCGGGCATGGAGTACTGCTACAACCCCGCCCGCGTGCCCGAGGAGCAGCTCTCCTTCAAGGACCTGGTCTCCTGCGCCTACCAGGTGGCGCGGGGCATGGAGTACCTGGCCTCCAAGAAGGTGAGGAGCTCCCAGGAGGCTGTGGAGGGATGGGGAGCCCAGCAGCTGGGCCTGGGGCTTGCAGCCTCCCCTCTCTGCCCGTCCCATCGTGGGGAACCATCCGGAGGCTCTGGGGACCGGCTGACAGCCCCATGCTTGGGCAGTGCATCCACAGGGACCTGGCAGCCAGGAATGTGCTGGTGACAGAGGACAACGTGATGAAGATTGCTGACTTCGGGCTGGCCCGTGACATCCACCACATCGATTACTACAAGAAGACGACAAATGTGAGTGGGGAGCGAAGGGTTCTGTGGGCTGGGGGTGCTCCAGTCTGTGCTGGGAATGCCACAGGCGTGCAGGGCTCACCCTGCCCCAGGCTCCCTCACAGCCATGGAGCCATGGTGGGGTTTTGTGTCTCAGGGTCGCCTGCCAGTGAAATGGATGGCCCCCGAGGCTCTCTTTGACCGAATCTACACCCACCAGAGCGACGTGTGAGTAGAGCCTGCTGGGGAGGTGCATGGATGGGATTTAATTGATTTAATGAAATTTTGATTTGTGTCAGCCAACCAAACATTTTGAATCCAGATTGTATTTGGTGCTGAGACTCATTTATTCTGCAAAGCAAATCGAAGCTGTGGATGGTTGTTCCTCCCAGCAAGCCAACCTCTCACCATGCCCAAACTGGGGCCCAGAAGGGTGTCAGCACCCTGCAGCTGGTGCCCCAGCATCTGCTCTGTGTTCCCAGGTGGTCCTTCGGGGTGCTGCTGTGGGAGATTTTCACGCTGGGTGGGTCACCCTACCCTGGTGTGCCCGTTGAGGAGCTCTTCAAGCTGCTGAAGGAAGGTCACAGGATGGACAAGCCCAGCAACTGCACCAACGAGCTGTGAGTGCAGCCAGGGATGGGGAAGAGGGGTTTGACGTCTCTGGGTGCCATTGCTGGGCCCAGAACAGGGGCTGGGGCGTGGAGGGTGACAGGCAGGTGTTTGGAGTTACAGTCCCAGCAGTTCCCAACCCTGCAAATCCATCAGTCCATCAGATTTGCAGTAATCTTTGACAGGAGGGAATCCCAGGGTGACCCCAAGCCCAGGCTGTGTCCATCCTCCTCCCCAAACAGCCCTTGTTTATGAGGGCAGGCGGGAGGGTTTCCCTTCCTTCCACACGGGGGATTCCCCTCAATCCCTGGTTCCATCCTCACTGATGCTTCTCTGCTCCCATGGGTGGGGGTCCCCTGCTGCTTGCCCCGGGCTGAGCCCCTGCCTGCCCCTGCAGGTACATGATGATGCGGGATTGCTGGCACGCCGTCCCTTCCCAGAGACCCACTTTCAAGCAGCTGGTGGAAGACTTGGACAGGATTGTGGCCATGACCTCCAACCAGGTAGGCGAGGTGGTGGCACTGCTGGCACCTGGGCGAGGCACTCCCTGGGGGCTGCCCAGTCCCCTGCTGAGCCCACCCTGGGGTTTGTCCCTCTCAGGAGTACCTGGACCTGTCCATGCCGCTGGATCAGTATTCTCCTGGATTCCCAGACACCCGCAGCTCCACCTGCTCCTCGGGAGAGGACTCTGTGTTTTCCCACGACCCGCTCCCGGACGAGCCGTGCCTTCCCAAGCTCCCCCCTCAGCACAGCAACGGAGGACTGAAGCGACACTGAGGGTGGCACTGCCAGGGGTGCCATGCCGTGCCAACTGTGCCATGCCCATGGACGCTGCCTGCACAGCCTGAGCTGTTGCAGAAAGGGTTCAGAGACATCCGTAGCATCTCACGTAACCAAAACCACCCACGTCCTGCCAGCTTCTCCTGCCACCCCGTGCCAGCTCTGCACAGCCAAGAGGGTCCAGCTCCAGCGTTTTGATGGCATCTCCTCCTTTCCTTTTTAATCCTCCATGAATTCTGTGCTTGAGTATTCCCACTTGGCTGAGCTGAAATCCTCTCCCATGGGCAGTGCATGGCCAAAGAGCCAGCCAGGCATCCTGGGATGGCACATCCTGGTAGGGCACAGAGGGCTGTGCCCTAGAAAAAAGAGAACCCGAGAAGCCGGGAGCAGCACCCGGTTCCTGCAGCTGCACAAGGGGGGAGCCTTGGCATTTTGGGAGTCTTGGCATGCCAGGAGCCTCACTGGTGTGCTGGGAGCCTCACTGCAGTGCCAGGAGCCTCGTGGTGTGGGGCTCCCTCTGCCCAGGATGCCCCTGCAGGGCCAGCACCAGCGGCTTTGCTGAGCCACAGCCGGGGCAGGAGCCCTGCAGTGCTCAGAGGCGACTGAACCCACCTGTGCTAAACCCAGAGTCCCGTGTACATAACGAAAAATATGTATAAATATGAATATATATTTACATGTCTTTTTAAAAAGGGTTGTTACCAGAGATATACCAGTTTGGTAGGAAGGTACTAGTGGCTGGTAGATATCAGTTGCTATAAAAAAAAAAAAAGTCATATATTTTGCTATTTTTGCTGTTTTTATTTTTTTAAATTATGTTCTAAACCTATTTCAGTTTAGGTCCCTCGATAAGAATTGCTGCTGCTGCTTCAGTTTTATATGGGGTTGTATTAAACAATAATAATAATGTGTCGATGCCTTTTGGGAATCCCTTGTCATTACGTGCCTGGCCCCGCCCTGGCCCCGCTTCCCTCCCCGCTCCCTCCGGGGCTCGGCGGGGCTGGGGCCGGCCAGCGCTGCGGGATGGGCACGGTGCCCTGGGGAGGGGCTGCCACCCCTGCCCGGCCACCGCCTGCCTCGGGCAGTGCCCACCAGTGCCTTACCGGGGCAGCAGCCTCATCCCAGCTCCACTGTCCGTGCTCCCCGGGCTGCCCAGTGCCTGAGCCCGGCTCCTCCGCGCTGGCACTCGGGCAGACCGGGCACTGCCCTGGCACCTGCATGGACCAGGCACTGCCCTGGGACCCAGACAGACCAGGCACTGCCCTGGCACCCAGGCACTGCCCTGGCACCCAGACAGACTGGGCACTGCCCTGGCATCTGGGCAGACCAGGCACTGCCCTGGCACCCGGGCACTGCCCTGGCGCCCAGACAGACCGGGCACTGCTCTGGCACCCAGGCACTGCCCTGGCGCCCAGGCACTGCCCTGGCACCTGCACAGACCGGGCACTGCCCTGGCACCTGCACGGACCGGGCACTGCCCTGCCCGGGGCAGGGTCCGCCTGGAGCCCCTCCCTCCCTGCCGCTGGTGTTGAGACGCTGGAGCCAGGCCGCTGTTACTTGAAAAGTTTATTTTGCCTTTGTATGGAGAAATATTATTTGTTGTAAACTCTTCTGTAATGAATCTGGAATTCTTGTGATTATTAAAGACTTTAACCGCGACTTCGCCACCCGCGGGCCGTCCCTGGGGGGGCGATGGGGAGGGGACTGCCAGGGCTCAAGCTCACCCAAGCAGCGCTTTGGGAGAAGAGGATGCTCTGGGAGCAGCCACGATGGCAGCTGGTTTTGTGGGGATTCTGTTTTTCATGGCTCCAGCGCTCCCCATAGAAATGTTTTAGCACCCTGCAGCCCACGGGGCCTGGGCAGGGATGTGGGAGGTGGCTGCCTGTGCATGGAGGGAGGGGGTGAGAGGGGCTGCCCGCCCTTAAATGGTTAATCTGAGGCAGCTGCAGCATCACCGGCCTCCCCGGCCTTTTTAAATGCATCTGCTTGTTGCTATTTCCTGGTGTAAATTAAATCGATCAGCTGCACTCTGCCCACCCCCCACCCCCTCTAAATTAAGTAGAGCTTTTAATCAAGTGATTTATGTTGAATTTGCGGCCCTGGATTAAACTGGCAGCCCAGACGGGGGGAACTGGGCTGGGGGGCTCCATAAATCACTACTCTCTCCGGGACTGGCTTGGCGAGGCACGGGGAGAGCTGGAGTTGGTGTTTACATCATCCCAAACTGCAGCTCTCACCGTCTCCTGCTCATTTCCTGGGGTTACCAGGAGGGCAATTAAATATGATAATAAGCAGAGCAGCTGCAGCAGAGCTGCTGGTGCTCACTGCCCTCCATGCTAGGTGCCCTCCTTGGGGACACAGGCATGGAGGGTTCCCAGGGTGCTGCCCTGGCTGGCACCCAGCAGAAACCACAGAGATTGAATGCTGGGCCCCAGCAGGGAGATTCAGCTCCTCAGGACTCTTCCAGGTAAGCCATCCTCTCCATGTGGGCAATCTGGGAGCTGGGTGCACCCCAAAACTGACCTCAGCACCCCACAGGCCCCACTCCGTGCTGTGGGGGACCTGCAGGACCACAGCACCCCTCTGGGTGCCTGCAGCCCCTCCAGCACTGCCTAGCACCAGGGTCTCTGCTTAGCAGGAAGATGAGATTGGGTCCCTCGGGAAATGGCTCCAGAGCAGTGGAGGATCCAAAGGTGCTGCCCTCAGGAGCCCCTGAGTGGGTGGGGGATGTTGGGCATCAGTGGCTGCTGAGTGCTTGGCTTCAGCACGTTTGGCTCTCACAACATCTTTTGTCTCCTCTGCTCCTCGCCTTCCTCATTCTCTCCTTTTAAAGCCCTCAGACTGTGCAGGGCCGGGACAATCTCCTGGCCCCAGCCCAGGATGGGACTGCTCTGCCAGCGCTGAGCTGGGCTTTGTCCCCCTGCCAGCCGTGGCAGGAACCTCCTGTGCCATTCCTCTGTGGCTTGGGCACGGCTCAGTGTGGGGAGCGATCCCCCCCCAGCCCAGGAGCCGTGGCTGCCCCCATCCCCTGTGTCCCATCCAGCTGTGGGGTAAGCAGAGCCCCAGGGTCCGGCTCCAGCCACAGCACAGACAGAGCCAGGTGTGTGCAGCTGCAGCTGGGGTATGTGGCTCCCCCAAACCTTTGCTGTCCTGGGCCCTGCCCTGCACCATGAGGAGAAACAGGATGGACAGTGTGAGGTGGGACCATCCCTGGGGACACCTTGGGGACAATGCCACCTGCACCCCACCCCGTGCGAGGTTTGACAGTGGAGCCCTTGTCCCACATGACTTTAGGCTGGGATAAAGCTCCCTCTCCTTTGTTATACATTTATAGCAGAGGCAGAAGGGCTGCAGGAATGTGGCGCTGGGATCTGGGAGCTGTAAATCCCAGCCTTTGTTGTGCTTGGGCCGCACTAAGTCACTGCTTTTCCCTCTGAATACTAATCTCTCCAAAAGTGCTGACCGGGGCATCTTTCCCCAGCAGCTTTCTGGGGAAGAGGCTGACGCAAAGCCCGGGGCTGGCGCTGGCACGGGAGCAGCATCCAGCAGAAATCCCCGACCCCGGGCAAGGCGCTGGGACGGACACGGGCGCCCCAACACCCGGCCCCGGGCTGGAGCAGCCAGCGGGTGAGGATGCCCGGGGGAAGGATAAAGAGTAGAGGAGCTCGTTCTCCAGGCTGAGGGGAGACTGGAAGGTGTTTGGCACCGGCGTGGCTGGAAAAGCTCTCCCCACGCCAAAGCACACACGGCCTTGGATCTCTGCAGCGTTTCATTTGCCCCGCGCTGCAGAGCAGAATCCCGTGATTTATGGGGCTCCGAGGGGGTCGTTTCCTCCCTTCGCTCGGAAGGTGGCGGAGCAGAACTGTTGCCTCTCCCCTCTGTGCCTGCAGGGTACGGGGGTCCTGGGAAGGTGCCTGGGCTCCCGAGGTGCCCCCCAGAGCTGGGACTTGGGCACATCCCCAGGGCCCTGCAGCACCCGAGACCTGTGAGGCTGCGGGAGGAGGGAGTCTCATCTGAAAATGGGTTTGGTCAGAGGTGTGTGAGGGGCCCGGGACTGCCTCGGGTTCATCCCCCTCTTCTGCTCCAGGGCTCCCCTGGGACGAGGGAGGCTTTGCCGCAGCCTGCGCTCCCTTCAGGCTGGACACGGGTGCGGGGCTGGTGGTCACGGCGGGAAATCCAAGCAAGAGCGAGTCCCAGCTTCCAGACCTTTCTAAATTGAAAACACAGGAGGCAAACGGCCCCACGAGCCCTGGCGCGCACAGCAGTGCGACGTGGCCGTGGTGGAGAGTGGCTGGGGGACAGGGAGGCACCAGCGCCCACCCAGAGCCGGGCAGTGCCCAGGTCATGTCCGGGCTCCCCACCAGCCCCTCCTCACCCTCCATCTGCGGAACCTCTCAGCAGAGGAATGTGCTGCTCCCTCGGCTGGCTCTGCCTTCATCCCGCCCAGGACACCCGCCAGCCTCCTCCTCTCCCTCGGCTGCCGCTCTCGCTCTCCGAGGGAGCCGACGAAGTGCGGGGCTCGGATGGAGCAGGAAGCTCCCCGGGCTGGTGGAGGAGCCATTTCCCGATCATTTCACCCCAAACCTCCCCTCCCGGGCTTTCAAAAGCTGCCAGGAGAAATTCAGCCGGGTTTGGAAGGGGAGCAGGCACAGGCTGGAACTCCATTCCAAGATGCCTTCCCCCATTATGGCGCTAAGAGGCAGCAGTGACTCCACAGCAAGGGTGTTATTTTATTGAAATAACATTTGCTCCCATTTATTAGACACAGATGCAGCACTGTGGACGGGCTGGGTGAACAAGGAGAGGTGCAGGTACAGAGCTAAGGACACAGAACACCTGACAGCTGGCTCTGTGTTGCTGTAGGAGCCTGAGGCCTCAGGTTTAAAGTGCTGCACACACCTGACCTTGGAGAACTGGCTTTCAGTCGGGTTGTTCTAAAGGCTAGTTGACCTCTGGAAGATAAATTTCAGTCCTACTTAGCACCAAATCTAATTTTACAGTAAGTATAAATATACATATTTAAAATCCACAATGTGAGTAATTTCTCAGCATTTACATAAGACAGAGTAAAAAATTTAACAAATGCTAAAAACAGCTTTTCAGTATCCTCTGAGAGTCTGGCAAAAACTGAGTCACCACTGGAATGTGTGAGGAATCACTTTGCAAAGTATGGAGAGCACCTGGTGTGTCTTTTGAGCCTGGTAAGGATGAACCAAATCTCCACGCTTGGGAAAGGTGTGCAGGTCCCAGGCTGCTCCCTCACGTGTCCCAGAGGGACCCTGGAAGTGCAAGTCTGATTCTGTCACAGTGTGTGGCACCTGCACAGCTCTCTGGGGACGCAAACGCTCACAGGAGGAGGCTGCTCCTGTCACTGCTCTGCTCCTGCCCAGCAGGGTCTGCAGTCCTGCTGACCAGCACTGGGTGCTGCTCCCTCGGTCCCTGTGGTCACTCCTCAGTGAAATTGTGGCCACGTGGTCGTAGTGGGCTGGTCACTGGTTAAAACACTCTGATCAGGGCCAAGAGCCTGAGCTGTGACACTCAGGACAAGCTGCTGGCCCTGGGATGTTCCTGCAGAGGATCTCACACTGCAGAGCAGGCTCTGCTGGACCCCCAGCCCAGCCTGTTCTGTGCACAGGCCACTCTGACATGAAAAGCTGCCTTTGCTAAGCACAAACACCTGCTCAGGAACAGCACAGACAGCAGCACCATTATTAACATATTTACACGATAAGTTAAAAAGTAGCAGGGCAAGGATCCAGCACAAAAGAGATGTCTGGGGCCATCCAGACAGCAGTGGCCTAGCTGCTAACAAGCTTGGGACAGGGAAAGGGGCCCCTGAGGGCTACTGCCTTGTTGTGTAGGGCAGCCTCCTGGGAAATGCCTGTTCCCTTTGCAGGAGGTGTGGAGATGGAAGCTGCTTCCTCCCAGTGCTGGCTCCAGGTTAGGCTCCATTGGCACCAGCCTTGCTGCTCTGGGATGCTTCCATCTTGGTCTAGGGGCAAGAGAAAAGGGCAGATTTTAGGCAGTACAAATGTCTCTTGAAATTCAAAATCTTTTCTGAAGCTGTTTTCCCACTTAGCATGGGAAGCTGCTCTGGAGAGTAACAGCTGATGAGGAGCAAAGTTCTCCAGGTAAAAGGAGACAGGAGTCTGCCTGGACTCCCAAACTTGCTTTAAGCAGCACCCCAGAGGTGCACATAAGCACCTAAAACTGAAGTCAAATATTCACAGAAAGAAAATGGGCAAAACAAAGACAATCACTGCAGAAGTGTTTTTAGAGATATGAAGTGGCTCTTAACACCCTGGTGACTCCAAGGGAAGGCTAGTCTGTCCCAGTGGCCCAAGGCAGATTACTAAGGAAGGGTACAAGGACATACCAGTAATCCCCCAGTGCTCTGCTCCCTCCCCCAGTTTGACTGCTCTCTGTCAGGTGTCATTTCTGCAGTGAATAGCCCTCAGTGCAGTTCTCATCCATATTCTCCAGCTGCTCCTTGAACTCAGCGTTCACAGCATCCTGCACTGTGAACTTGCACAGTTTGGCTGCAAGCTGTGTGAAGAACAATCCCTTTTGGGAAGTGTAAGAACTCTGACAAGCTCACCTCTCGTGGGGGAGGCTTCACTGATGCTTCTGAGAATGGCAATTTCTCCGTTGGCTGGGACACAAACTCTTCATTCTTTAAGGAGAAAGCAGCTGTAAGTCAGAGCCCTCTTGGAAAGGGCTGAACCCCTCAGCCCCTTCTCCCCTCTGAGCAAGGTTCATTCTGTGAAAGCTGGGCTGGCATGTCCATTGTTTCCCTAGCACAATTTAACTATGTGGAAATATTTCTGGCAGTTGATACAATATTCTTTGATTCCTGCTGCTGCTTTTATCAGCTGGGACTAATCTAAGGAATTCACTGCAGCATGATGCTGAGAACCATATGCTCTGGCTTTCTTACTCTGGATATTTTGGCTCATTTTGTCCTGGACAACTGAACCCAAATTCAGCAAGAGGGCTAAAAACAAGTCCTCTTTAACTGGTTTCTCTGAGCTGAATGTATCTGGGCTGAGGCCTGAAGCAATTCAGGTAGAGGCCTCCCTGGCTGGGAGCCAGCACTGTGCTACTCAATAACCAGCTGTGCCCAGTGTGCCACAGCAGATCCCTGCTCCCTTCCCTTGCCTCTTACCTGTAACTGTGAGGCTCTTGGGGGGAAACACACACAGAGTGCAAGAACAGACACTGCTCGTGCTCTGTGCCATGGTGTCAAACCCTGCTTTTGTCCAGCTTTGGTCACACTCAATTCCCAACCATTCCAGCACATGTTTTCCTGCTTGCAGACTGCTATTTCTGACCTTTCTCCCCTGTACAACAGGGGCAGGATCCAGGAGGGTCTCCTGACCTTCAAGCACAGATGTCATCACTCCAGCAGCTTCCCCAGTCTGCAGAAGAACACAGAGGCAGAACTTCAGTCCACTTGTAGCATCAAAAAACAGGATTCCTGTCAGTCTTTCCTTTTTATAATGTATAATGGTTGAGCTATTATCCTAGAAGTTTTATTCAAACAACTTGCCTTGTTCTGTGGAATGGGAACAGATTGTGGCTTTAGGTCTATGAAGTAAAAGGCACGGGAAAGGAGGAGGAGAGAAGAAGGAACGTTCTCCTTTAAATGCAGATCCAGCCACTGTTGGAAAAAAACAGAAGGAAAAGCTGCTTCATACTGGCTCTACTTGGGTATGTATTAATACAACACTGTCCCTAAAGCAATCTTGAGTTTGGATAATTGTTTTAATTTACCACAATGAGAAGGAATGGGTCTGAAGAGTTGGGAATACCCCCCATCCCACCTTGCTCCTACCTGGCCCTGGTTCTATTTGGTTTTCTCTTTAGTCTAGGACATAATCTGGACCCTTCATGCCTTAGAGCTCAGCTCTGCAGGTGAGGATCCAGCTTGAAACTCGAGCACGGATTCTCAGGAAGCTATGCCTGCTGCAGCTGACCACTGCCTGGCCTCTGTTCCCTGAGGTCCAGGCCACACCGGCCGGGGCACACTCACCTGCCCAAGCTGCTCCTTCAGCTGCTCCTCAGAGAGCCCCAGTGAGCGCATCCCTCGGGCCCTGCAGGCGCTCTGCAGCTCCGGCACGCTCAGGCCACTCACCCCTTCCTTGGCAATCATCTGGAACAAACAGCAGTGCTCCCATCCAGGCACTGAGAGCCCCTGCTGCACCTGCACGGGCTTCTGGGGGCCCCCAGTCCCATCTCCTGTTCAAAATTGCTCAGCATTTTCCATTGTGCTTTGAGCCTCTTTAAGGATGAGGATTTCACAGCCTCCAGACAACCTGTTCCACTGTTTACCCACCCACTGATTTTAATTTTCTTTTCTTATCAAGTTGAAACTCCCCTTGCTGCAAGTTACAGCCAATACCTGCTGTCCCTCCACTCTGTACATGTAAGTCTGGTTCCATTTTCCAAAAAACCCCATTGCACATCAAAAAAAATCCCTTTTTAATAAGTCAGCCCAACTCTGAACCAAAATGTTCTAGCGACATCCACAGTGCCACCTTTGCTGCAGCTCCCCCAAGAGTTGCAAGGGTGCAGGGAGGTGAACTCTCACTCTGCTTCCTTCTGGAATCCCTCACGGGCAGGATCTGACTCCCACCAACATGAAACCCCCCTGCTGGGAGGGTCAGTGGGCAGGGACCCAGCCTGGTGTGAGCCCCACTGTGGGAACCAGGGCTTGTCTCTGACTGCCCTGGAGGCTCAGGGACCTGGGCAGGGGCTCAGAGAGCCTGGATCAGAGCCCAAAACACCTGTGGGTTGGATTTTAGTCTATGGGAACGACTGCCAACCTTAAAAGAATTACAGGTCACAAGAGTTTAAATAGAGTAGTAATAAGTTTGTCACAGGGTGTAAAAGTAGTTTTTGGGTTTTGGTACATGTGGGTAGATATTGCCAAGATGGAGGAACCTCGTGACTTTTTAGGTTTCTTCCTTTTTCACCTTCTCCATTTTTGCTGTGATGGTGGCACGAGTGATTGGTTTAGAGTAAAAACTGACTGTCTAGCATGGGTGATAGGTATTGGAAATTAATTGTAAATAATGTACACGTAGTTTTTAGTATAAAAGATAAAGACTGCCTCTTGGAAAAGCGAGTGCCTTTTGCTGCCCTGCCAGAAAGACCTCAGCAGGACAGAGAAAGAATGTTATAGATGAGCTTAAATAAACAACCTCGGAAGCAAGAGCTGAAGATTCTGAACTCCTTCTTTGATCTCAACGCTGGGGAAATGGACTTTACATGTCGAGAAAATTTCAGCAAAACCAGCAAACCAGACAATTGGCATTTCTGGGTGGGCTCGAGGCTCAAATTGAGGAGCTCGAGTCTGGACCACGGTGAGAGAACCTGACACCCCACGAGCTCCTGGGGCTGCTGCAGACCCACCTCGTCGTCGGCCTTGATGTTGCGCAGCCGCAGCAGCAGCTGGAAGCGCAGCAGGTTGTTGGTGCCCAGGGGCTGCAGCTCAAGCAGCTTGCACAGGGCCACCAGCTGTGGCCTCTCCAGGTGCTCCAGGGTCAGCTCGTCCTCGAAGAGCTTGGAGAAGCGCACGATCTCCTGCGTGCTGGGCTGGTGGCCGCTGCGGCGGATCTGCGCCAGGCACACAGCGGGGCACAGCTGAGCAGGACTGACAGCTGGAACCCCCTGCCCCTTCCCCTTCTCCCCACCACAACTCCTGTCCCTCATGGAGACAGGATGATATGGTTGAAAGTCAGAGCAAAACTGTTCCTGATGGCCACTTTCCCAAGGGTGGGAGGTGCAGCCTTTGAGGATGGGAATTCCTGTGAGCTCTGACAGCAGGAAGGCACCCAGGGAAAAGCCAGGGCAGCTCTGGCCACAACCCCGGTACAAATCCCATGCTCTCTGCCCAAACCAGCAGCTCTAAAGGTGTGTCTGAGCCACGGCTGCCATGCCAGCATGGCCCACCCTACCTCGTGCAGGTAAGAGGAGAATTGTTTCCCTTGTCCTGTGTCTGCTTTGTTCCTCTTGGCCATCTCTGCAATGGTCTCCCGCAGGAACTTGGCTAACTCCAGCTTTGCATTCAACTTCTTCTTCTGCTTTTCCTCCTTCATTTGGGGAATACAAAATTATAAATTAGAAAATATAACGTAGCAAATGGAATTGCTGTGCACATTCCCTCCCATCCCTGACTACAGCACAGCCTTCCAAGTGCCCTGCTCAGCTCAGGAATAAGTTGGGAATGTCTCAGGCACTGGGTAAGGCTGATCCTCACTTGAACAGCAGCCCTGCACAGCTGCACAGGTGTTCTGAGGACACAAACCTTCTTTGACTCCGTCTCAAACGTCGAGGGCAGCATTTCAGGAAAGAGCTTCAGGAACACAGGTAAGAGAAACTCCATGAAGGGGACAATGACAAACACCAGGAAGGGAACCAGCCGGAAGAGATCTGCACAGGTTCTCAGCAGCTGTACGGGGAAGAGCACAGCAGAGATTACCCAGAGATTATCACTCGGCCAGACACACAAAATGTGTCCAAAGAACGGGTTAAGCCTCTTACTGAATCACTTTATCCAGGTATTGAGGCACTCACCCTTCTCCTCTCCCTCCTGGTGAGCACCTGCCCGTGGAGCAGCCTCCACACCATCCTGGCAGCCACCTTGGTGTCAGTCCAGAGCAGGTGGAACCCATTGTAGTAATGCTTCAGCTCACCCACAGCTCTTTGTCGCAAGGACTTTTTTGCCACGGGAGCCTCTACGATCTGCTTAGTCAGAATTTTAGCAGGTTTGGCTCCCTGGTTGCTGGGGTTTCGGCGGGGCAGGGATTCACCCGGGAGCTGCCGCTGGGGGCTGCTGGAGGTGTGCAAGGTGCGGGCAGGTGAACACGGCAGGGCAGTGCCCAGGCAGGCATGGCGGGGCCAGGGCTGGCCTTTGGAGTCTCTCCAAGTCCAGGAGAACTGGGAATCCACCAGCTGGACCAGAGCAGCGGCAGGAGAGTACAGAGGGCTGGAGTGCGCCAGGAGAGGGGAGCCCCTGAAACTGGAGAGTTGGCTCGGTCAGAGCAGGGTGCCGAGGCACCAGCCCCGAACGGGCCCTCCCAGCACCTCAGGACAGGCAGCGG
>VZTB01000142.1:293705-327720 GCA_013397245.1 Thryothorus ludovicianus
GCAGGGCAGGGCCCGGGCAGGGCAGGCCCCGGCTCCGGCCGGGCTCGGCGCCGTCACCGGGACCGCCAGCCGGCTCCGCACTCCCCGGGGCCGAGCCCCGAGCTGCCGCGGGCGTGAAATTGGGGTTTTCGGCCGAGCGGAGCCGCCGGTTTTACCGTGCCGCGGCCTCCGCCGCTCGGGCAGGGTTTTACTGCGCGCGGGAACAGCCGCGCATCGGCCAAGGGTTTGTTGTTGCTCCGATGTTGTTTTTTTTTGCGGTGCTGTTGCGTTGTGCTGCACTTTGTTGTGGTCTCGCTGTGCTTTCATTTCGCTGTCGGTGCACTCGGTCGTTCCAGTGCAGTTTGTTGTTAAAAGCCTTAGTGATGACGGAGTTCTATATTAAGTAGCCCAAAGGACAGCATTAAGTAGCCCATAGTTACAGTTGAAGGAAAAATTGTAGCGTGCTTGGATGACTCTGTTGAAGGCTTTCCATGACCTTTTGCAGCGGTGCACAGTGAATGCTTTGGTAGCTATATATTTTTAAAATTAATTATTTTTATGAACTGCTTTGAGAGATTTTGCTCCGAAACCTGAGCACGTACTTTATGAAGGTACAGGATAAGGGTGGAGGATGGTGGTCAAGCAGTCTGTGTTTCATTTTAATACAAACATATTTTGTATTTTCCAGTTTCACGACTTTGCCTGGCTGTGAGGGGGTTTGTGTGAGATTCGTTGTGGTTCTTGCCCTGGCTGTGATATCTGTCACGGTTTTGCAGTGTTTGGTATTGCCAGAGATCTGACTTCTGGCCTCACAGCAGTGTTAGCCCATGACTTTTCCTGAAGATCCAGAGTTTTTGCTGCATGTTTTCTATTTGAATCCCACAGCTGTCTAAATGGATGAGTCTCTGAGCTCCTCTTGCAGCCAAACCCCTTTTCTCTGCTGCCCAAGTTGTTTCTTTCCACAGCACCGTGGGAAACTTCTTCCAAATGCCCTTATCAAGCCCAGTTACAGACGTGACTGTTTTTTCTGGCATTCAGAAACCAAATACAAAACACCTTCACAAAGGTGCACAGGGAAGCAGCCTCACCTCAAGCTTTAAAGTTTGTCAAGAGGCCTCTGATTCACCGCTGGTGTCTGCCAGGAGGAACAGCTCAGTCCAGCTGGAGTCAGGAAAAATCCACAGGCTGCGGGTTTCCTGTTCAAGACTCATGTGCAGGTGAAAACTTGGCGATGTCTTAACGTGTGCAAACAGAGTTTTGCCTGGGGGATTTGTTAAGGACATGCAGAGAAGAATGGGACAAAGCACATTGCACAGACTGAATGCAGGGATCAGTGGGCACAATTGTTTTGTTTCTACCTGCAGTTCATGCAGTTCTGACCCACCAGGATGGTGTTCCAGGTGGCAGAGGTGTCCCTCTGGGTCATGGCTGATGTGACTGGAAGCAGTGGCTGTGCTCAGCTCTGGGGAGGAGTGAGGTGCAGGGTGTGTGTAAACTGCGGGCTTAAGGTTTGGAGAGGTCAGGAGTGATTGCATCACTTCAGGCACCTGGCCTGTCCGGCCAGGCAGCTCTGTCTGTGTGTCTGTCAGACACCTGCAGCAGTAAACAGCTCCTGAGGGCAGCTGCTGCTTTGGTTGCGTGCTTGAGGAGACCAGCACCAGGGCACTTTGGGATGAAACAGCCCAGGAAATGGCAGTAAACACCTCTGGGGTAAGGAGGGATGTGAGCAGGGATCTGCATCTCTCTGCTTTAGGTCTGTGTGGATTGGAACTGGGTTGGTATTTGGACATGAAGAGGTCCTGGAACTTCTGCTTCTGGTAGAAAGCCCAGCTCAGGGAGACGAGGTGGTGACAGCATTCTGAGCACACGAGGCTGAGTCACAGCAGAGCTGCGAGCTCCTGTCTCACAACACACACCTGCCATCCATGAAACACCTTACCTCTGGCTGTGCTGGCCCCGTGTGGGCATTGTCAGCAGAAAACAGTGGGAAAAGGTTTTATGAAACCTGTGTTTAAAATACATGTGTGCTGGACTTTTATCAGTAGCTGTTGTGTTTCTCCCTGCTGTGGCCACAGCCAGTCTCAACCAAACCTACAGAAATCCCTGACTGGGAATAAGAAAAGCTGTGATCACATGGAATTGGAATTGCTTGGAATCTGAGGTCAGCTGTTATTTAGTTTAATGCAGTGTGGAAGCAAGGTTTGAGAACTTCAAGTCTTGCTTTCTGAGAGCAAAGTTGAAAAATACTCATGCTAAAACTGGGTTAGGTAAGTGCAATTGTTGGTGAAAAGGTGAACCTGGAGGATCTGTAATTTCTGCAAAACCTTCCCCTCACTGAGCACTCACTCTTGGAGTGCAACTGGTTTTCTGAGTTATGCTCACTTGAGCTGTGAAGCTTGGGATGGGAACTGAAACAGTGTTCCCTTAAGAAAGAGCTCTGCTAGGCTGACCTGCCTTATTCTGTACTGCTTATATTATTCCATTTACCTTTTCCTCTGTTACTTTGAATTGTGACTCTCCCATGGACAACAGGAAAATATTTGCTGAAGGTGTGTGGAGTCTCAGTGTTTGTAAACGTGTCCCTGTCTACCCTGGGAAAGGACTAGAACAGAGTGGTGGACGCTCCTTCAAAGAGGAAACTCCTTCTCTCATTAGGAAATGCAGTTGCACTTTTGAAAGTGTTCCTTTCAAATTGTTTCATTGTTGGTTTCAAGTTGTTTGCAGCCTCTGTGAAGTGTCCATTTCCTATAAACCTTGAAATGATGGAGCTGTTTCTTTATCTGCTGATCTCCAGTGCTGTGTCAGTGCAGGATCTGTTATGGGTCATGTTTGGAAGCCAAACTCAGCTCAGAGGAGGCTGACACGGTGGGTTAATAGAGGAATCACTGGCACAGTGGGAAGAATTTATTCTGGAATACTTTTCTGCAAGATCAGCTGGAAATCCCGTTGCCCTGTGGGCTGGGTGGTGTTGCTGTGTGTTTCTCTGTGGTGGCAGTGGGGTGTTCCTCACATCAGTACTTAGGAGGGACAGGCACCAAGTGCTGCTCCTTGGGTTTGCATGTTGAGGTTGCTGTGTGCTCAGGATCCCTCGCTGTGTGCTGTTTCTGTGGGTCTGTCCTCTCTCTCTAGTCCTGCCCAGATGCCACTTCATGGGCAGCATGTGGGGCTGACCCACTGATGGGGAATTTGGGGCAGGAAGGAGGGTAGGAAGGTCTGGAGGTGTTAACAGTGCTGGCAGTCAGAGATGGGCAGGAAGGAGCTGGCAGTGGTGGCTGTGCTGTGGGGTGACAGAGAACAGCCTCGGTGCTTTGGGGCCACTGGGAGCAGCTCTGTGGGGTCCTGACCCTGCTTCTCAGCCTGCAGAGTTACTGAGGGAGGAATTTGGGATGGGGTGCCCCAGTTGTGCAGCACAGGCTGGCACCCAGGCTGAGTGACACAGGTGAGCTCCAGAACTAATTAAAAAGAGACAAATCATAACTCTAACTGGTAGCTCCTAAATCCATTGTAAATGCAGTGCTTTGAAGTTCATTAATCCACGCTTCTGTCATGTAACAAGACAAAGCACAATGGCAGCCACCTCTGGAGAGGCTGTGGGAGCTGCATTGGCAGCTGAGACTGAGTCCCTCCAGCTGTGGATATTCCTGAAGTGCTGCCACAGCTTCCCAAGAGCTTTTTATAAGTATTCAGAGAAAAAGGTTAAACATGCTTTTAGCAAAAAGTAAAGCCCAGCCTAGGGTGAGAATCTGTTTGCTCTTCAGTTTGGCAGATGAAAAGTAACAATTTGGTGGTAAGTAGCACAAACAGTCCCACTTCCTCTTCCCAGAACAGGGGTGGTTGGGGTTTTTGACCTTGCTGTGCAATCCCTCAGATCTGTGCCCCCTGACAGTGACACTTGTGTTGGTTTGCTGGCTGATGTGCTGAGCTGTGGAGGAAGGGATGGTTTCATGGCCCCGAGGTTTAAAAGTTCCTGCAATGAGAAAATTCTGCTGCAGAGCCTTGTGCTGTTATTGCCCTGAATTGCTTAATTACGGTGACAAACGTGCCCGAGTCAATCTCACAGCCCAGTGAAGATGAGCACAAACATCAGTTTAAGTGTAAAGATCATCGAAAAACGGCACCCCAAACATCCAGCACAAATCTGATCTAGTTCTTGTTCCTGTTGGAACTTCAGTTACTTTTTGCAGTCTTGGAGGAGGGAAGTTCTCAGTAATAGGAAAGCTCTTAGCTGAGATGCTGAGCTGCATGGCCTAGGAGGGTGAGAATTGCATGTGGGCAGGGTTTAACGGAGGTTCCCTTTGGGAGAAGTGTCTGTGGGATGCATTAATGTCATTTCTAACCCAGACCAAAAGGGCACACTAACCCTCTGTGTGCCCACACAGGCAGAACAAATACCATGGGGCCGTGTTTGCTTTGGAAAGGCTGAACTAACCTTGTGGGAGGCAAACTGGTGTTTCTTACCTGCAGGTCAGGTCACTGTGTGTTGCTTCCTGTTGAACATTGAGCTGCTTACACAAATGCCAAAAGCCTTCTCTGAGCCTGCAGTTGAGTTTTGGAAGTCTGACTTTGATTGAGTCTGGTCTTGGGGTTTCATATGCCCTGGAAAGTTGAAGGGTGTGTGTGCCAGTGCTCAGCTGAAATCTAATTCAGTGAGTAACCTCAGGGTTTGGGGGTCTGTTTATGCTGAGGCTCAGAATCATGCAGTGCTTAACACCAAAATAAGGTGCTAGGGGCAGGAGAATAACCTTCCTCACACAGCTGTGAGAGCCAGTGCATGCAAACTGTGCCCTGCTTCTCTGGGGAGGGAAGAGCTTGGGAAGCTCCATCTGAGGCTGCTGCAGAGCACTGGTTTCCCAGTGGCCAAGGTGGAATGGCCCACTTGTTTTCATCGTGTTGTTCAGAGCATCCTACCCTTGCCCAAAGGCTGCTCATATCTTGAATTTTGGTGAGGAGGGGGAGGAGAGGTTTCTCTGTTGTTTGTCTTTCTGTGGTGTTCCTGGCTTGTGCAGTTTACAGTGAGAACTTGGTATCTCTTACATGCTGCAGGGTGAAGCAGCTGCAGGTCCAGCTGCTTCAGGTTGGAATAACCCTTCCTATGGCACGACTAGGAAGGCTGTGGAGAGTGCTGGGGATTTTGGCACCGTTATTCTGACTTTGGAATATTTGGGCTTATAGTCTTTAAGCACTCATAGGTGCTTCTGATATTTTTTGAAAAGTCTTGGAAAAGGAGAATTTTGCCACATGGAAGACATGTCAGTAGCCTTTTGTAAAGTCTCAGTAAACCAGTCCTCTCTAAATCCACGTGAGGGTGGCTGCTGAATAGAGAGGGGGAAATTGTTCTTGAGGTCTCTTTTTTCCTCAACTGCTTAATTTGCTTAATTACTGTTTTTTTAATTTGCACTGACTTCTTATTTCCCTTCCCCTGCCTCTAGGCCCTATGAGAAAAAGGGAAAGCTAAGGATGCTGGAGCAGAACAATGGATTTCTCTTTCTCTTTCATGCAAGGGATCATGGGAAACACAATTCAGCAACCACCTCAACTCATTGACTCGGCCAACATCCGCCAAGAGGAGGCCTTTGACGGCAGCAGCGACATTGCCGAGGATGGGGGCCGGACGCCGTACGAGGCCGCGCTGCAGCCGGGCTTCCCGTACGCGCCGGCGCCGGCCGAGGAGCTGCCCGCCCTCACCAACGGCTACCCGGCGGCGCTCGGCGCCTTCGAGCCGCAGGCCAAGTACCCGGCGTACGCCCAGTACCCCAACGGCTCGGCCAACGGCTTCGGCAGCGGCCGCGGCTTCAGCCCCCCGCAGTATTTCCAGCTGGACAGCTCCAACAGCCGGCAGCACGAGGCTCTGGGCAAAGCCTCCCCTCCCCAGCCGCCGCCCCCAGCGCCGCCTTCGGCTCCGCAAGCGGGCGTTCCAAAGAAGACTGGCTCTCCGGAGATCAAACTCAAAATAACCAAAACTATCCAGAACGGCAGGGAATTGTTTGAGTCCTCCCTGTGTGGGGACCTGTTGAATGAAGTCCAAGCAAGGGAGTACGCTAAGGCAAAACACGAAGGGAGGAAAGAGAAAAGGAAAAAAAGTAGCAAGCATGACTCTTCCCGGTCGGAAGAGCGCAAGGCACACAAAATTCCCAAATTAGAACCAGAGGAGCAAAATGTAAGTGGAATGGTAATTTCAGCCATGTGTACACCTGGTGTTGTTGCTGGAGAGCGTGTCCGGCAGGGTTTGTCCTTGTTCTGGCTGTGTGCACGCTGAGTCACCAGGCTTTAGTTACTCGGCAGAGCCTCAGGATGAGGTTGCCAGGAGCTGTGTCCGTAGGTAACACAATGTTGGTTTACAGGCTCATACGAAAAACAAGTTTTAGAAAAGGTTTTGTATTGTTTTTTAAATATTACTTAGTGTTACAGCGTGTTTAGAGTTTGCTACGCTCTGGCCAGTGTTGAAGATGGAACTTCTGGACAAAAGCTCACATATTCCTAAAATTGCCTCTCAAAAGATTGCTAGACTGTTGAGTGAGAAGTCAGGTTACTTGGGGTGTTCAGCTGTGAAACATTAATTTCATGCCATGTTGTCCATATCCAGAGGATGTACATCAGGCAGTGTTAACTGAGATTCTGGGAAGCAAAGACCCGAAGGTCATGTTGGTGCCCTCTCATTCTTTTCCTTTCAGTTTCATAAGCCACTCCAGTCCTTCTGTTTCCTTTTCTCGTGCTTGTTCCTGCCACCTCTGTTGTGCTGGTTTCTGCCCCTCCCCTCCCAGTTTGAGGGGATGGGTGGCAGAGAGGCTGGGAGGTACCAGGAATG
Organism: Thryothorus ludovicianus; assembly: GCA_013397245.1. Taxonomy (NCBI): domain Eukaryota; kingdom Metazoa; phylum Chordata; class Aves; order Passeriformes; family Certhiidae; genus Thryothorus; species Thryothorus ludovicianus. Next base: position 300,490 of record VZTB01000142.1, read on the forward strand.
GGGAAGTTGCCATTTGTGGCCAGGACAGAAACTGCCTGGTGCAGGCTGGGCTGTTACAGAATGTGGCTGAGTTTGGTGTAAAGTCTGTGAAAGCCCTTGCTGCTTTCAGGGAGCAGATCCTGTCCTGCAGGGGTCAGCTCTGATCTGGTAGAGTGGATTCTGTGCTCCTGGAGCCCCTGTGAGGTGGCTGCAGGAGCTGCTGTGTCCTGCTGACACTCCCTGAGCAGTGTCTCTCTTGCACTGTACCTGCTTTCTCTGGTGGCCAGACTCCATCACCCCCACATCAAGCTGTCAGTTTGTCTCCCCTCTTATCAGGGACTCCTGTTCTGCTCCTGGAGCTTCAGCTGTGCCTGTCCCTCTGGCTCTGTTACCTGCTTACCAGGAGAGTGGAGTCTTCTGTCTCTCACAGACTGAACTAAAACTATGCATCTTGAATTCCAAGTTGCTAGTCATGTGTGTCATCCAGAGTTCACCAGAAATCTTGGTCTTGCTATTGTCATCCCTGTTGCTTCCGTTTCCCTTTCTAAAGGTAGTGTTGCAATAAATGTTTCGTGTTACCCAGCCCTGTTTCAGACATGGCCTGCTCTGACAGGAGCAGGATTTTGTGCTGGTGGGTTTTGGTATGAGTTTGCCAGGACAGTCTCAGGTCCATTGTCCCCTCGTTTTGCTTTCCACTGCACAATTTCATCTTCATGTACATTTCTGCCATCTTCAGTGTAAATGCTGTGAGATTTGTGGCTTGGGATCACCTTCATAGGAACAAGCAACTTTCGGTACAACTGTGGTTGTTTTATAGTTTCACACTCAGTGAGGCTGTGGCAAGTCAGATGATCACCAGTTGTTCCTTATTCTGACACTGTAATTTCCGTGGAAATCCACTGACTGTGAGGGGATGCCCATACTGAAGAGGCTGATTTAAAATGGAAATGTTCTGAAAACACTGGTGAGCGTCAAGCTCTGAATCCTTGGTTTAGGATCCAGCCTCTCTGCTTGGTAGTTATGTTCTGTGAAGAGCTGCAGGTTTGCAGTCTGAACCCAGCTTAACTCTCCTGGCAGAGGGGAGGTTTCACCAACTCCCTGTAGGGAAAGAAAGGCAGGAATCAGTGCTGTGCTTCCTGCTGTACAGGGAGGCAGAGTTTCTGCCCAGCAAATAGCAGCGTGATTAATCTTAAATGGTGGTTGTGTGCAGGCAGCTCCAAATGAGACACTGGGCTGTGCCACCCTGGCCTGAGCTGCTCTGCTCTCCCTTTCCTTGTGTCCCCATTTCTCTGGAGCTGCCAGCAGGGACTGGTGTGGGGTCTGTGCTTGGAGTGGCCTGGGAAGAACCAAGGTTGTCAGCATTTCTACTTCCTCACTGCTTGTGTCTGACGGCTCCTTTTGCTGCTCTTTGAGTCCTTTGGCTTCCACTTCTCTGCTGCAGGAGAAGCAGGAGTGTGGCATCTGTCTCCTGAGCTCATTTCCAGCCCACCCTTATCTCAGCCCCTGTCCCCTCACAGCCACCCCGCCTGAGTGTCACCTTCTGGTTGGGGCTGATTCTGTTCTCTACTGTGGACTTCTGATCCTCCAAATGTATCTGCCAAATCTGTGCAATTTGACATCGATTTTACAGTTATCATGTTGTATATTGGCGTCATTTACGTGCTGCAGTTCTTGCAAATAACTGGTGTGCAGTGAGACTCACCACATCACTGTGGATATCCTCACATGGGGTTCTCTGGTTTTGGCAATTCTGTGTTATTTTAGGTGGAAAGTTATTTGGATTTGCTGTTTCTGAATGTTTGTTCTTCTGTCACCTGTTACAGGAGAACATAGTTATATTCAGATGTGATAGAAATGTAAACAGTGTAGGGGAAACCAGGTTATTTCTTTATTGTGATGTTACTCTGTTAATTGGGTACAAGAAACAGTCATATGTTCTCTGAGTTCATGTTTGCCTTTCTCTCTGTGAATTATTTTTTTCTACCTGGTTTCACTATTATCTTCTGTTGTTTTACTGTCCCCTTACCTTGTTTGTGTTTGTTTTCCTTTTTTCTCTTCACTGTTACCTATTTCTTAGAGACCAAACGAGAGGCTTAGCACACTCTCTGAGAGACCAAGAGAAGATGCAGTGCTGGAGGAAGCCCCGGTTAGTACATGCACGGATTAACACTTTTGGAACTTAGAGAATATCACTGTTTTTGGACTACTTCTTCCGCTGATTCTTTCATTTATCTGATAAATCAGTTGTCATTTCTTTTAAACTCTTATTACTCTCTTTACTGCATCAACGTGTCTCTTATTGTACTGGATTTATTGCTTTATTTTATCCTAAAAACCTTGTTTCTAATCAGCTCAGGAAGCAGAGTTGTTTTTGGTGGGGTGGCAGTTGCCCTTTTGTGTCTGGGTTTGTCGGAGATGTTGTTACATAAATCCTAGCTGTGTGCAGCTCCTTTCTTTCCTGCTTCTAAGAAATGTTTTCCTCATCTTGGATTATCAAACCTCAGGGATATCTGAGAGAACAACAGGAGCAGCAAGTCCCTGTGGATGGTGTGTGCATCTCCAAGTGCTCTGAATCCCCTCCTGTGGCTTTAATCTGGCGTTTCCCTTGCAGGTTCAGCAGCTCGTGCCGTCCCTTCCGACGCAGGCCACCCAGGACGTGCAGTTCCAGGTTGGGGACCTGGTTTGGTCCAAGGTGGGGACGTACCCGTGGTGGCCCTGCATGGTGTCGTGTGATCCACAGCTTGACGTGCATACCAAAATTAACACAAGAGGTAAGGGAGGAGGCTCTTTGCCAGAGCCTGAGGTGTCTGTAGTTGTTCCCTTATTAAAAATGTCTTCATTCTCAACTGCCTTTGTGGGCTGGGTTCTGCTGTGTATGTGCTGAACAGGACAGTCCTGCCATGCACAGAGCCAGTACCTGGTTCATGACCTCTGCAGGTGGCACTGTGGGAATGGGCTTGTGCCCAGCTGTTCCTGCTTTTCTCAAGGCAGTGTGAGAGTGTTCAGCGTGGGCAGGGTGTCCTGAGCTTCCGTCTTAAACTCCTCTGGATCTGGCCTGTTGTATTTTTGTATTCTGTACCTCTGCGTGCAGGAGTGAAGCGCTGGGGAGGAGGAAGGCGTGAACTGGACAGGCAAGGCAGTTGATTCAGCTGCTGACTGGAGTTTTCCCTCTCAGGTGCCCGGGAATACCACGTGCAGTTCTTCAGCAACCAGCCAGAGCGGGCCTGGGTGCACGAGAAGCGCGTCCGGGAGTACCAAGGGCACAAACAGTACGAGCAGTTACTGGCTGAGGCAGCCAAGCAAGCCAGCAACCACTCTGAGAAACAGAAGGTACAGGGGGCACTGGGGGGGATCCTCTCTGTAAGGGAGATGCTCCGGGGCAGGTCTGGAACTCTTCAGTGCTTTGCCCTGAGAAGGACTGGCTGCATCTCGCTGGCAGGGAATTCAGGGGCCACGTTCAGTGTCAAAAATACCCTGTAGATGGGAGAGCAGGCTGCCATCTGCTGCCTGAGAGATGCAGAGACCCTCAGGCTTGTGTTTAAGTGCTGCAGCGGCAAAATCTTCAGTGTGACCAACTGCTTGTCTTGTCCCTTAAGATTCGCAAGCCCCGGCCACAGAGGGAGCGAGCGCAGTGGGACATTGGCATTGCCCACGCCGAGAAGGCACTGAAAATGACCCGGGAGGAGAGGATAGAGCAGTACACCTTCATTTACGTAGACCAAGAGCCAGAGGAGGCTTTGGCCAAAGCCAAAAAGACTGCCGCTTCCAAAGCGGAGGCGAAGAAGGCGCGGCGGCCGCGGCCGGCGCCGAGCGCGCAGCCGGAGCCCGCGGCAGGCTCGCCCCACGCCGAGGCACGGCGCCCCAGCCAGGGCCAGGGCCAGGGCCAGGGCCAGGGCCAGGGCCAGCGCAGGCAGCCCAGCCCGGAGGAGGAGGAGGCACCGCCCGTGAAAATCGCCTGGAAAACAGCTGCAGCCAGGAAATCCCTGCCAGCCTCCATAACCATGCACAACCTGGATCTGCAGAAGTGTAACATGTCTCCGGTGGTTAAAATTGAGCAGGTTTTTGCCCTTCAGAATGCTGCTGGGGATGGAAAACTCATCGACCAATTTGTTTATTCCACCAAGGTAAGTGCTTGGGGCAGTGACCCTTCTTTTGCTCCTGTGTTATCCCGAGCCTGCCTTACTGGGGAGCTTGAACTGTGTCCACCAAACTTTCACCATCCGTGTTCCTTTTGCTGGAGAGATTAACAGGCAGATGTGACAGTAGAATCTTTCAGTGCACTGAACCCCACTTTCAGTGCAGCTCTGGCAGTAACTGTTCTGCTGGTGGCAGAGCAGCTCCCTACAGATGGCCATATTTTTGTTCATAACGCATTAAGAATATTAAAGCTGTTTAACTTCAGCTTCCTAGTTGAAATAACCCAAAAATTCTTGATAAAATCAGTGGTTTTGTGGAAAACAGATGACAAAACTGTTAACCATGTACTAAAAAGTAATAACTACATTTTGTGTAACAGACTTTTAAATTGAGTTCTGCCTCTGAGCTTCCTTCAGGTGCACTGCAGCTTCCCACAGTCAGTGTAAGGAAAAGGCTTAGGACTATTTCTCTGCCTCCTTCTGCCTCTCTACCTGGAGAGTGTTTATTTCATCCTAAGTCCTGTAGAGAAGGTAATGTTTAGAAAAGTCACTGGAATTATTTTTTCCTTGTGCATAAGGGGAGATTGAGAGGGGTGGAAAGTTCTGCAGGGAAGCAGCTCCATAGTAGATGAATCCTGTGTATGTGTTGGGTTGGAGAGCATTGATTGTTTCTGTTTTGAGCTTCAGGGGCAGGTCTATTACCTGGTAGCAACACACCTTTATAACAGGGGGAGACAATCTTTTCCTTTTTTCTTTTCAAGGGAGTTGGTAACAAAACAGAAATAAGTGTCAAAGGACAAGAGAAGCTTAATTCTTCATCAGCTCAGAGAAGTGAAAAAGCAGTGGTGCAAAATGCATCCTCTCCTGAGACAACTTCTGGGGCAGCAGGTAGGGAAACTGCAGTCCTGGTCTGAACCTGAGCCCTCAGCATGAAAATTCAATTATCAAACCCTGCATTTCCTCGTTACTTAAAAATTACTAACATCTTTCTGTTTACATAATAATTGTAATAAGCACGGTTAATGTCACACATGGTGAGCCAACATACACAGCACTGCTGTGGGGTGGGATTGGTGCTTTTGCCTCTGAGCTCTGTGTCTGCAACTTAGAGCCTGAGTCAACATACTCAAGGGATGATGTCCTGTGCAGAGCAGTGGTTGGTTTAGAAGACAACCCAGGTGATGTGTGTTAGCAGGATATTGCCATGGCTTTTGGCTTCCAATGTAAAATTCAAGAGCTGTGAAAAAAGCAAAAGAGTCAGGAAGTGGCACATTTCAGTAGGGAATGTCTGATTCAGGATGGAGACTCCCTAGGCTTTGTTGTTGAGTTTTTGCATGGCTTGATAAAGAACAGGGATTTTTAAAAAACTGCTTCAACTAACTCCTTTGACCAGATGAGGCAGTGCAATTGCCTTCTGAAGCCATCTCAGGGGGCACATCATAAAGTAGTGAGTTTTGAAGTATCAGGTCTGAGGGAGAAGAACCACTGAAGCAAATAATGGAACTTGGGCCTGAAATGAGAAAACCTCCAATGAGCTGTTTGGATCCCATAACGTTGCCAGGTGGCACTTCTGCTTTAGCTATCCATCTATTTGATTATTTCTACATTTCCAAGCATGAAATAGATGAGAACCAGAATCAGAAATCTCAGTGGTCAGTCCCCTGCAAACACACCTCAGAACAAACCCAGCACCCTCTCTCTGTGAGGGTTTTAGGCAGGGTTATTTGATGTGCAGGTTTATGGAGCACAGGGGCCAGGCACTCTGGATTTCCTGCTATGAGGGGGGAGTCCCCTACTGTTGGCAGTGGTGGTTCTTTCCAGCTGTGGTTGCTGTGGCTGCTCGAGTTGCCTGGCAGCAGGAGAGGCCATCGCCCTTCTGCTCCCCTCACCTGGGATCTGAAGGCTTCAGCTTCCCTAAGGCCCCTCAGGTGCAGGGGGGGAGAATTCTGAGCCTCTCTTTTTTCATTTTCTTAGGCTTTTTGGATACGTAACACTCCACCTGCTAACACCCTGTAAGTGCCTGAGCTTACCTGCAGTGCACACTCCAGTCACTCTCAAAGCCATTTCCAAAGTCCAGTTATTGGTCCCCTCTTGTGGAACATAACTGCCAAGTCCTTTTTTCCAATGTAAGGTCGGTGGAACTTCAGAATCCCTTCACGGTAAAGTATTTCCCAGGCTGACTCTGGGAGTCCTTATTGATAACCTGCAGTTAGATACACAGGATTCAATAATACTGGAAAGATAATTCCCTTACTTGCAATCTGCTACTGCAAGAGCAGCCCTGAGAATCTCTGGTGCCTCTGGCCTGCAGACACTGAACTAGGATTTATCTCCAGCAAGGTGGAGGGCTGGTCCAACATCTGTCCTGAAACTCTGGATGAAAATATATCTGAAGATGGGATGGGAGCACTGTGAAGGTGATGACTGGATCCTTGGAGAGCAGGAAGAGGAGAAAGTGCCCATTGCAGTCATCAAAATGCTGGTTCTGGAATTCTCTGATCCAGGGCTTGATCTTATCTCCTTGGCTTCAGCAGGGCAGCACAGGGAGAAAAACCATTCTTGGTTAAAGTAACTGTTGGTCACATCTGCTCAGATTTACCTGAAGCTGCTTCAGGGGATTTTGGTCACACAGTAAAGTGACAAAAGATGTTCCCCAGCTCTGATGTGGAGCCCCACTGAGCTGTGGGAGTTCCTCAACAGATGGGGCCTATTGGAACCAAAAGTTACACATGGACAGACATGAAGGATGTTGACCTGGGTCATTAATTTCAAAATTATTAATAATTAATTGCTGTTACTCATGCTGTAAAAGCTTTTTCCCTTGAAGAAAAACAATTTTTTCCCTTCAGTAATCTAATTATTGTAACATGATAACTTTTCCAGCTGGATAGTTTAGTTACTGTGACATTCCTGATCCATTCAGCCATGGGAAAAAATGCTCATCCAATGGATCAAGAGGAATTTTCATTTTTTTCTCTTGAAGTCCTTTTGCAAGGCTGTCTTTCAGTCAGGTTCAAGCCCGTGTGTGTCTCTAAGTCCTTGATCTTCTGACAAGACCAGGCAGGTTTACAGCTCCTAGCAGTGCATCCGTCTGGCACAGTCAGCTCCCAAGAATTTGCAGTTTTGCTTGGAAGGAAACAAAGTATTTCCCAGTTGTGTCTTCTTTAAGTGAAGCCTCCCAGACTGAAAACTCAGACTAATGCTTCCCAGCAGCTCGTTGTAGATGCTCAGGTGCCAGTTTCCTGACAGCTCCAGGCATGTGCTTGTTCCAGCAGCTGCCCATGGTGTTGAGTGCCATGTCCATGGTTCTCCATGTGCCTGTTTGGGAGCTGCTGGAGCACAGAAAGGTCTTTTGGTTTTGCCAAAAACTCAGTAGCTCCCTCTTCATCTGTTGAAATGTCACAAAAAACTTTATTGATCCGAGTTTGTTTTCTATGATGATACTTTAGAAAACTTGTTTTTCACGTTCATTAATGACGGTAACACAGCGTGGTTGATGCTTCTGTTTGTGCTGAGTTTTTCTTCACCTCGAAGCCTTCAGGTGAGCATTGAGGTCTGGTGTGGCTGCAGGTGGTACAGGGTGGGGCTGGCTGTAGTTGTATGACAGAGGCCACCACCCCACAGAGGGGGGCACAGATCTGGCATTTTGGGGGAAATCCTGAAGCTGTGCTTTGCATCTGAAATTTCTAGTTTGTTTTTGTTCAAGGAGTTGGTTGTGGCTACCTTCCCAAAACACCAAAGATGGACTGTTTGGTTCAAAATTACCCAAGTGAAGACTGTGCCTGAGAGTTGTGTTGTGGATTATGGAAATCTGTTTGCCCTAAGCGGAATTCCAGCCTTTTGTTCCACTCTGTTACTCGTGTCTGTTTTCTGAAGCTGATCTGTCTCTGGAATCAGAATATGTGTCTGCAGCCACAGCACCAGCTGGTCAATAGCTTGGAACTGAATTTAAAAATAAAACATTCAAAAGAGGACTAAGTCTTGGTTTCGTTCCTTTACCTCTTGGTTTGGTGTTGCACATCTTGGTGTAGCTCAGAGATACAAGGAATCATATAATGGAAACCTTTTTCCTTCTTCAGGTTCTGTAGAAAAGAAGCAACAGAGAAGATCCATTCGAACCCGCTCCGAGTCTGAGAAATCCACCGAAGTTGTGCCAAAGAAGAAGATCAAAAAGGAGCAGGTTGGCTTCCTCCATGTAGAGAGTTAAAATATATTGTATTCATAAATGTTGTGGCTTATATTGGTGCCTTTTTATTTTTCTCCATTTTTCCCCATTGGGTTTCGGTTTGGACTATCCTCCATGAAATCCCCCTGTCAATGCCATTGCTGTGACTCTGCTACTGGCATCTTCTCAGTATCAGGCAGGCTATGGAAGTGGGAACGCAGTGATGGATGACTCCCAATGAACCTGCCATGTTTCCTTTGAGATTTCTGTTCTGAGCAAAATGGGTTTGTTTCAGTGATTTCTCTTGGATGGAATTGCCACCAGGTTCCTTTCTTTGGCTCTTGATTTAGCTGCTGGTTTGTATTGAGGTTTTGTTTTTCAAATGAAGTTAGAGTGATTAATTTGACCACTTCTGAAAATGGACTTCAAGAATGATTTCACTTAAAGATGAATAGTCAGACTTCCATGTTGGCAGACATCAGCAAACCAGTTCTGGGATATACCATTTTTTTCTGAAATAGTTCTAACGTGTACAGGGCATTCCTTTAATCTGGATGTCAGACAGACAAATGTTGTTGCTTTAAAAAACTTTTAATTATAAAAAATTTCGGCGTGGAACTGAGTAGGAGAGTGCAGTGGATGGACAGAAATATTAAAACCTGCATACACTTTTAACAAGTTTGTCAAAGTTGTTGGTTCTTCTCCTTGCATGGTTGATTTTTCCCTCTTCAAGGGCCTCTGTCTGAAAGCTGAGAATTTCATATAAATGTTTCATAGTTTAGCTTTTCCCAGTGAGAATTTTTAAAGAGAGACAGTCAGGATGAAGATTTATATGGGAAGGGGAAAAAATATTTTTATCTCTTTAATTTATTCTTTGCCCTTTGCGCTTTGTTTTGCACTTCCTTCACTTTAGAGACTAAAAGTGAACTCAGTTGCTTTTTTTGGGGTTTTTTTTCCTTATTTTTCCTTCGATGCTGCAGCATTTCTGCCCTGCTCCAGCTCGAGGCAGTTTCTTGCTGAAACTCTAAAGCAATTTAAGTGCTGGGTGTGTGACACCCGACGTGGTCCCTGGAGCTTCTTGGCTGTTGCAGCCTCCCCCTTTCAAAAGAGTTGCTCTGTGCTTGTAAAGGTTTCTTAATTTAACAAAGGTATAAGAACCAACAAGATGAACTTCATGGATGCCAGGTAGCTTCATGTGCTTCTCTTACCTGGCTGACTCAGTCTGTGGACTTTAATTAAAGTACTTTTCTCAGGAGAAGTATCTGCCTAAAGTGGAACCCAGGGGCACTGTAATGCGCAAAACCTTGAATGTATTAAGTTAAATTTAAAAAAAAGAAAACTTACTAACTTCTTACAATTATGCAACAATATTTGTTACCCAAAGTCAAGTTTTCTTGATTCCCCAGTTAGTCTGCAACAAGTTGGTATAAAATTATAACTGGAACGAGTACAATTAATGGGAAAAACAAAATGTTGATGCTACTGTTACAGTGACTAGTGGAGAAATAAAAGTGATTGTTTAGATTTTATATTTGTATTACAAAATGTATCCTATACAAATCCTTCTACTGTATGTTTTTACCTATTGTACAACAAAATAAAATATTTTTTAAAAAAATTATAGAATAATCCTTAAATATTTACTAAATGTGTTTCTCCATGCATATGTAACCACATTGCAAAGAAATAACTTGTAATTCTTAACCTCGAAAACAGGATTTTAGGCAACAGCTTTCTTCTGTAACTGTTATCCAGTCACCAAATTCCCACATCTTCCATGTATGTTGGCAGAACAGTTCCTAAACTTCTCCGTAGGGTCAAGGCCTGGAGGTGCTTTTGCAAGATTGTAAACTTGTGCATTTGTGTGCTGAAGTGCCCGTGCCCTGGAGTTGCAGCTGTGTAGAGCCCTGCACCAGGGCACCGTGCAGAGCTCTAGACGGGGAGGAAGGGGAGGAAGGGCTCCAGCAGCTGCAGGGGCACGCAGTGCTCACCCAGCTGTGGGCTTTGCTCAGCAGCAGGGGGGGCTGCCCAAGGGCCCCCGCTCCTGCCTGCTGCACACGGACACAGCACTCCTGTCACCTTCCTGTCCCCAGGGACAGCCAGGCCCTGGCTGGTGACCCGAGGCTGCCACGGCTGCGGGCACCAGCCTGGGCACGAGTGGATCCGGCGGGACGCGGAGGCTCGGGCTGAGCAGGGGGTGGCAGCTCCCACCTGAATTGTAACCCTTTGAACTGACCTGTTTGCTTTTTGGTACTAGGGAGAAACTTTCCTCTGGTGTTAACTGTGCATTTTCCTCTCAAACAGGTTGAAACTGTCCCACTGGCAGCAGTGAAGACGGGGCTGCAGAAAGGTGAGTGACAGGTGAAAATTAACCCGACTGAATTTGGTGGCTCTTGGCCCTTGGGCAGCAGCTTTGCTCCATGTGAGCCACAGTGTTGGTGCTCTGTGGGGCCCAGCTCTACTTCCCTGGGGACAGACTGTGTTTGGGGTTCTGGTCCTTGTGTGTTACTGGGGGAAGGATGATGTTTGTTCACGTGCTGTAAGCCCTAAGCCCTTCTGGGCATTTCTTGAAAGTCTCTGCTTAGCCAAAGTTAAAGATGGATGATGAAGAGGAAATCTCCTAAAGATTTATCCTTCCTTAGGGACAATTTATTGCCTTCCTCTGCTGTGTGACCATGCTGAAGAGTTTGTCAAAGCTCTGCCTAAACTGGTTTTCAGTTAATTTTCAGGGAGAATTCAACCAGTAACAAAATTGCAAACTGAAAATAAAGGCAGATATTGGAATCCAAGCTCTCATTTTCCTTTCCTTTATTAAGTTTAAGCAAAAAGTCAAGAACGTATATTAAACTAATTTTAGCATGTTGTGTTAAGGTGCCAGTGAGATTTCAGACTCCTGTAAACCCTTAAAGAAGAGAAGTCGTGCCTCCACGGACATGGAACTGACCAGCTCAGCCTACAGGGACACGTCTGACTCTGATTCCAGAGGGCTCAATGATTTACAGGTAAAGGTGTGTTGGTTCTCACAGGGACCTGCTCAGGCTGTCAGTGTACAAGAGGCTTTCCAGTTGATTATTGCTAAATATGTGAACATTGTTATCTACTAATGTTGGGTCTTTTATTGTCTGAAAATATAAAGCCTAGCCTGTGTCCTTCTAATCCCCTCCACTGGTTTGTTCTGAAAATACAATGTTTACTCACAAATTTTCCAGTTACTTTCTCTGGCAAAGCATAGGTTTAGATGATGGTTTGCTCTGTGGAAGGTTTGAAATTCTTGGGGAATTGGGAGATGCAGCTGTCTCTGGTGTAACTCTGAGTAAGAGAGCTCTTTATGGTGTTTGGCTCGTACAGGTGCAATGTATGAAGAAGGCAGCACTTGTTTCATCCCAGTGAAATTCAGCACCTTTCCAGAACCGTTGTGACTCTTTGTGTCTTTTTCTCAACAGTGACAGGAATATTTTCCTCGATGTGGTTGTCCTTTGGAATTGTCTGTTTGAGTGCCCTGGGCTTTTCCTCTTTGCAGGGCAGTTTTGGGAAGCGTTCAGACAGCCCCTCAGCCACTGCTGACGCCGACGCCTCAGATGTGCAGTCAGTGGACTCCAGCTTATCCAGGAGAGGAACTGGAACAAGTAAAAAGGACACTGTTTGTCAGGTAACTGGTGATACTGGGAAGTGATGGATGCTAAATATGTATTGCCTATTTCTGTTAGTTCTCTTAATTGCACCTCTCAGAAGAAATATCCAAGTTTTTAAGGAGTTTTTATGCTCTGTAAATGATTCATATTAAATCATTCCTAAGCCCTCCTGTAGGCCAGAAAGCTCAGCAGCTGGAAGATGGTGTCTAATCTATACCTGCCAGCATCAGTAGAAAAAGTAGATGTCATCTTCTCTTTGAAGATTCCAGATGTTTGGTCGGGATAGGACAGAGTGAGAATTTTTCAGTATTTAAAAAAAAAAATCCTGGGGTCTTCTGTCCAGTTCTCTGGTCAGTAGTAAAGGACCTGAAGAGCAAAAGCAGCTTGTTCCTGAGCAGTGGGGGGGTGCAGGTGGATCCTGTGGTGCCTCTCCTCTCTCTGACTGTTACTCCAGAGCAAGGTGCAGGGAGTGCTGGGACTGTCCTCAGCCTGACACTTGCCAGGGTCAGTTCTCCTGCCTTTCCCTAATTCTGAAGCAGTTCCAGGCAGTTCCTGTTGTTAGCTCCTGGCAGTCTCTGGCCTGTCAGGGTCCCTGTTCCCTGCTGAGCTCTCTGCCCCTTGCAGATCTGTGAGAGCTCTGGCGAGACGCTGCTGGCCTGCGAGGGCGAGTGCTGCAGCATGTTCCACCTGGAGTGCCTCGGCCTGAAGGCCATGCCTGAGGAAAAGTTCATCTGCACCGAGTGTAAGAACGGTGAGTTCCCATGCCTGGAAAACTGGGAGGGATTTCATTTCCCCTTTGCTCAGGAGCCACATTCTGGTCAGAGCAAACCACAACGGTGCTTTCCGAGGTTTGTAAGTAAGTTTGGGATGTTGTGCTGTCTTTTTAACTTCTGAGACCAGGTTCTCACTTTCCATTCAGCCTCATAAGGAAAAAAAGTAATCAACTGCTTAGGGTTTTGCATGACATAAGAGATTTTTATGTGAGCAACGACTCCAATGTTGTTGTGGATCCCAGTAATACTCAGCCTGTTGGACGGGAAGGGCCCTGTATTGCTCAGAATTGCTCGGGACAATATCTGTGTGTCAGAGTTGGCTTTCACAGTCAGGATTCCTTGTTCCTTCTCTTCCTAGGAGAGCACACGTGCTTTTCCTGCAAGCTGCCTGGCAAGGACGTGAAGCGCTGCTCGGTCAGCACCTGTGGGAAGTTCTACCACGAGGCCTGCGTGCGCAAGTTTGCCACGGCCCTCTTCGAGTCACGGGGCTTCCGCTGCCCGCAGCACTGCTGCACCGCCTGCTCCATGGACAAGGACATGCACAAAGCCACCAAAGGTGAGGGCTCTGAGCAGGGAGAGGCTCCTCTGCATCATCTCAGCAACACTTGGTCCTGGTCCCCTCTCTGTAACACAGCGAGGAGTTTCCTCCAAGCTGAGGCCAGCAGCTGAAATAGCTCCTGGGTGGGAGGCAGCTGGCAGCCTGACCCTGTGGAGTGTGCTGCATCCACACACTTGGTCAGCTCTTGGTGCTGGGTCTTATGGTAGACAAGGGTTCACAGAAGTGTGAGGCCAAGGAATGTTGATTTTTAGAGACTGTTCGTAAGGCCACTACAAACTATTACTTTTCAAGGAAAATGATCCTTTTAAAAATGAACCCAAATGTGTAAAGCAAACAAATAGACTCTAGAATGATGGAAATTTTTCTTAACTATTTTAAAGTGAAAGTTAAGGGGTAATATTTGTAAAATTTTCTTTAGAAAACATATAGCAGTTTCTTTTTTTTTACCCAGTACTGCCATTGGAATAGACCCAGCCTTGCTTTTGCCCATGGGGAATTGTGCCCTGCCCTGGGCATTGGTTCTCAGTGGTCCTCAGTGGTCTCCTGCAGGCTGACTGGTGCTGTGCTGTGTTTTGAGCAGGTCGCATGGCGAGATGCCTGCGGTGCCCCGTGGCCTATCACTCTGGAGATGGCTGCATCGCTGCAGGAAGCTTGTTTGTGTCATCCCACATCCTCATCTGTAGTAACCATTCCAAAAGGACTCACTCCTCATCAGCTGTAAATGTAGGCTTTTGTTTCGTTTGTGCAAGAGGTGAGACACTCGGTTTTTCCCTGTTCTATAGTTCTGTTGTCATTTGTAGTTTAGTGATAAAAATAGTGTTTTGTGAGGAACTCCTCCCTTAGGGTTTGCTGGGGTTAAATGCTGCCTGGGATTTTGTGTCTAATTTAATTTAATTTTATTTTGGTCAGCAGTTCTCATGAGATTTCACTCGCTGTGTTGGTCCATGACATTTGACAGCCAGGAGCAGCAATAGGCACTCAGGCCAACTTGTTCTGCCAATAGGGAAAAGCAGATCCCAATTCCCCCATTCCAGCCTTTTCATGCTGAGAATGGCTGCTGTGTTGTTAATCACTGTATTTAGCAGAAGGGGATTCTTGCACTGCTACAAACTTAAAACTGTGTAAGTTCTAAGGCTAAAAGGTAGGATTTACTCATGACCTGCAAAAACTCAATTTATAACTCTCATCACATTTGAGAACTTTGAAAGAAAACCTTTAGCAGTACTGTATGAGCAGGTTTCATGCTGGCCTTTTCCATGTGTCAAAGTTCTTTTTTTTGTTTTTCTTTTTAACTTTTCCCCCCACTTGTTATTTTTATGGTTCTTCAGTCATCAGGGTTCTGCCAGAGAGCAGCTTAAAAAAATGTCGGTGCAGCAGTTGCTTTGGTCTCAAGATTCAAAAGTACCATTATTCTTAGGCACTGGAATAATATTAATGTGTACCTTCTACATAATGCCAGCAGTTTATTTTGGATGTGTTCTCTGAAGCAGCTTTGAGAGTCACTAACAGGGAAATGAAAGTCAGCTAGATCCTGAAGTTTCTTGTTTTCATTTGTGTTCATTCAGGTGAAAGTTTAGTTTGGCTTGACTTTGCAAGAGCAGATGAATAATTACACATCTCAGAATGACAAGAAATGCAGAAGGAATTTTTCATGCTTTTTTTTTTCTTCCACTTTACATTTGTTCAGTAATCTCTTTATACCTGAATCTGGCTCCATCAGAGGTGAAACTGCACAAGTTCTCCTGGCAGTCTAAACAGCCTCTTGAACCCTGGCAGGTGGAATTCCCTGTCCTGTATATTCCCCAGATCTTAATTAGGAGAACCTGAACAGTTACAAACTGAAATGAATCCTCTGTGTCCTAGAGCAGCTCTGTACTTGTTGGTACAGAGCATTCTTGTGGGGCTTGTGTCCACCAGGCCTGGCTGGAGTGCTGAGGACAGGACCTGGGCAGGACTACTAAGCCACCTGCTCAGAAAAAAATGGGGAACTAAATGCTTTAGAAATCCTTGGACATGTCTGTGTGAATGATGATTTAATTAGTGTTAGTCCCTATCACAAGCAGAGACTTCGTGTTTAGATGCAGTTACTGCAGTGAGAAATGTAGATGAGAGGCAATCTATAAAATATACAAACTTGCTTACAGTGAGGTACTTGAAATACAAGATATTTAAAGACTTCTTGTTCAGCACCCTGCATTCCCTCCAATCAGCAGGTCACAGTTCAGCTCCTTGCATGTGTAGGTTCCCTTGTTTTAGGAATCCTCCCAGTGATGCATGTCCAGAGGGGCTGACCCCAGTCTTCTTGCAGCAGTGTTTTAGGCACCATCCAAGAGCTTCTCTGCAGCCCTCAGCTGTGTCCCTCAGGGAAGAGCTGGGGTCTCTCTTGGTAGCTCATCTTTCCTATTTCTTTGAGGCTCAGTAGCTCTGCTCTTCCCACGAGTTTCTGGCCAAGCGCTTCTGCTCTGCAGCTCTGGGCTGGGCTGCCTGGCTCTTTGGAGCAACAGGGAAAAACTCTCCTTAGTGCAGGACAGAGAATTGCCAAGGCCTGGGCTGGAGTTCTGTAGGGAGCTGTGTGCTGGCCTGTTCTGAAGCAGCCCTGGGAGGGCTGGCTGGGGGAGCTTCACCACCAGAGCCCAGGGCAGAACTTCCATCTGTGCTTGCCCCTTGGTGCTTGCAGAACACTGACCTCCTGCTTGTTTTCCAGCACAGTTACAGAGGCTAAACACTTCCCTAGGCAGGGTCTCAGGGATAGATTTGTAGGGACTGGGGCGGTGAGTTCTCATTGCCAAGGTCTGCAGCCCCAGCTCAGAGCACGGCCCTGCTGCAGTGCCCAGCACCCCTTCTCTACAGGGGAGCTTTCTTTTGCCCTGTGAGAATGAGAGAGGATCCCACAGATTCAAACTTTGTTACTTTTCTTGTGCTTGTCCATAAATGCACAAATGAAGGGTAAAAAAACCAATTTAAATTCCACTTAGAAGCAGCTTATTTCATTGCAAGATTTTCCAGTGAAGTTTGAGTCTCTCCAGCACAACCTCTTCGTTAGCACAGAAACTTTGTCAGCCTTTCCTTTTTCCTCATTTTATCCTTTTTTCATTCCCACATAACGCATTAGAGGTGTTCATTGGGTTGATTTGATTTTTCCTTCATGGAATCATGGGTAGTTTCATTGCAACTCATCTCTTTCTGTTTGTTTCGTATAGGGCTGGTAGTGCAGGACCATTCAGATCCCCTGTTCAGTTCCTATGCCTATAAGTCCCACTACCTACTGAATGAGTCAAATCGTGCTGAGTTGATGAAATTACCTATGATTCCTCCTCCTTCGTCAGCTTCCAAAAAGAAATGTGAGAAAGGTAACCAAAATAGTTTCTTTCTCTTTAATTTACTTTCGCTTTTTCTATTTTTTCTCTCTAAATCAACGGAGAAATGTCTGCTTGTCCCCACACTGACTGCTTTCAGTGACCTTCACTCATGGTTTTTGTGAGCCTGTGTTCATGTTGTTGGCAATTTTTAATTTTTTTTAATTTTTTTTAATTGTAAAAGGGCTTAAAATAATTGCTATCACTAAATTCTCCTTGGAAGAGATTCGGTCACTCTCTATGTGGCCTGGGCTGCTGCAGGTTCAGGGAGCTGTTTGCACAGCAATGTGAAGAGGAGGCAGATGCATCTCAATATTGCTGCAGTTCAGTATTTACCTGGATGATGTAAAACCACTTAAACTGACTGGGAGCAGAGGGGGATGTGCTGCTTCGGAGCTTGTGCAGGTCCTGAGAGAAGAGAGAGAGGCTGGGGCTGGAGCAGGGAGGGTGCCAGGGCAGGGAGGGTGCCAGGGCAGGGAGGCAGTGAGCTTTGGCCTGTGTGTGTCCCCACTGTCCCCTGGCCTCGTGTCCCACCTGCAGCATCAGGACAGCCATGCCCATGCCTGTTCCCTCCCACTGGGGGGCTCCTTGCCAAGGGCAGGCTCTGGCCCCTTCCTGCTGCTGCAGGGGCTGAGGCTCTCCAGGTCCCTCCCAGGGCAGTTGCTGCTGCCTGTGTGCAGTGCTCAGCTGTGATATTTCAATTTGCTTCCCCAGGAATGTTCAGAGCCGGTTCAGAGCCCCATTGCCCAGCCCAATACTGGTCACTTTGAGACTTGTGAGACTTACAGTAATTCCTGAAAACAAGAATTATTTTGAGCCCTGTGCTTAGCTTGAGCCATATCTGCCTAATGCATCCCGAGAGCAATGTTGGGTTTTTTCTTGCTTAGCATTGACAGTTTTGTGTTTGATTTTATTTGATTTTTGCATCTCTTGGCATTTTCTCATCTTGGATAATGTTTCAGTAATTTGTCTGTATTTCCTCTGAAATTGTATTTGCAAAAAATACTTCAAAAACTTTGTGATGGGTTTGGGAGCTCTGGAGGATCCATATGACTGGATTTTACTGGTTTTAGCAGAGGAAATACAGTGTTGGTCATGCAACTGAAATGTTTAAGGAATGCTCATTTTAATATGCAATGATTAATTAATGCAATGGTATTTTGGGAAGTCTATAGGTGGATAAGATTTTCTGGTAAAGGTTTGAAAGTGACTTTTCACACACTTCTGATACTGCGATTGAAAACTGGTTTGAATACTCTCAAGTCTCTCCCAGATTTTCCATCTGGGACACAAAATCTTGTTAATTTTTAAATATATATATATATATATATATATATATAAGAGCATATTAAAAATATAACTATATATTTATATACCTACCTGTGTAAAATATTACAGTATGTGTATTGTATCAAGTCATCTTACATGAGCTGCTTTGCTGAGGGTGGCTTAGAGATCTGTTGTGGCTCTCCATGTGTGACACATCGTCCAAAATGTGAGCCAGACAAAATGACTTTTTGCCCAAATTAGTGTAAACTTCAGAAATTCATGTGAACCCCAGTGCTGAGGTTCCCTCTGTGCACCAGGTATTTTTGGGATGGGGACAACTCGTGTGTCTCATTCTGCTTTATGTACTGGGCTCATCCCGGTAAACTTTTTGTGGGATAAACACGCTTACTGCATTTCTTTTTCCTGTCCTTGCAGCAGAAAAGTGTTGATCAACCTATAGGCTGTGGGGTTGGTGTTCACTAATGACTGCTGGGGATTCAGTCAGAGTAATGTTGGTTGAACAGGATTCTTTAAAAATGTGCAATTTTGTGGTTGCTGTGGCCATCACCAAAGCACTAAAAGCTGGGAGCTCTGTTCCCAGCTGCAGTGCTTCCCTTGGGAATCGAGCTGCTCCTGCCAACTCACCTCGTGTTTGAGTCCTCAGCTGCTTTTTTGTCAGATGCAGTTAAGAGTCGCAGCTTGGATTAGGCACTGCAAGGTCCTTTCCAACCAACATTGTTAAGTTTGACTTTATCTCTTTCTTTTGCCATTTTTCCCTGGGGCAGTGGGAGATATAAAATGAATGTCAATTGCTGTGCACGAGGGGGAGCAAATCCTGACTTCTACAAACCAAGCAGGGCTTCTTTGTTTCAAGGTGGCAAACTGTTGTGCTGTGAGTCCTGCCCAGCTTCCTTCCACCCCGAGTGTCTCAGCATAGAAATGCCTGAGGGCTGCTGGAATTGCAATGACTGTAAAGCTGGCAAGAAGCTGCGGTACAAGCAGATCGTTTGGGTCAAGCTTGGGAATTACAGGCAAGTTCACCTTTTGGGGGTTCTACTGCTTTGGGGGGAATTGCAGGAGGAGAAAGCAGCTCAATCATCATGAGCAAGAGTTAGAAATACAATAATTCCTCTGCTTGGGGTCAGGCACGGATGTGAGCCTTGAAATGCAATGTTCCTGCTTCTCCCAGTGGTGGACTCTGGATTGCACACCCCTTTGCTCTGCAGCTCTCCTTGCTGGAGTTTGCCTTAGTCAGCTGCAGCAATGTAGGTGTTTACAGGTGATCCTGGAAACCCACTCTCAGGCCATGGATATTCTTGGAAGGCTTTTCCAGAATTTGGAGTAAGAATGTTTGCTTGTTTTTCATGGAGCTTCCCAGGCATTGCCAGCAGGAGCCTTGGCTGCGTGAGGGAGAAATTAATGTCCTTAAGGAAGGACAACTGCCTTTTATTTCTCAGTCCCAGTAGGGAAACTTGGAAGCTCTGGTTCAGGGAACTTACATTCTTCTTTTCTCTCCTACTCTACAGGTGGTGGCCAGCAGAGATCTGCAATCCCAGGTCTGTGCCTCTCAACATACAGGGCCTCAAACATGATATCGGGGACTTCCCAGTATTTTTCTTTGGTTCACATGACTACTATTGGGTACACCAGGGCAGAGTTTTCCCTTATGTTGAAGGAGATAAAAGCTTTGCTGAGGGGCAAACTAGTATTAACAAGACCTTCAAGAAAGGTAAAATCAAACAAAGTTTATAGTGGTTTATGACAAAAATTCCACGTGTTTGTGTCTCCATCACCACTTAACCTGCATGGGAATATTATGTGACTAGTGTTCTGTGTTCACGTGAAATCCAAGCATTGTGTTGATCCCTTGACTGCAGATAAAAATGTGTTTTAGTGCCTACTCATTGTGTGTTGTTGTGGGCCACTTCAGTGCTTCCACAAATGGGGAAATGTTAAGATGGATCTTGGGCTCTGCTGCATGGGATCATTGTTCAGTATCTTGGTACCTGCTGAAAGTACCTAATGATAAATTCATGATAAATTGCAATTACTAATTTTTAACTTGTCTTTTTGTTAATAGAGTTCTGTTCCTAGTCTTAAAAAAATGTAAATAGATACATGTACATGTACATATTTGATTAGCAGCACCTGGGGCTGATTGCTTTCTATTCTGAATTCCTTGCACAGCACTTGAAGAAGCAGCAAAGCGTTTCCAGGAACTGAAAGCACAAAGAGAAAGCAAAGAGGCATTGGAAATTGAAAGGAATTCAAGGAAACCTCCGCCTTATAAACACATTAAAGTGAGTTGGCCTCTTCCTTTCTGATTTTTGTTCTGTGTGTGAAGAAGTTGCCCTGTGCATGAGTAAGGATGCCTAGAAAAGGTGTGGCTGCCCACTCCCTGGCAATGTTCAAGGACGAGTTGGTGGGGATCAGAGCAGCCTGGTCTAGTGGAAGGTGTCCCTGCCCATGTCAGGGGTTGGCACTGGATGATCTCTAAGGTCCCTTCCAACTCACACTGTTCTGTGACTCTGAGTTATGTAATTACACCAAGACGTTCAACAGTGGAAGCCTAAAGAAATCCACATAAATAATTTTGCTGTCCTTTTCACTAACCCCTCGTTGTGTTTTACAGCACCGTAGAACACAGGATAAATCAATTTTTCCTTTGCCTTTTCATGCCAGTTGTGTTACCAGCTCACTGTGCTCACCCCTTGCTCTCCCCTTTCCCCCCAGTCCAACAAGGTGATCGGCAAGGTGCAGATCCAGGTGGCAGACCTGTCAGAGATCCCTCGCTGTAACTGCAAGCCTTCAGATGAGAACCCCTGCGGGCTGGAGTCCGAGTGCCTCAACAGGATGCTGCAGTACGAGTGCCACCCTCAGGTGTGCCCGGCGGGCGAGCGCTGCCAGAACCAGTGCTTCACCAAGAGGCTCTACCCCGACGCCGAGATCATCAAAACCGAGCGCCGCGGCTGGGGCCTGCGCACCAAGCGCAGCATCAAAAAGGTGCAGTGAGCCGGGGCAGGGCACTGCACCCTGCACCCTTGTCGGGTTTGCTGCTTTTGCAGAAATTCCCCGAGCAGGCAAAGTCCTTTTTCCATGCCTGAGATGGAAGAAAAGGCAGAAATTCTTCGGATCTCGTTCTCAAGGTTGTTTATTTGGTCTTATCTAAAACATTTTCTTTCTGACCCGCTGAGCTCCTTCCAGCAAGACAGTCGAAGGCCTTCTCCCCCCCAGAGGTGGTGTTTATTTTTTATACTAAAAGTTACGTCCAAATTATTTACTAGTAATTTCCAGTACCTATCCTCCACGTTAGACAGTCAGTTTCTACTCTGAATCACTCATGCTACCACCACAGCAGAAATGGAGAGAGTGAAGAAGGAAGAAACCCAAAAAACTACAAGGTTCTTCCATCTTAGCAATACCTACCCCCCTGTACTGAAACCCAAAAACTACTTTTACTCCCTGTGACAAACTTATTACTGCTCTATTTAAACTCTTGTGCCCTATAATTCTTCTTTTAAGGTTGACAGTTGTTTCCATGTGCTAAAATCCAAATCACAGGTGTTCTGGGCTCGTGTTCCAAGATTTCTGAGACCCCTGCCTTGGTCCCTGAGCCTCCAGGGCAGTCAGAGACAAGCCCTGGTTCCCACACACCCTGTCCTGGCTTAGGGCAAATCTGGGAGGAAAGCTCTGGGTGTGGGAGTCCAGAATGCACAGAATATCCCTCTGCATGTTTGAAAGGATCCAAACCCTCTGAAAAATACCGCTTTTAACCTTTGTCTGTGGAAAGGGCTTCCTAGACTTTGGGATGAGACAGAATTTTCATGTATATAAATTAGATAATAGCATAACATGTAACTTACTACAGGGTGAGAAACGTAGATTTTTGGGTTTGTTAGAATGGTAAGTAAATGAGGACAAGATGGAGGATCCTCATGGTTTTTAGGCTTCTTCCTTCTTCATCTCCTCCATATTCTGCAGTGTTGGTGGCACTGGGTGATTGGTCAGGATTTACCACAGTGCAGTGTTTAATGAATAGAAGTTTAGTTAGTAATTGGTGGAAAAGTAGAAATAATGTATGTTTGTGGTGATAATTGGGTGAATTATCTTGAAGAAGACCTTGAGTCTGTGTGTTAATGAGTTAGAGACTTTTTTAGAGACTTTCAGCATTAGGGTGTTAGAGGCTTTAGAGGTTTTTAGGCTTTAGGCTTTTTGCTTTTCTAGACTTTTAGCTTTAGAAGTTCTTTTTAGGCTTTTCTAGGTTCATGCTAGGCTGGTTTAAAGCCTGGTGTGCAAAAATTGTAGATAAGGAAAGAATAAACAACATGGAGAACAAGTACAACTCTGAGTCCAGTGCATTTTCATACTAAAGAGGACTTTAAAAGACTGGCCTCCCCTATCAGGGAAGAGACATGTAGGAGTTACAGAACTTTTACATCTGGATGGGGTCCCTCTAGAAAGCAAATCCAAACAACCCCTCCCCCTGTTGCTTTCTGGAGGCTGACCTGGAACAGAGACTAGACAGAGCAAGAGGAAAAAGGAGATATTTATTAAAAGGCCTCAATAGGGGCACCTGGACCACACAAGTGTCCAGCTGGACACACCCAAGATGCCCCAAAACGGTCACAAAATGGATGCCCGATCATGAGGTCCCCCTCTTTTATAATTTCTGGTCCCTCAACATATTAGAAACAATTGTCCAACCATAACTTCAGGTTATGAAGCTCCATCCTCTTGGTTTTTTCTTCTCACTTCACTGTTATTTTCATTCTTGGACCTGAAAGTTATCCTTGGTATTGAGCTGGAGAAGGAATTGTTTTGTCTTTCTACTCTGTGAAGGGAACCCAGTAGCACTGAATGTGAAACTAAAGCTACCCACTAAAACAGCCTGCTAGACCAGTACAGTGCAGCACTCCTTGTGATGATGACAGTCCTTTTTATAGGAAATGCTTTTTTCTGTGCTGCTCCCCTTTGCCATCGTGATTAGGTTGCATAGATCTCTTAGTTTTGTTCTCCTTTCCTTTGCAGGGTGAATTTGTGAATGAATATGTTGGGGAGCTGATTGATGAGGAGGAGTGCCGGCTGCGGATCAAACGTGCTCACGAGAACAGTGTCACCAATTTTTACATGCTGACTGTAACCAAGGTGAATATTGTGTCCTGTTTAATAGCAAATGTCACTCAGCAGCAGGAAGCCTCTTTGCTTTCTAAGTACTAAACATATCTGTCTTTTTTTCCTTGAAGGACCGAATAATAGATGCTGGCCCAAAGGGGAACTACTCTCGTTTTATGAATCATAGTTGTAACCCAAACTGTGAAACACAGAAGTGGACAGTGAATGGTGACATTAGAGTTGGACTGTTTGCTCTTTGTGACATTCCTGCAGGTAAAAGGATGGCACTATTTGGCACGTTTGTTTTTGTCTTGTAGTGGCCAAGTTTCTCACTTAGAATCATGGTTTTTTTTCTTTGAAGTTATTAACACCAGTGGGATGTTCAGGAACTTTGTCACTCATTGCAGTGGAGATGATGATACTTCAGGTTCCAGTTTTAGCAGGGTCTCATGGTGACAAATGCTAATGGAATTTCATTGTCACAGGCCTGTCTTCCCTCAGTGTCCACCTGGGTGAATTGTTTTCCTTTACATTTTAGGAATGGAGTTAACATTCAATTACAACCTGGACTGCCTGGGCAATGGTAGGACCGAGTGTCACTGCGGAGCAGAAAACTGCAGCGGCTTCCTGGGAGTACGTCCCAAGGTACTGCAGGAAACTGGAGCTTCTCCCACAGCCAGAAATTTTGTAGGGCAAACAGAGTTTTGATCATTTCACTCTTTAGCCTATGTAATAATTTCTACCCTTGAAAGTCTCCAAAGATTTTATAGTTGCCATGCTGTTGTGTCTGGTGGGAAGTTAATTCAGAAACATCTGAATGAGCATTTCTGGCTTTTAGAGCTTAAAAACTATTTTAAATGGATCTCATTTAAGAAGAGTTTATGCAAATAATAACCCAAAATTGACTTAAATGCCAGGGGTTTATAAGTGACTCTGTGTTGTGATTTTCTCCTTCTTAGACAGCATTTGCAACGGCAAATGAAGAGAAGGTGAAAAATGCAAAATTAAAACAGAAGAAACGGAAAATAAAAACAGAGCAGAAGCAGATGCATGAAGATAACTGTTTCCAGTGTGGAGATGGGGGAGAGCTGGTCATGTGTGATAAGAAGGACTGTCCCAAAGCTTACCACCTCCTATGCCTTAACCTGACTCAACCACCTTTTGGTAAGAATGTGGCTCCTCCTGCTCAACTTTTCCTTCCTGTTACAAGACAATGTTGGAGGTGAAACGCAGCATTCATGTACATAAAATAGTGTTCACTTGCATTAAATTTTCAGCATTCATTTGCACTAAGTGCACCAAATTTGGTTTTGCTATGCCACTCACTTTTAGCAGTACATCAGGAGGCTGTTCCTAAATGGAACCAGTGGGCAGAGGCTTTG
Source organism: Thryothorus ludovicianus (assembly GCA_013397245.1). Taxonomy (NCBI): domain Eukaryota; kingdom Metazoa; phylum Chordata; class Aves; order Passeriformes; family Certhiidae; genus Thryothorus; species Thryothorus ludovicianus. Next base: position 324,853 of record VZTB01000142.1, read on the forward strand.
TCATACTTTTTAGTGTTCTTCTTCTTCCTCTCCTTGAATTAAACTTCCTCTTATTTTGATTGAAACACGAACATGATCTTGGTGTCCTAGCACCAGCAAACAACAGTTCAAACACTGACAAAGCCAGCAGAATGTGTAGGGCTGTCATTTGGAGGTGTCCTCTGAGGAGGGCAATGTCCAGGGCAATGGAAGCTGCTCACAAATCAGGAGAATGTACAAAACAATTTCTGTCTTCAAGGACATTTGGTGCCTTGATGCCTAGGGAGGTAGATCTGACTGTTTTAAGGCCTGGTTGTGCATGCAGTAATATTCTGGGCCAAGTGAGGCCTAAAAAAATGCAAAATAGAACTGTGTTCAGTCAGATTCTTGTACGTGAGAAGCAGAAGTAGCAGCTGGTTTTCCTGAACTTTGTTTGCATTCATCTGAGCAACCCATCCGGGGGTGAGGGTTAAAGGCCAGTGCTGTCTCCAAAGTGCATTAATTCCAGCTTCCTTCCTCTCTCTCCTGCCATCCTCAGGAAAGTGGGAATGTCCATGGCATCAGTGTGACATCTGTAGCAACCCTGCCGTGTCCTTCTGTGAGTTCTGCCCCCATTCCTTCTGTAAGGATCACGAGAAGGGAGCCCTGGTGCCGTCGGCGCTGGACGGCCGCCCCTGCTGCTCCGCACACGACCCCAAATCTCCTGTGGCACCCGAGTACTGGAGCAAGATCAAGTGCAAATTGGAAGCACAGAATGCTGTGGAAGAGGCAAAGGAGTGAATTTGGTTAAAAACAAACACGGGAGGGGAGAAGAGGGGCAACAGGCGATGAACTCAGATTGCAGTGCCACACTCGGCTTTGTCCTCGGAGCCGTCACGTGTGAGCTGGAACGGGACCATTGACCTGAGCAAGAAGGACCAGGCAGTGGTGTTTGGTTTTTATTGTTTGGTCTTTCTTTTACCCTTGAATGTGCTACAGCAGCTCTTACTGTTGGAAACCAGGAGCGTCTTGGCCTTTGAAGAAAACCGTAAACCTTTTGACAGTGAAAAGAATATTCTGTTTAAAATAATGTTCTTTGAGTGTAGAAAGCAAAGCATAGCTACATATTTATTTATTTAATTCTGAAAGGATGTTGAAGATCTGGCTTTGATCAGTCATCATGTCTTTAAAAACAAAACAGCAAAGCCAATGTAACTTTTCTGTCTAGTTTATGGAAAGAGCAAAGCCTCTCCCCTCTGTAACAGTGAGATGCCAAACAGACAGGTGTGGGTGGTCAGACCAGGTGACTGAAATGCCTCTGTTCCAGTACTTATTGTTAAAGGCAGTGGAGAAGGTAGGTTGTCTCTCATGTTTACTTACGAATATTATTGTGAAGCTTTTCCTGTGAGAAATCAGGTGTGGGACTTTTGGGAAGTGCTCATGACACAAAGTCTGGCAGTGGGGAAGAAATGATGGTTCCTTGCTCCAGAGCTGTCTTGAGTGTTTGCAGACAGGTGCAGAAATTCAGAGTTTAATTGCACAGCAGTCATTTCTTTATCCCACCTATTTTGGAAAGCCCTCCCAGGCAGGAGAGGCTGCCAGCCTCAGTCAGAGCTGAAGGCAGTGGGTTCATCATCTGCCACATCTGCCCTGGTTGGTGGCAGTGACTGAGTGGGATTCTCCAGTCCTGCCTTCCTTAGGGAGACTTGGGCACATGAGGGAACTGACCCATGTGCCTGCTGGTTTCCATGGAATGGGAAGAGTTTTTTGTTGAGAGAGGTCTTCTAACTTTAATCCTCATTGTTAATGGAGCTGAGGAGCATCTCAGCACTTCCTCAGTGAACAGGGTATTTTGTGTCTGGGGAAGGGGCCATATCCCAGCAGCCAGCTGATGCCTCAGGAGATGGTTCTGTCTTGGATTTCCTCTGTTAATCAGAGGCAGACTTCTTCAGTGAGGCTTTCAAAGTGGCTTATGTTGGCTCTTGCTCCAGAATTTTTTTAGAAAACCTATATTCCTCCATTTTTTTTGTGCAAGGAGCCACGGGGCACTGGTGTTCCCAGGCTGGAGCTCGTTCTGGTGACTCTCCCCCCCTGCCCACAATCTCACCAAGCACTGTGTCTCCCCCCCTGCCCTGGTACAGAGAGTGCTTCTGACTTGTGTACTGATAATAACTACTCCCTGCCAGCCTTTGCTTGTGGGTACTGAAAATAATCGAGTGCTTCTGGCATCTGCCTGAACTGAGCCTTGCAATTAAGAACCTTGTGTCTGGAAAACTGCTTACACAAACCTGTGGGAACACAGAGACTTCTCAGATCAAGAAAATAGGCTGAAAAAGTCTGTGGAATTCAGAACATGTTTTGCCTCTGCCTGGTGTCCTCATCCTCAGACTGATGCGCAGGGGGAGTTTTTGTGTGTGCAATGGTGGGTGATAGATACACTACAGTCCCTGAGCAGCTGCTGTGCCATGGACTCTGCCCAGAGCTCCTGCCCACACCTCCCTTGGGGTGACTGAACCCACAGGGGTCTGGGGCAGTCCAGGGGCAGCAGCTCTTGGGATCCCTGAAGCACTTCCTGCTGTGAGCCACGCTCCAGTGAGGGTCTGACACTAACCCTGCTGGAAAGCAGTGCTGGATTTTGGTATTTTTAAAGAAAAAAAAAAATTACAAAAAGGATTTTATTTTTCTTAACGTTTTGTGTGAGAAATGTCTCTTTTTAAGCTCTTATTAAGGATGTTTAACCTTGTCAGAAATTCCAAACACAGCTCTTGCTACCACGTCTGTAGGGCCTGAGGTGTTCACTTTATATTGTTTATTAGGCTTGATAATGTTCAGTGCTTTTCTCTGAAGTCAGAGCATTCTGATATTGCAGATATCAGCTGATATATTTTATATATGTATATCTATATATAT
>VZTB01000142.1:331744-345468 GCA_013397245.1 Thryothorus ludovicianus
ATCTGCTTCTCCCCTTCCAGGATCATGGAGTTCCTGCCGCCCTTCCAGCGCGTGGTGCAGCCCGAGGAGATGTGGCTCTACAAAAACCCCTACGTGGAGGCGGACTACGTTCCCACGGTCTTCATGTTTGTAAGTTCAGTGGGTTCGTGGAGTGTGGTTTGGGGTCGGAAGGGACCGTAAAAGATCGTCTCGTCCCTCCCACTACGAGGGATGCCCGCCTTCCACAGACCCAGCCCTGCACAGGCTGTGAGCAGTTCCGGGGATGGGGCATCCACAGCTTCTCTGGGCAGCCTGTGCCTGCGTTTCCTGCGTTTACTTGGATTTATTCTCCTTTTAAAGCCAGGCTGCTGGCTGAAGGTTCGTGCTGCAATACCTGCAGCTCCTAGTGCACGTTGCAGAAAGTGCAGGATATCGTATCCATGTGGATAAATGGGGAAGGGAGGGGCTGCGAGCCTGGAGCCGGGCTCTGCTCCGTGGGGCGAGAGGCACAAGCTAGAACGTGGGCATTTCCACCTGAATACGAGCAGGAACTTTCCTGTGTGAGTGACAGAGCAGTGACACAGACTGCCCGACTGTGGGAGTCTCCTTGCCTGGAGATACTCATGATCCATCTGGACACAGTCCTGGGGATGTGCTCTGAGGAACTTGAGCAGAGGGGTTGGATTGATGGTCCTCAGTCTTGTGAGATTAGTACCAAGTCAAACTTAGAGTCATTTTTGTCATATTTTGGGGCTTTTCCGTCCAGGGCTTCCTTTGGGATTTAAGATTCGTAAACTAGTGAGGACTTTGCACTGTTGTCCATAATCCATTACACGTCTAAATGTGCACATGACAGCACAACTCTCGCTATCAGGGATGTTTTCCTTGCAGGCAGCTATTTTTAGCAGAGATTTATCCTCATTTTGTTGTCAAACGTTTTTCCCAAGGGCTCCGAGCCTGGGTAGAAGAGTTTGACTAACTCTGTGTTGGATTTCCTGGAGAGACCAGTGTGTCAGAGGGACTGACTGGCTCCCTCTGTCACAGGTGTGAGGTGAGGGGCTGTGGCTCTTGAGTTGGCAAATGGCAGATGGGATTTTCTTCAAGAGGTGGCCGCTAAACAGTAAGGACAAAACCTCGGGATGGAGTTTGGAACAGGCAGTGTAAAGCAGGACGTGCCAGAGTTCAGGTGGGAACAGGCTCTGTGGGAGCCTGGCAGCCATGGTGAGGATGTCCCGGGGTGAAATCCCCCAGGGCTGAGATGGGGATGATGATAAGTGGATGCTCTGAATCAGCAGCTCCTGTGGTTTTGCTGACAGAGCGCGGGTGCTGCTGACAGAGGCTAATGCTGGGGCTTGCATGGAGGGGAGAGCTGAGGTGCTGTGCCTGGGGACACCCCCAGCAGCCAGCCAGGGCAGCACTCTGCCAGGAGGGCTGTCTGAGAACCAAAGGGTCTGCTGGGCTGATCAGGGCCTGCTGCAAATCCAGCTGGTGGGGGATTGGGTTCTGATGGAACTGCTGTGATTACTGCTTGGCTTTGGGGAAGGGAAGTGTCCTCAGAGTCTTCTTGGGTAACTGCTCTTGTGTTCTGCTGAGAACTTAAACCTGCTTCACTGACACCTGAAATTCTGCCTGTTTTGTGCAGTTCATCGTGTTTCTGTCTCCCTTGTTGCTCATCATGCTGGCGAGGCTGCTCAAGCGGGCTGACCACGAGGACACAAGGGAAGCCTGCCTTGGTGAGCTCCTCTTTGTCCCAAAGAGAGGCAGCTTCAGCCCTGAATGTGCTGCACCTTCAGGTGGGGATGATGCTGATGTGACCCTTTTGCTCTCTCCCAGCTGCCAGCCTTGCTCTTGCCCTGAACGGGGTTTTTACAAATGTCCTGAAGCTCATTGTGGGGAGGTGAGCACTGGCTGGGTCCTGGCAGGGAGGGCGGGGGAGGCAGCTCTGCAATAGCCACATCAAGGCCAGCAGCTGAACTTGGGCATGCTCAGCCTGGGAAGAATGTGTTTTTTTCTAGCTGTAAAGACAACTTAGAATTAAAAACAACACTGGGGAGCTGCTGTCTCAAGCCATCATTCAGATGGGCTCATTTAGGCCCACGCTGGGGAGGATGGTGCTGGCACAGGCAGCTCCCTGCTCCCCTGGGTGCTGGCAGTGCCCAGGCCTGAGGGCCCTGAGCTTCCCTCCCCTGCCCCAGGCCCCGGCCCGACTTCTTCTACCGCTGCTTCCCGGACGGCCGAGCCAACGCCGAGCTGCTGTGCACAGGGGACACCCGCAGGGTCAGCGAGGGCCGCAAGAGCTTCCCCAGCGGACACGCGTCCTGTGAGTTCTCTGTGCCCCCCTCCTGCTGCAGCCCCGGGCAGCTCCCACGGGGAGGGCAGCTTGGATCTGCTCTCCTGCACCCCACAGCTTTGGCTGCATTCGTTGACGTGGTCAGGGGACTCAGGTTTCCCTCTGCAAAGCGGTGAGGTGAGAAATGGGCTCCAAAGCTGTCTGTAACCCCAGAAGGAGGGATGTGTGCCAGGTACCAGCTTCTGGAGCTTCTAGGATCCATCACTCCCAGCTGGTGCTTCCCTTGGCTCACAGGGACAGGCAGACGCCTCTCACAGGGACAGGCAGACCCCTCTCACAAGGACAGGCAGACGCCTCTCACAGGGACAGGCAGACGCCTCTCACAAGTACAGGCAGACACCTCTCACAGGGACAGGCAGACACCTCTCACAGGGACAGGCAGACGCCTCTCACAAGTACAGGCAGACACCTCTCACAGGGACAGGCAGACACCTCTCACAGGGACAGACAGACACCTCTCACAGGGACAGGCAGACACCTCTCACAGCCCTTCCACTGCAGCAGCAGAGGGTGAGGATCTGGCAGCAAGGCCTGGAGCTATTCTGAGCTGACAGTTCTTTTCTCTTCCAGTTGCCTTCACTGGTCTTGCCTTCTCCGCCCTCTACCTGGCGGGGAAGCTGCACACCTTCGTTCCGGGCCGGGGGTGCCGGGCCCTGCGCTTCTGTGCCTTCCTTGTCCCTCTCTTCCTGGCCACCCTCATCGCGCTGTCCCGTATCTGTGACTACAAGCACCACTGGGAAGGTGGGTGAGCATCTGCTGGTGCACCTGGATGGGCTCAGCAGGTGCCCTGAGCAGGGCACTCCAGGCACAGGGGGTGTGGTGCCATAGAAGAGTTCAGAGCCCCCAACAGCATCTTGAAGTTTGGGTTTTTTCACTCCTTCAGTGGCAATTTTGGTGCCACCTGCAGGGAGGTGATGCCTTTCTCTGAGGTTTTAAACACTGAGTCAGGTTATGGATCTAGCAGAAAAGCTGCTGCTGAGGAATGGATCATGAGGCCTGGGAGGTTGAAGGGCCACTGATTTTGCTCTGGTCTCACCCACAGATGTGGTGGTTGGCTCAGTGATGGGCTTGGTGCTCACATACCTGTGCTACAGGCAGTACTACCCTGCCCTGACAGACTGCTTGTGCCACAAACCATCCCTGGCCAAGCCCAAACCGCTGCCAGCGCTCGAGGAGAAGCCTCCAGCTCCCAGCTTCCACCTGAGCATATAGTGCTGGGCTCTGTGCTGCCTGCTCCTGCCTGCCAGGGCAGGGGAGGCTGCTCAGGAGAGGTGGCTCCAATGAGGAGTTCCCTGCCCAGCCCGTGAGTCTCCTGCCCTGGCCTTCGTGTTGCTTCATTTCACTGAATTTTTAGGCCACCCCCTCTTCAGACCCACTGTGAAGCGAGGGAGGCACTCAGGGTGCCACCAACCTGTGGAAAGACAGTTGGGGCCTGAAGGTCCTGAACAAGAGCTGGGAAACTGTGACAACCCAGAGTGCCCAGTCTGCTGGGAGTTCTTGTGTCCAGTCCATTGGTCACCTCCCTGCAATCCAGCTGAGCTGTCCCATTTCTCCCGGGAAATGAAGGGCAGGATTTGCCAATTTTGAGTTTTTCTAATTTCCCAAATAAAGGAGTTTAATTTTTGTAATGAGCTGTGGTGCTAAAGCTTTATTTCAAGGCTTGGGTTGGTGCTTTATGAGCCATTTCCTCTGGTGTCTGCAGGGGTTTCTGGTGGGTGCTTTTCCCTTGCAGCTTTTGTGTAGTTTTAAGGAGATGACAGCAGAAGATGCAGTGGTGTCTGAGACATTCCTGTACTCGTTTCCCTGCCCATGGTGTGTCTCACAAGGGGGGCAGAGTGCTGCTGAATCCAGGGCCAGCTGCCTGGCAGGAGTCCTGGGAGCAGTCGTTTGTCACTGGTCCCTCCAAAGCCAGGTGTGGTTTCAAGTGTGTGCATGCAAACAGCACAGGTGAGGCTGCAGCAGAGCAATGCAGGTGAGTCAGGAATGAAACACCACCCCATCAGCTGGACCCTCTGTAACTCTGCAGCTTCAACAGAATTACAGAAATAGCTTCACTTTCCCCTAAAACTGCACATGTGAATTTTTCAGCCCTTCCCTCTCCCCCCAGACATGCACACACCACAGTCAGCTACTTATTTATTTTGGCTTTTACTGGAAAAGACATTAAATAACATTTAAAATGTATTTAAGTTGTGGTTTTTTTTTTAACAAAGTGCATAACTTAAAAAGCTGATCATTAGTGTCCCATGTTAAGACTGTCCCTTTTCCTACTCCCATGAGACCTTAGCCAGCAGCAGTTCAGGTGCTGACCGAGCAGCTTGGCTGTTCCTGCAGTCAGGTAAAGAACAGCTTCTGTTCCTTGGGAGGGGAGGAGGGATGGAGGCTGCAAACAAAACCCTTCCAATAGTGCAAACAGCAGACAATGGAGGAAAAACAAACCAACAGGCTGTGGGGAAAAAAGGCTCCTTACCCCATGCAGGGCAAAAGTCAGCAGGAGGGAAAGTGGTTTGGCTCTTCCAAAGGCTGCACAGCAACACCTCACACAGCACTGGAGCCCCAGCCCAGGGGCTTTGGTGGCCAGGGAAGGATCACAGAGGCTCTCCAGCCCTGTCCCCCTCAGAAAAGACCTCCAAGGCAGCTGCAGACTGAGCTGCCTACAGAGCTGGTGTCATTCCTGGAGCATCCAGACCCTGCTGGATCTGGGCCCCACCTTTGCTGGCTGCGTTTTGTACATTTAAAGCTAAAAACAAGGACTGGAGCGTGGTGAGAACCGATCTCCATCCTCACCTGGCAGCCCTGCAGGGCAGGGAGGGCTCACGCTGCCCTGATACTGCCAGGAGCAGCTCCCCAGGCTGGCTGGGGCTGGGGGTGAGGCTTTCCTCGGAGCTGGGGCAGCTGGGCACTGCCCTGGTCAGTGCCAGGGGCTGGACGAGGCTGCTGAACTGCCACTGCCAGCACGCCCCAGCAGGGAGGAGCACAAACTCTCCTGGGGTGCTTTAGGGGGCAGCTCTGCCTGGCACAGCCCAGGGGTGCACAGCCATGCAGCAGCAGTGCAGGGATGCAAGGCTGCCTGCTGGGCAGACCCTGGGCTGCTCTCCCGGGCCTGCATTGCTGCTGGGGCTGTCAGTGGTAGCAGCCAGCAATCTCCCTTGCTCCAAGGCTGCTGTAGCTCTTTCCAGGCTGTGTGTTTAAGGCTTTTTCTCTGCAAAGTCCTGGGCTGTGAGTGTCCTCAGCGAGCCAGCAGGGTCGGGACCTCGCTGGGTTCTGAGCTCGTGTGCTGGAGGAGCTGCAGTGGGGACTCACAGGGTGGAGGCATGGAAGTACACGTTGCCACAGGGAGTCACTGTACAGGTGGTGGGTGTGCTTGAGCAGAAGTGTTTTTCCCTTGACAGTTTTTCCCCCTACCTGTACCCAAAATGGAGGAAAATCCATCCTCATCTCCAGGCAGCAGCAAGTACTTGGGAAGCAGCATGCAGGACACGGCAGCACAGGAGAGAGGAAGGCAGAGAAGAGATCTGGACTTTCCTGGTGAGTACTCAGTGGGATTGGACCTTAGAAAGCAAAAGGAGAACACAGGAATAGTTGCAGCCAAAATCCAGCCCCCTGGACCATGCCTGATTGTGCTCATGTGCAGGGAAGAGGAAAGAAGCCAAAGAAGAAAGCTGACACAAGTTCCCTGCCTTAGATAATGTATATCAGTCCCTCAAACAAACCAGATCTCCTCTGAGGTGTCCTAGGAAATCCAGAGGGGGTTAAGGCAAAGGTAACTTACAGCCAGTACAGCACAGGTTGGTCACTGGCTTCCTGGTAAAGGTTGATCCAGTGTGATGCCTTGTGTCTGGTAGATCTCCTTCAGAACCAGCAGAACAGTGTCCTCTGACTCCCTGCAGGAGGAGGATGTGGGAATCAGGAGGGAATGCTTCCCTGCATGCTGTCAGGACATCTGTGATGGCTGGGGTGGATGCAGTGCCCTGCAGATTCAGGCAGCACAAGGCAAGGAGAGCCACGAGTCTCCTCTGTGTGCCCACCCTGCGTGTCACAGACAGAAGATCCTGTTCCCTTGAGCAGCTGAGGCTTTTCTTATTACACTGGCTTGGAAACCGATGCCATTCATAAATTTGAAGCCCTGAGCATTACAGAGACACTCACCAATAGCAGAGATGCCCCTGGAGTGCAAACAAATACTCGTTGAAGCTCTCTATTGGCTTCTCCTGCAGCACGTAGTCGATGCGGTTGCCTCCATTCAGCCTCCCCACGTTGATGATGGGCGTCTCTTCCTTCACTGCTGCCGGCGGCTCCTCTGGCTTCGTGTCTGGAGGAAGGAGAGCAGTGGGGTTCAGCCACAGGGCACCAGCAGCCACGACAATACAACAGCAGGGCCATGCCCTCCCTTCACCCCTGCAGCTCACACAGGGGAGAGGCAGCTGAAGTGCTCAGAAACAGCAGAGCAGGGGAACGGGCTCTAAATTCGTGTGGTGTGGTGTGCTGAGACCCCCAGAAAAACCCTACATCGGGGGAAGACCACAGCACTTGGAGAGAGCCAGGTGCCTCCAGAGCCCAAAGGAGATCCCTCTGTTTCACAGGCAGCTCCCAAGGCTGCATCCCCGGCTCCTCCCTGCCCCACGCCCCCCACCACCGACCTGGACCTGGCTGCTTCTCAGCGCCCGCCTCTGCCTCGGCCTCGGCCTCGGTGCTCGCTGCCTCCAGGGCTGGCACGGGGGCGCGGGTGAAGGACTGCCAGGCCACCCGCAGCGAGCCCAGCAGGTTGTTCTTCAGGTCCACGCTCATGCGAGTCAGCCCCTCCTTGAGCTCTGCAAGGCAGGACGGGGGTGGCTGCGGGGCCGGGGGCTGCGGCGGCGGCCCCGGGCCGGGGGACAGGCGCTGCCTGTGCCCTACCCAGGTGCATCCTCTTCCTGCCCTTGTGGTGAGGCAGCAGCATGGGCTCGAACTCCAGCTCCGGGACGATCATGGGCTCGATCCGATACGCCACCGGGTCGAACTGCACACAAGAGGGGGACGGTGGCCAGGGCTCGTGCTCCTCGTGTCTCAGAGCAGGACAGCTCTGGCCCTTATACCTACGGGGTGGAAGATGTTGAAGAAGCCTTTGCAGGTGGGCAGGCTGTAGTTCGGGTCGATGCGCTTCACGCCTCGCACCGTGAGAAACATCCCAATGGGAGAGCCGAAGGCAAAGAAGATGGTGGGCTTGTAGTTCAGCTGGGGGTAGTTTGCTGACACCTGGGAGAGGGGCATGGTCAGATTCGTTCATGAGACAATCTTTGTGCTGGTGTTACGAGGTGCTGTGGGTGCAGCCAGAGCTCAGCTGTTACCTGTCCCAAGCCAACGTCCCGGTACTGGCAGTTCCTGACATCCCCTGAGCCGTCCCCATGCTGGGATGGGGACCCTGACTCGGCTCCACGTTCACTGTGCCCGGGAGCTGCTGAGCTCTGAGCCTGCAGCAGCACAAAGGGGTCCTTTTGTCAAATGGATGGGATGGCATGGGATGGCACGAGCACAAGCCATGCAGAGAACAAACCTTCATCTCTGTCTTGGAGCTGATGTAATGGAGTATTTTCATTCTTGGCCCTAAGGGAATTCCCATTTCTTGAAGGTTTTTCTCTGTGCACAAGAACTGGAAAATAAGCAAGGCTGGTGTTAGTCCAGGAGCAGAGGTGTGGTGTCTGTTCTGTGGTATTGTGTTCCTCCTCAGAGATGTTTCACGTGTGACTCAGTACCAGATGTGCAGTGGTGGGATGATGGGGAAGAGAAGCAAAGAAGAGTCACAAGCGCCAGTAAAACAGGGGAACTTCTCACCAGTGCTTGCCTGTCCATTTTCTCCTTCTCAAAAATATCACAATACTCAGACAGCTCCAGCTCCTTCAGGATTTCTTTCACTTCCTCAATACCCCCTGTGCTTGAGGTTGTCCTGGACCCCTGTGAACAGACCCAGAAGGGCTCGTGCTTTCTGCTCCCCAGTTTGCTCCTGTGCATGTTGTGTTCTGTCCCCATCCCTGCAGCTGCAGGAGGGAGGGGTCAGTGGCTGATACCTGTGCACAGGGCTCATCCTCCTCGGGATCAGCCTTCTGGTTCGTCAGGAGATCAAACAGAATGAGTGACCCTAAAACCAGGCAGAGCATCAGCAGCTGCAGGGGAAGAGCCCGAGCCACCCTGGACTCTTTTACAGGCAGACAGTGACAGGACAAACGACAATGGCTTTCAACTGACAGAGGACAGGCTGGATCAGATGTCAGGAAGGAATTATTCACCCAGTGCTCAAAGCACTGGCCCAGGTTGCCCAGAGAAAGCTGTGGCTGCTCCCTGGAAGCTGGGACAGGGCTTGGGGCACCCTGGTCTGCTGGAAGGTGTGTCCCCTGTAACCAGAGCGCTCTGTGGCCGCGGCTGTGCCCTCCCTGCTGCCCTGGCACCACCGGGAGCGTGGCGAGCCCTCACCCAGGCTGTGCCCCGCGATGGACACCCCGCCCCTGAACTGCGGGTTCCTCTGCAGGAAGAGCCGGTGCAGGCGGTTCATCTCCGAGGCCACCGTGTCCACGATGGTCTGGCAATAGGTGGAGCTGTTGTAGAAGAACACGTCCAGGATGGTGTCGTTGATGAAGTGACGCAGGCGGTTGATGCTGGGCAGCGTGATCCGCTCCAGGTCACTGCGGGGGAAAGGGCACAGGGGGCTGCAGCTGGCAGAGCCACGGAACCCCACCACGCTTCTGAAGGAAAATGTAAGTTCAGAGGAGGACTGGCACAGTCTCCAAGGATGTATGTTGTAATCCAGACCCTCAGCTATGCCAGACTGCAGGCAAAGCACAGCCTGTGCTCTTACATTCCAAGAATAAAGAGCCTGCCCTTTCTTCCCCGGGAGCCTGGCCTGCTTTCTGCCCTTGCTGGGGCACTGCAGAGCAGTGCTGCAGTGCAGGAACTGGCTACTCAGTTCTCAGAGGCCTTCAGCAAGGTCTGGATGCCCATGGTCCTCACTGAGATCAGCCAGGGCAAGGCAGAAACCTCTGTTCTCTGGATGCTGATGGGAGCAGGCACCTGCCTTGGCAGTGGGGAGGTGCTCTGGGGTCCCTGTCAGTCCTGCCCACCCCTACCCTCAAACCTCACAGCTTTTCCTTTGCTTTCCCAAGATAAGAAGTGGAGTTTGCAGGGCAGGAGGCTGCCTGTGCCCCGGCCCTGGGGGCAGTGGCTGTTGGACACTCACACGTCCACGCCCGTGGAGTGCAGGGAGCTGTGCCAGTTCACAGGCAGGAACTCCACCCGGCCAACCTGCTGCTGCTCCTGGGCCTTCTTGAAGTGTGCTTGCAGCATGCTGAGGGAGACGTTCCTGAAATCATTCACTGCAAAACACAAGAACTCTTACAGACATCCACCAGGCTCTGGGGCCAGCCCGTGGCACCAACACCACTTAATACGATGAAAGATCATTACAGGGAAATCCCACCAGGATCTTTAATCTACTGCTGCTCCCCTAAGTCCCTGACTCTTTAACTACAGAAGAGGGAGGCTCCATGTCCTGCCACATGTGTTTACTGGATTCTGCTGCCACATCTGAACCTCCTTCACAGGGGCAGGGCTTTAGTCTGGCAGTGAGGATAAGGCACTTTCAGAAATTTATAAAAAATAACTCTGTTGAGAAGCAAAACTGATGAACAGCAGCTGCCAAAACCTCTTCAGAAGGGGATGTGGTGGCTCAGTGAGGGTTCCACTCGCACTGCCCACAGTCAGCAGGGGTGGCTGTGCAGCGTGTTGGGGTGGTCTGGGCCACTGGGCAGCGCTCCCCATTTTGGGGGGAGGTTCTCCCAGCTCTCCTGGCTCTTCCAGCTTTCCTAGCTTTCTCAGTTTTCCCAGATCTCCCAGCTTTCCTAGCACTCCCATCTTTCCCATCTCCTCCATCTCAACCCCCTGAAATCTCTTCCCTCTCCCCCATCTCCCCCAGCCTTCCCATCTATCCCAGCTCCCCCATCTCCCCCCACTCCCCCATCTCTCCCAGTATTCCCAGCTCCCCCCACTCTCCCAATTTTCCCATCTCCCCATCTCTCCCCCTCTCCCCTCTCCCTGTCCCTGCACCCACCGCACTGCACGATGCTGCGGAATCGGATGTCGCAGGCGGGGCCGATGCCGTGCACCACGAACACCAGGTGGTCGATCTGCAGCGGCTCCCCTGAGGATGAGGAGGGGAGGGGAGGGCAGCTCAGCCTATGGGAGCTGCGGGGACGGCGCTTCTGGGGCACCTCTGTGCAGGACTGCAGCCTCCCATCCCCACCTCAGCCCACAAAACCCTCGTTGGTGCCTGGATTCACATTTCTCACATTTCTCTGAGTCCTGCTGAATCCAGGACAGCCCTGGGGTGGATCTGGAGCAACAGGACAGCAGAGGAAGGGGCAGGAGCTGATCCTCACTGCACTTCACCCCTGCCCAGCCATGCACAGGGAACTGCAGCATCAGGAGGTCTCAGTGCAGCTGCCCCGTGCCCGGCCCGCTCTGAGCCCCACGGAGCTGCACCTCCCAGGCAGGCCCCAGGTGGAGCCAGGGCTCGTTCTCCACTTCCCACACACCTGTTTGCATACCTGCCTTCCTGAGGCCAGGCACCCATGGGAAATGGAGAAACTGCCTGAAGTCCTCATGGGGACAAGCCCTGAGGCCTGACTGGAAGCTCAGGGCAGCTGGGGGGGGACAGAGCTGACATTTGGCTGCAGACAAGGGGGGAGGATGTGCTCCAGAGAGTCACCAGCACGTAGGTAAGTGATAAACTACCATGTCCCTAGCAGGGAAAGAAACTCTCCTCATGTACAAATACAGACATGGGGCCCTCGGGGGGAATTTTGGGCACTGCAGAGCTCCCTGCAGCTCTGTCTGTAGAGCAGAGGGAAGCTCAGTACCCTCCCCCTGGACCTGCAGCTCTGCACACTCACTGAGCTGCAGCTCGCTGGGGCTGCCGAGGTTTCTGAAACCATTTGGCACAAAATGTTTTGACGTGCACTTCACTTGAAGGATCATGGGAGCTTCTGGCAGTCTTTTGGAGTGACCAGGTTGGAAAACACGCCACTGAGTTTTGGGTGGACGAAGGGGAGAGGCAAGCTCACCGCTGGGGATCTCGACAGCGATGTTCTCCACTCCTCTCTTCACAGTCCGGGGCCGGCCCTGCTCCGTGGGCGTGGAGACCCAGTCATCAGAGCTGGCAACGGGATGGTAGTGAACCATCAGCTTGGGGACAAGAAGAGCCTGTCAGTGACCCGAGGGCAGAGACAGCCACAGCAGCTGCCAGCTGACACCGGGTGCTACCAGGCTGTGCTGGGCCGAGCCCTTTGCCCAAAGAGGTGTTGAAAAGAAATCTGAAGCTGTTGGCAGACTCGAAGTGTGAAGCTGTGGCCATTGCCCTCTCCTCTGGTACAGGAAGGTGAGTGGAGTGCCACTGGGACAAACTCATTTGAAGGGAATGGCACAAAGAGACCCAGGGGATGGATGTCTTCACTGGTCACCACAGAGATCACCAGGCCCTGCTCACCTTTGGGTTGTGCAGGATAATGACTTCTCTGTTGGGGGACTCCAGCTTCTTCTTCCACTCACCCAGGGTCACAGCAATCATGTAAGCTTCCTGCAGAAAAGGACGCCTACTGTGAGTCAGCTGGAAGTCTGCCCATCAATGTTCAACCTCTTGCAACATTCCCAACCCACATTTCAGAATCTCTTATCAACACTTTGCAAAAGAAGCAGAGAAATCAGCTGGAGGAGCAGCAGGGTCATCCCAGGATCACCTGCTGAGCGTTTAAGAACTCCCTGCTTTGACAGCAGCAGCAGACTTCCCCATTAACTTAGAACTTTTGGTAAATCAGAATAGAGGTTATTGCCAAGATGGGTATTTTTATACGTCTGTCTGTACACATCTCTACATTTGCATCATCCCAAAGGAAAGCCCGGCACTTTAAGGAGTCATGGAAGGAAGCACCGAGGCCGGAGGAGGGCAGGGGAAGGGGAGGCCAAGGCAGTGCTTACAGTTACATCAATGAGCCACAGGAATGCCAAAGCCTCTTTGGAGTTCATGTCCTCAGGCCTGGCTGCGGTGCCACGGCCTCGCATGGGGTTTGGGACAAGGAGAGGCTGAGATGGAAACCAACAGGAAAGGGGTGTTTACCTCCAGTTCCTCGCTGAAGGACTCCGAGTAGGGAATGAACTTATTGTCCTTGTCCCCCTTGTAGAACCAGGTGCAGCGACGCACTTCGGCCACCTCCTCCTCCCAGTACACGGCCACGCGCTGCCGCGCCCGCAGCCGCACGTCGTACCTGCCCCCCGACGTGGGCACCACCACGTCCCCCTGCTCCTGCCCTGCGGGAACCGAGGCCGCCGGTCAGCCGGGACAGGCCTGGAGTGGCCAAGCTCCCAGAGGCTGCAGCATCCCCGGGGGCAGCACAGCGGAGCCCTCAGAGCCACGATGCCAACGTGCTCTGTAAAGAGTTGAGCGTGCGGTGCCGGCGTGCCCCAAGCCAGACTGCCCCAGAGCCAAAAGGTGAGATGAAAACGTGACACTGCACTGTCCTCCTCCCCAGTTCAGGCACATGCTTACAGGGCCTATCCCTGCCTGGCCTGGAGGGCAAAAGTGGAACGGTGGCCCTGGGAAGTGCATTGTGTAACAGTGGGGGTGCACCGGGGTCTCCTGTCTCTAAGTTGCTCCTCTCTGAAACAGAAAACTCTCTACAGACCCCAAACTCTGAATTTCGCTGCCTTTTGGGTCTGCCTGTGGGCTGGGCTGGTGGCACAGCATCCTGTGCCAAGCTGGGCCAGGCAGCAGCACTGGGGATGGGCAGCACAGCCTCTAATCCGAAACTTCCTGGGCGAGGGAGGGCGGGAGCCAACCCTTGGGCAATCGGAGCTCTGCCTGTGGCAGCAGCAGGTGGCACAGATGGTGGCATTTGGCACACAAGGGCCTCAGCACAGGGCTTGGAGCTGACCTCCAATCCTTGCTCCCATAGCAGGCACAGACAGCTCCGTGCTGTGGGGACTCTCCCAGCGGAATTCCTGCCATCCTGCTGGCATTCTCCCAGCATCACCAGGGGATGCTCTGCAGGATGATTATATATAATTTAGAACAGTATCAGTTGAATGGGGTCAGACCATTTCGATGCATCCAAACAGCTCAGTTATTGGGAGCAGGCACATGGCCAAAAACGTCCCGATTTAAAATTCCTCGAGGGAAAATCTAGCATCCCAAGCGGAAACCATGGATGCGCCCAGGCAATTTTCCCCCGGTACCCAGGCACACACCTGATGCTCCCCCGTCAACCTCATCAGCTCTTCGGGGTGATTCAAGAGCAGGGACGCGGGATGTGAAACCCAAGGGCAGCGGCACACGGGGCCGCGGGACCCCCCCCGCCCGGCCCGGCCCTGCCGCCCT
>VZTB01000143.1:1285-91616 GCA_013397245.1 Thryothorus ludovicianus
AAAAACAAAAAGCAAAGGAGAGCTCTCTTCTGCTGTCCACACTGCCCACAACACACAGGCTGTGTGAGTCCGAAAGCTGCAGACTCTTAATATTATGTTTTGAAAACAACTGTCTCAGGAATTCCAGTGTGTCTTCTTCACTCTCAGATCCAATTTTTAAAGGTACAGCACTTATTTCTGAACTAAACAGACGAATGGGGATACATTTAGCATCAACCCAGGACATCCCTCCATTCTAGAGCAGGGGGTTCTCTCAGCTTCCTGCTCCCAAACCTGTCCTGTGCCATCGTTCAGCTGAAGCGGGGCCATAGAAGGGCTGTACAACACCACAGGTCTACCACACCCACTCAGCAGCATTGGAGAAGGTTTTGGCCTTGTCTGCATTAGACTCTTGTCTTCTCTTAACACAAGTTTGGCTTTGGAATTGTATGTTTCACCTTGCACAGAAAATGAAGCTCCCTTTCTTATGGGGGCTAAACTCCCATGGGCTTTAAATGCTCCCTGGCCAGCATAAGGCCTGGGAAACCATGGAGCTATCCATTATAGGAAGCAGCCCAATCTGTCTATCAAAAGAAGTTTTTTTAAATGCTGGAGCCCACCAGACCATCCCTCCAGGGCATACCTTTCTCCTCCAGGCCACATCTCCCTCCATGAGTGGCAAACAGCACCTTTGGTAGTTCTTTTCTTCAGAAGCTGAATAGCACCATTTTATT
Organism: Thryothorus ludovicianus; assembly: GCA_013397245.1. NCBI lineage: Eukaryota > Metazoa > Chordata > Aves > Passeriformes > Certhiidae > Thryothorus > Thryothorus ludovicianus. The sequence goes on from VZTB01000143.1 coordinate 1,999, forward strand.
TAGGGGAGAAAAAAAAAGTAAATGTTCCATGTTCATCATCTCAATAAGCTGCAAATTAGTTGAATGACATCAACAATTCAGGCTGTGGAGTTATTTCTCAGAGTGTAACACTGCCTCCAACATCCCTTGTAAGTGCAGATGTTCTACAATCTTTAAAAAAAGCTTTATGCAAGCCTAATTTGGAATCAAGCACAGCAAAAATCAAAAATAGGTGCCTGTTTAGTTTTCCCTGGTGTGCAAATACTGACAGTGTTGCAGTAATTACTGGAGATTCAGGGCAGGACAGGTGCCCACTGCCATTACAACCTCTGCCCTTTCCCAGCATCCTGGTCCCAGAGAGCAGCCTCAGCCCTGTGCTGCTGTTCCAGAAACACAAATATAGGGAATGCAGTCTGGCATCAAAGGGGAAACAGAGGTCAGCTTTTTGGTGTTCCATCCTCCTGCCTTTAAATCCTTACATATTACTTTTGATTTAAAACCCCCACCAAATTTACATATTTTTTGACTTGGATGAAAAAGAAGAAATCTCAGTGTGATCCCTGGAATGGGAAAAGCAATGATGCGGTCCCTAGAAAGAGCAAACAAGATGCTTCTGCTGATGAAGCTGGGATGTGAGGGGCTATGAGGTTCAGATTTCTTCCCAGAGTTTCAGACAGTCAAATTATTTATTTAATAAAACCAAACTCTCTCCCTATGATAAAAATCTGGTTTCAGTTGTGACCAAAGTAAATGCACACATGGAACAGAAAACAGGTTTGGAGTTGGATGCAGCTGCATGGCCAAATCACCTGAAAGCAAAGCCCTCACAGTTATTGTAGGCACTTGGAAGTGTGTCTGTTAACTTAGAAATGAGTAATGAAAAATGTCCTTTTTCCTAACAGGACAGTTATACTGTTGTGTAATAAAGAGCAGATGTCAAAAAGGTTTTCAAAGACTTGTTAAAAAAAGAAAATATTAGGAAAACTGCACTGCTCTTCCTGACTTTGCCTGATATGCTCCAGCCCCCCCAGCAGATATGATATACATGTGTTGTCACTTTGCTTTAATTTGGGAGCAAAGTCCCTGGCATGTCCTGAGCAGAAAATCTCTTCCCAGTAGCAGGGTATTTCCTGGAGTGCAACAGGCAGCAAAGGGCCAGGTCTTCTGAGGGGGAATGCTAGGCCAGATGTGAAGGGAAACTCATCCCAAGGAATAAAGTGTGAGGCACAGCCATGTGTGGGGGACAGTGCCAGACATGTGCAGGCTCTGGGCAGCCCCAGCTCTGCTCATCCTCATCTTGCAGGGACACTGGGCCTGGGGCAGGAGCCAGGACACTTCCACGAAGAGCCAAGGGTGGGACCCTCAGCAGATGTGGCACAGCAGCCTTGCTTGAGCTTCAAGGAGTGTCCAGTTTACACTGCTGAGCAGCCAGCTCATTTCTTAGAGTGTTTAAACCACAACACTGAGTTTGAGGTTCATGTGCAATTTTATTAGAGCACAGACTTGCAGCCAACTGTTTATCTGGTGTCTGGCCTAAGTGCTGATAAAGACTTGGCTGAAGTTTATATAATCTGCCATTAATAAATGCAATTTATGACAGTCTCAGGCAAAGAAAGACACGATCACTGCTGGCTCCATTAATGGTGCACTCAGCACAGGCCAGGAATTTGGTCTGAACAGAGACAAGACTTAATTAATTTCTTGTCCCTAAATGCCTGGGATTTAGGTCAGGCCCAAGGCAAAAGATGGTGTAAATCTAAAGGTTCTATGTCAGAACTGCCAGGCTTGTTAATATGATCTCAGTTACTTTAACACAACCCAATACTGCACTTTAAAATCCCAGTGTCGTGCCTAAAGCTAACTCTGGCTGCAGTAACCACACTCCAGTGACAAATCCTGAACCTGACAAGATATAAGTCTGAGCTTTACTCTGCTCACCAGGAGCAGCTCTGAAGTGCAGCAGGACAGAGTACAGCTCATAAACACCTTCTCAGGACTGGAGGCATCAAAATCTGACCTAGACAAAACCTCTCACACCAGGCAGTCCAGGACCCTGTCTGCTCCCCCCACACCCTTGTCCTTGTGGTTCCCCTTTGCCCAAAGCCCACGTCAGGGCCAGCCCCAGCCCCAGATGGGGGGGGGATGTGGTTCTGTGGTGAGCATCCTGCTGAAAACTCTGCAAGGACAAACATCTTCCAGCTACAAAAAATAAATATACAGGAATCATTTTGGTTTCCATTCATGCCTGATCTGAACAGAATTAATTCAAGGAAATCAGTTTATTTGGCAAATTCTGGCATATTTAAAACCAGCATAATATAAAGGTGAGGCCCTGGCACAGGGTGCTCAGAGTAGCTGTGGTTGCCACATCCCTGGAAGTGTCCAAGGCCAGGTTGGACAGGACTTGGAGCAGCCTGGGACAGTGGAAGGTGTCCCAGCCCAAGGAAGGGGGTGGCACTGGATGGGATTAAGGTCCCTTCCAACACAAACCATTCTATAATGCATTGCCTATAATAGATTTTAAATTTAAACTTAAAATTAATGCAATGTGTACAAACCTCATCCTTATGGAAGTTCTGCATATTTAAGTGTACATATATTTTATAGTTCTAATTCATCCTTTGAAAAATTCCATGGCCCTGTCTGAAAGCCAAGGGACATTTCTTTTCAAGATCTGTGATGAATGAGATCCAGACCTGGGCTGTTTTGTAAAGTATCATCCATGCCAAAATCCTCATCCAAAAAAAAATTCCAAGAACAATTACGAGGGTTCTAACTATCAAATATCTAGTTCTGCTTTATTTAAAGTAAAAGAGAAATTTAAAAATGCATGGATAAATCACTTAAAAAGTATATGTCAAAAGATATTAAAAGGCAGACAGCTAAAATAATTTCTAAAATATTACTAAATTAGTGATTTTTGGTTTATCTCTTCAGCATCTAAACAATACCACTGTGATTTAGTGCTAAAGGATCTCAATGCATTTACTCATCTTAACTTGGAATTTAATCATGAGAGTTTAAATCCTCCAGAATCTGACCTCCCCATGCCCAGCTCCAGCCGTTCCCTGGGTGCTGTGTCCCTGTCCCAGGGAGCAGAGATTGGAGCTGCCCCTCAGGAGAAGCTGCAACCCCCGGGGAGCTCTGACCTCAATCTTCTCTTCCCCAGCTGAGCAAGCTGAGTGCCCTCAGCTGTTCCTCATGTGGTTTCCCATCCAGACCCTCCACCAGCCAAAGGTCAGCTCTGAATTTTGCAGGGTCTTCCAGGGTTGCTCTGCTGCCCTTGAGGCACTGTGCAAGGAGCTCAGGTGTTCACTATCACCTGGGGCAGGGCAGCACAGCTGCCTTTGGGCACCAATTCAGCTCAGAGCAGAACCTGAGCATATGGCACCACTTTCACAGTGACAGTGCAAAATACAAAAATCCATCTTATCCAAGATGAAGTCAAGGCAACCCTCATCATTTGCATTTTACACCTGCCGCAGTGATTCATTTCCCCAGCGATAATGAGGCAGTGTCCTCCAGTAGTTACAGCTCTTGAGAATGGAGTGAGGAACCCCCCAGGCACCTCCTGCACAGGCCTTGGCCACTCAGGGCAGGTGTGCTCCAGAGAGCCACTGAGGTGCTTAACACACACTAAAATAAGCCTAAGAGTGCCCAATTATTTTCAGAAATTTGGGTCCCAGCCAACATGGTCTGATCCCCCATTTGCAAGGTTAGGACCTTTTCTTAAGAAGCCACAAGGACACAGAGATATCTCCCAGTGTGAGCACAGCACTGCAGGAACAGGACAGGCATGGACAAGTCTTCACCACACGGAGAAGCTGCTGGGAGGCCCAGAATATGGAATGTTCTAACTGTGCTTCCCAAGATTCTCTTGAAATAAAAGAACATCAAGCCACTCACTGTGAAGACTGCTGAAACCAGCTGAAATTGAGCACATCTGGAATAAGTGGGCCTAGGGGATCCAGCACATCATAGAGTCATAAATACTGAGTACGGAGCAACTCCACAGAACATTAGTGCCCTTTTTTACTATGAAACCACTGTATTATCAATGTCTTTGGGCAGGTAAACAAAGGAAGAGGTTTTTGGTTCCACATGCAAATCACACTGTCCCTTCAGCTGAAAATGATTCATTAAACAATTTATTGGATTATCACCAAGCGACTTGATCAAAAGGGCCAAAGCCAAGTCTCTGGGTGAGACTTCAGCCATGCTGTCAGCCAGTTTCAGATCAGAGCATAGGAGCACTGCAGGTCTTACCTTGGGTGATGTGAACCTTTCTGTATTTTCCCCAGGAAAGTGACAGTCTATTATAAGACCAGATGGACGTAGTTCTCCCAAAGGTTTGCTGTACTGAAGTGAGACATTATCGAGTCCCAGTCAGCATGGTCACTGCTAAAGGACTAGCTCAGGATTTTTAGCATCTCCTGTCCTTCCCACAATGTTTTGATTTATGCCAAGTACACTTCTGAAAGCATAGCTCATTTCTGCTTCAGCCCAGATTTAAGTGATTGGATCCTGGACATATCCCAGATTAAGCTGATTAAAGATACATTAATTAATAGAATTAGACTAGATAAATGCTAAATGTAACTAAATTAATCTCACCCAAAGCACGTAAACACACAGTAAAACAAGAGCATGTAACACAAATGCTGTCTGAAACCAGAAGGGATGAAAACTGTTTTAATCAGACTTCTCTACCTAGAGAACGTCGTCCAGCACATAAAACAAAAACTCTCAGCTCATTGCAAAGTTGGTGGCTTTCCAAGCAATAAGGATTGTGATACATGGAGACATGTTTCTAGGAAACTTGATGAAATGCTAGAGTTGAGAGAAAATTTTTTGACCTAGTGGGAGTCCTGGAATTTCTCAGAGCATTGCATATTTCAAGCTGCATTCCAGCCAAAAGCATCAGGCCAGCCTTCAACACTAAATGATTCTCCAGAGCACCTTCAGCCTCTACAGTGGAGACAGAAAACCTAATCACATTTTAATTGAGTCACATCAGACTTCCAAATTCAACACGCATTCAAGAGATATTTACTCCAATTACAATATAAACCCACCAGGCTCTTCTGCATAAGCAAGGAACTCAGCAAGGACAGACTGGAGGGTTTAAATGTGACCATACACACAATGCCAACACTTCATCTGACAGCATTCCCATGGAGAGGATCACAGGCATCACCTTCTCAGGGCACTGCATTTCCCACTCTAAGGTTATGCAATCCCACCAAAGCAGCTGGGATTCCCATCAGCTGCTTGTAAACACTGGCCATCTTTCCTACTGCCACATTTTTTTCACTCTTCCCTGCAGGGAGAGCCTGATGATGGTGAGATTGCCACAGGTCCAGAGAGGAGATTTCCTGGAAATGAGCCTGAGCACAGAATTACGTTGCATAATGAGATGGACCAAGAAAGGGCTCATGGAAGGATTTACACAGCACTTGTTAAACCGAGCACTTGTGGGTGGTTCATTGCAGAGCACTTAATCTGTTTTAAATGCAATAAAATTTTAAACAACTTCATTTTAATACCACATCTCTTACAACATTACTGTACCTGTTCAATAAACCTTGTTGTGAGGTGATGCTAATCCAGGACTGCACATCCCTGGCAGGATCATCGTTAGAAACTTCTGCCTGCTCCTGCCATAGCCCACAGCAAGACATTTCTGACTCTCAGCACACAGACCACCCCATGGAGCTGAGGAACAAGGAACACTTTGGTGGGAGCAGGTTTTAAGTGGATCACTGGAAACTGAACATCTGCTTCAACGTGATGTAACTGAATCTCCCTAATTCCAATCCAAACGGGACTGAACCATCCCTTGTACAAACAGGAGGGATCCTGTCTGAAACCAGTCCTGCTGACTCCTGGCAGTCACTGTCAGCAGGACTCTTCCCTGTGGGCTCTGGCTGTCTTCAATTCTGCAGATGATCCTAAGGAGAGCCCCAGGACTGCTCCCTAAGCTCCAACACTGAGCAGCTTGCTGGCCACAAACTTCTTTGCATCCCTCTCACACTTTTAACACTCCAAGCAGCACCCAAAGATCTTTAAGATCTTTTCTGCAACAGGATTAAGAGATGTAAAGGCAGCAGTGATAATTATTGCTTTAAGCTGCATTTATTCCCTGATTGCTCCAGGGATGATTTTGCACTATTCTCCTTGGCCTATCAAAAGCTCTTCCCAGTTATTTCCATGTTTAGTGCTACACAGAGATGCCAGGATGCATTTTACAGTAACACAAGAACCAAAATGGCCTTTTCCTGCCACACTTCTGTATGAGGTGAGGTTGGAAGGATGTGTTATATGCTGAACCTCATGCACTTCAAGGCCAGGCTGGACAGCACTTGGAGCAGCCTGGGACCGTGCAAGGTGTCCCTGCCCATGGCAGCAGGTGGCACTGGATGAGATTTTGAGGTCCTTCCAACCCAAACCAGTCTGGGATTCTTTTATTTCAAAGTGTCAAACAGCTCAAAAGCAGAAACACTGATAATATTGCCCCTCAATTCTCTGTTGAGAGAAAAGGTGTGGGTTTGTCCAAAACTGAGTCATGCTTACAACTGGTCTGACAGTCCAGCAACCACAAATCCAATTCAAATACTGATTTTTTTTTTTTTTATGATTTTGACAGACTTCTATCTCTTATTCTAAGCCTGTTATAAAAGACTTTAAAAAGAGGAAAAGTGCAATTCTCCTCTCAGTGACTTATGGAACTGTGTCCTGCAGGTAGCAGGTGACTTTAAAACACCCAACTCTGCCCTCAGCTGTTTTGACAGGGGTTGAGAGGAAATTTGTTTCCCTGATCATCATATGACTAAGTTTAAAGGAAATTTATCATTTGGTTCAAGCAGAGCATTGCTATTTCCTCTATGGAAATGGAAACACTAAATCATACACTTTTCTCACATACCCTATTTTGAAAGGTCTGCATTCTTTCACGTCTCAGGCTCAAATGTTCCCACGTAAAGCTGAGTAAGAAAGTATTCAACTCTTACAACACTGCCACCTCCAGCAACCCAAAAGACATCCCAGTTCTACTAGCAGCTTTGTTCATCCAATATAAATAACTCAGGCTGCTCACTGGAGATTTATTATCTTAATGTGCTCATTTCTTTGTTGGCCTTGGCAGACATGTCCAGGTTTAGAGTGAAAGACAGCAAAACTTGACAAACCTTTAATCCCAGTGTTGCAGAATTTTATTAGGTAACAGATGGAAAAGATAATTAGTTGACAGCTCAACCATCACATTAGGCTTCATTAGGAGACTTATTCCTATCAGACACATTCTCTCCCAGATTTTATCTTTTAAAGATAAAATTACACACACAGTGTTCCTCCTTTTCTGTATTAAGGCACCGCATTTTTGAAAATATGGAGTGGTATGTTTTCCAATTGTAACTTTACAATGAACACTGAAATGTAGTCAATGTGTCTGCTGCTTATCAGAAATTTCACAGGTGAGCCTGAGAGCCAGCAGGCTCTGCTGCAAACATTCAGCTCTCTGAAAGGGCATTTACTCTACAAAAAGCCTCTTACTTAAAAAAAGCCTCTAAAACTACTGCAGCTTTATCAGAAGTTCAGTTACCAGTCTAACACCTCAAATACTAAAATACTTAGATTAAGACTTAAAAGGCAGGTAATGAAATAGAACTTGGGAGTTAGAAAGTGACTTGAACCCCTTAGAACATCTTTAAAAGTATTTGGACACAAAACTATCAAGCTCTCTTCAAGGAGTCACCACTGAACTCTCAAAGAAACTGTTGACAAACCTTGTACTCACCCTTGAGACTCACTGTAGCTTCAGCCACATTTTAAGGATAAAAAATACATCTTCTTGTCTTCTCAAGAAATTGTCCCAGTCAAACAGCCTAGATCCATGTGAAGTGACAAGAAGTCAGTCAGCATCGTTCAACATCATTTTAATATCCACTGAGGGAAAATTATAGAAACACGTTAACACAAACAGCAAATGTCTGGGGGAAGACCATATGGTGCTATGATGGGGGATTAGTTCATAGAAATGTAATCTAGAATTTTATAAAAATTATATGAAAGAATAACAACATCTTTCAGTAATGTCAGACAGTATAGAAAAAATAAATCTCAACATTAGTTGTACTCCGATGGTCCTTCTAGTAAGAAATTTAAAAGTGCTCTTTAATCCCAGTGTAGCAACTCAAGCTTAGTGCAATAGGTCAGATCTGGTTTAAAGTAGGTATTTATAGCAGTTGTACAATTCCTACAATGGACAAATCCCATGATCTAAACATGAACACTAAATGAGGTAAGTATTATAATTAGAATTAAACTTTCCTTAAATAGCTTACACAATGACTCTACTACAAGGAAAATCCTGGTGTTCCCTCACAGGATGGCTCCAACCTAAACACTACATAAAACTCTTAGTACAAATCAGTGAAAATTATAAAAGCTCTCGCAAAATATACAGTTTAGTACGTTTACAACCCACTGCTACAAACAGTACCTAATGCAAAATATACCAACTTGAACAAAGCCAAACTTCCCAGGTAGTGCAACTGAATTTGCTTTGAACACACTGTTTTGTTCCCAAATCCTCCTAAAAGCTCCATATAAAGTTAGCACATTATCTTACTGTAGAAATGTTGCCACATTCCTCGATGAACAAGAACGAAGGATTTGCTTACCAACTATGACTGCAACTAGAAGTACCATTACTCTCTGAGCAAGTGAACAACACAGCACTAGTTGGGGAAAAATGATGTAAATGTACTCCTCACTGTTTTATACGTGGCAAGCTGGCAATAGTAAGACAGCCTGTATTTCTACATCTTTTTTTCTGCAGGGCTGCAGAACTGTAAGATCAGCTTTCATTGCACTGTAGTTTATCTGTGAGTTGCAGTGCATAGGAACTATTGCCTGTCACATGCAGAGCTTGTTTGGAACACCAGACTGGTAATGGTGAGCCCTTATGGCTCATCTGCATATGAACCCAAAGGTGGTCCATATTCTACTTCACAAGGTGTTTATGAGCAAGATTTAAGTCACTATCAACAACAGGAATAAACTACGAATTTACAAATATACCTTCTAACTGTCTATGGCTTCAAAGCCATAAACAAACTACCCTGGCTTTTACAGTATTGCACTTCCCTTTAGTGTTAAACTGACAGTTTTATAACAGTATTTCAATTTAAAAAGCAATAAATAAAATGCAGTATTTAAAAAAATCCCACAAAACAATAGCTTTAGTCCATAGTCCTCCCACCTCAGACCATGCTGCACCATCTGAAACAGGTCTGAGACAGTCTTTGGATACCAACTTTGGAGACCCCCTATACCAATCAGAGAAGCAAATTAAGCTTTCTACAGCAATATCAGACACAAAGACAGTACCCTTGAGTGCATATCTCAATTAGCTTAAAAGGATGCATTGCCTTAGCTCAAGATATATTCAGGAGTTAGACAGAGTAACTCTATTGCGTCTGGGCTATGTGACACTGCAGTGACCTGTCACTGCAGTGACAAGTTGCTGAAGTGCTTAGCAGAGTCTCTGACCATCTGATCCAGGCTGGGACTCCCAAGTGCACAGGCTGCCCGCTCCCTGCCCAGGAGCCCCAGGCTGTGCAGGTTGAGGATGGAGTCAGCGATGATCCGCGCCGTCCTCTTCTGGTACCCCCCGGATGTCACCATCAGCACGGGGACCCCGCGGCTCCTGGCAGCCCTGAACACCACCTCATCCCTCTTCACAATGCCCTGCAAGGTCACACGGGGGAAAAAAATGAGTGATAGCACCATGATGCTTCAGTTCTAACCTGTGGTTCATGGATTTAGAGCATTGGATGCTTGCTAAGTGTTTAAGCCCTACAGTTTACAGCAGCAATTAAAAATTCATTTAGAAGTCCTGCTAGCTGGTTTGCATGCCTAGTCATTGAAAAAAAAAAAAAAATCAAAATAACCACATCAACCCCCAAAACGCCCAGCAAATCAAATATCCTTGGCTTTTTTTAGAGAACACAGCAAATAAAAGTCTTTAGTACAAATTTCTACAAGAATTCCAGCTCAAAGACCATGGAGTCTAAACTAACTGCAAATTTTACAAGTTTTCACTCTATTTCCCTGGTGAGGAATTGAGACTAGGAAAGACTCTGAATTCACAGTGCTTTAGTTTGTGCTCAGCTTGCACTGCATCCTCTGTCAAAAGTTGAGTAACTTGATCAAAATTTCACAATCCTACAGAAGAATCGAAAATTCAAATCAAAATTTACACATTCACAATCACTAGCTGAATCTTAAGACAGTTTCTGCAATAATGGCCTGTGGTTAATGCTAGAAGAATCTATGGCTGAAGGAGAAGTTGCAGAATGTAAGCAATGGTAAATCCATAAAAAGAAAATAAATTCTAAGTAATTTCTTACTAAGAGAAGGGTATGGAACTGAAAAATAATGATGACTGCTGACCAAGAGGTGCTGTACTGTGACTGAACTCAGGCAAGAACAGAGTGTGAGTCTTCTGGATTTCAAATAAGCACATGAGGGTGAACAATACTTCAAGAATGAGGGAAAACAGAATTAAAATCTACTTTTGTAAAAGCAGAGTTCCAGATACCTGCAATTAATTACAGCTCCATAAAAAAGACCCCCAAAACCCAAAAAATTTGCAACACAACTGACAGCAGCTTACAATGGACAGCTCAAAACTTAACTGCAAAGCTGGAGAAGGGAAAAGGCATCACAATGCAATCAAATACAAATACAAAAAATCAGGAAGCAGCAGCAGTATTTCAAAATGAATGTGCACTGCTCAGGCTGGTTATAGGAAGAGTGGAAGTACATCAAGAAATAACACTCTGCCATTAATTAGACCACAAACAGATGGCAAAGGGAAAGAATAAAACACAAATGTAGCTGAAAAAAAGTGTTTTGTAAAACCATCCAAGAGTATTGTGCACTGCACAGTCTGACTCAGTCCTGTGAAAAGAACCAGGAATAACAAATGAACAGTAAGACAAAGGAAACTGAAGAATTCCATTAGAAACAGATCCTTAAAGGAAGCAACTGAATTACAGAAGGGGCTGTAGGGCCCTGTGGATCTAGCAGTGGATGCATCATTATTATCCCACACCAGAACTGGAAGCAACCCCTGCTCAGAGGAGCCTCACTGCTCCAGCAGCTCCTGGGGGAGCCTGGAGGAACTGAGGGGAAAACACAGGCTTATTCCCACATTTCTGTGGAAAACAACAGCCTGGCACAGCTCCCACTTCCAAACAACAGGAAGAGGGACAGAGCTGATGCACCACAGGCTTTTCTACAGCCTCAAGAACCAGGAAACCATCACTCAGAGCACTCTAAGGAGCCCATTCTGAGCACAACTAACACTGCAGCAGGAACTCAAAATACAATTGACATCTTCAGGAGCAGGACTGAAGCCAGGACTAAGGGCATTTGAAGAGTGGGACTGTGCAGGCACCATGCCTTTCCAGCACTGGGATTTCAAGCCTTCACACCTGCACACCAGGTGCCCTGTCCTCAGAGCAGACACTGAACAAATGAGCCCTCTCCAGCTGTGCAGAGAATGCTTTTCACCTCTCCTCGTGGCCAAGGAAGCTGCCTCACCTTTCTTCCCCCATCCTCACATTCTCTGTTCACATAGAACAAGCAAGCTACAGCAACTCATTTTTCTTGGCAGTTAACACTGCTCCTTCTCCAACTGCAGAAATTTGGAATTTTTTTTATTAAAGGCATATCTCAAAATATGACCAAGCTGCCACTTCCCTTAGTGGCCACAGCTCTCCAGAGGACTCTGTTTCACCAAACCCCACCTCACACCTCAGGCTGTCTCTTCTCCAAGATCCCAAGCAAGTCCAAGCCCCTCAGCTGTTCCTTTATGCAAGAGAACTGAACAGAATTAAAACTGAACAGATCAAGTAGTGGCTCAAAGAGGGGAATCTGAGAGCTCACAGATCAAACAAGCACTCTTCTGTATTGATCTGGTGGCCATTAAAGAGATCTAAATGTCAAACAGGAGAGGTAGCACTGAGGAACTATTAGAAAAGGAATCACTAAAACCCAGGAAGAAAATAAGAGGACTGTAAATTTTTGTTTAAGAAAAGCAGAAAGGTGAAGACTTCTATGAAGCTTCACAGAATAAACAAAAATTTAAGTCTGATACCAAGCTTGGGCAAGTAATTGGTATCTAAAGAAAAGCATCAAGAAAAGAAAAATAACTGTTCATTTTCCAAGAATATGTAGTCAGGCTGCACAAAAGTCATAACCATGAGGGTAGTTTAAAACAGCTGGGAATGCTATAGACTAAATTAAATGTAAGATACACACTGGGGGCAGGAGGTGACAAAAGAAATACCTTGCAAAATGGGTCATGTGAGGGGAAAAAAAAAACAAAACAAAGAAAGAACAAACCAAGCAGGGAAAATAAAAGTCAGATGAAGTGTGAAAGTACACTGTCTGGTAACAGTCTGTGTGTTGGCAATCAGTGAATTTTAGAGAGAAGATGAATGATACTGGAACAGACACCAGAAGAACAAAAATATTCAGAATCAGGGAGAAATCAGAAGGAAGAGAAGGGGTGATGGATCTATGTGTGTGTGACAGGACAGTGCTGTGCTGAGGGCAGTGTCCTTCCCTGAGCCCTGGGGAGGCTGCTGCAGGGTCACACACCTGGGGGGAAATGGCCAGGCCTCCCAGGGGATCCCCATCCAGAATGTCAGTGCCAGCATTGTAAACAACGATGTCAGGCTTGAATTCATTCAGGGCTCCTTCCACGTGGGTGTGCACCTTCTGCAGGTACTCTGTGTCCTCTGTGCCCCACTCCAGCTCCACTTTGCGTTTTATGGCACCTGAGGGACAGCAAAGCAAGCATTGCTCAATAAACAAAACATTGCTTTGAAAGAAAATGCACAGTTTAGGTAAGCAAGTGAAAAAAATTACATTTCGGGACGTTCTCTCAATACATTGCATTTTCACAGAAGCATGAATTAAAGAAAATTATTCAACTACTTGTTTTCCAAGCAAATGTAAAGCACAGTGACCTTGAAAAAAATTCCATTGGAGAGAGAAAATGAGATGCAGGGCAAAAAAAAATTAATCTGAGATGCAAATGGAAAATGTTATTGAAAAACAGCTGATCAGCAAGTCCAGTTAACAATCAGCAGAGAAATCATAAAGAAAATTATTAACTTAAAAGTAACCTAAATAAAACATAAGGCAAAGAAAACACTGAACTGCTATTGCAGAGGAAACAGCTGGGGGGAAAAAACAAGATAAATATCACTGAGAAATTGTGAAGATGTTTTATTTTTATCACAACACACAGAACTTCACAGCAAGGGATCATGAATTTATGTGAACTGCTTTATGAATGTATAATAAGATTCAGCTTTGCTCCAAGCATTTTCAATTTAATGTTCTTACCCTGTAATCCTACCAGAAGAGCAAATATCAATTCTTAATTTAAATCAAACTATTTCTAATGCTTCTAATAAAGCAATAGAAGTAGAAAATGAAGGCTGAGAAGGTAAAGGAAAAGAAAATCAAGGTTATGAAGCTGAGTTTTGGGCACTTTTATGGAGTTAATCTACCTCTGAATTAATCAAAGCCACATCAGAGCTGTTCCAAGGCATGACTTCTGCCTTACACTAAATGATGTGGAGTCTCACATCTCAAATATGGATTCAGTCCCCACCAAGTGTGCAATAATGCACTCAACACAGAATGACACTTAATTACTCTTGTGATTGCTGCCTTTTGTTCTGCTTTCCATCTTTATTCAGCACCAGTGAAACTTTTCTTTTTCATCCTGTTATTTTACATCGCATCAATATCAGTTTCAAAGAATTTTGTTTCTTAATGATTTCTCACTTTCAGTCCTTCCTGCTTACCCTTCAGTGAACCAGTCCTATTTCTAATCCCTCCTTTCTCCTCCTAAGCCTGTGTAATTCTACACTGCTTTGCCCAGGGATTCAATATACTTATGGGCTTAGCATTGGCAAGGTGAGCTGCTCCTTTTTTTCCCATTCCCTAATGAAGTGCATGGGGCAAAAAATGTGTAGAAGAGGTTCCTGCAATAAAACATGGAAAAAATGGGAAGGAAGTCCAAGGTGACAGTGATCAGTTGGAGTTTACCCTAAGGACTCAAAATCCCATGTTCAAGCCTCTGCCCCTCTTCAAAGAGATTCCCCCTGGGATCCCATCTCTGCCTGGTCACCTATTGGAAAGGGTTTAAGGGACTTAGCCACAAAAATACTATTTAGATGTTCTTATGCAAACTGCAAGGAATGACACATTCACATGGCTCTGGCCCAGTCCTGTGCACCCTGTCCTTCATCTGCAGAAAGGGAATGCTGATATTCAGCGTGGTACTGCAGCTCAGTGGTTCAGACTTGCTAGCAAGGACTGACTCTGTTTTGGTCTTAATCCATCTGTTCAAATGCTGCCATGTGATATATGAATAAAGGGATGCTTTTCTTGGGGGGAAAACCCCCCATATTTGCTTGCAGTTTGTCTGCCTCCAGACATGGCGTGCTTTAAATGGTCATTTTTTTAGCTTAAAACTTTGAAATACTACAATTCTTAATGTCTTTACTAGTCAAAAGACAGCAGTGCAATGCACTGCACCTAACTCTTGTCAAGAATCCAAATGAAGTAGGTTTTTCAGAACGACAGCATCACTGAAGGAAACCAACAGCAGAACAACTCCCTCAGCAACCCCTGACTCAGTGAGCAAATTAAGCTTCTAATAAATGACAATGTAACAGAATCAAAGATCAAATAAACTTGGGGCTTTTGCATTCCAATTTAACCATTATCAAAGCCCCACTAATTAATTGTGGCAGGTCACAAGACACAATAGACACATCACAGCAGGAACAGACAAAGCACAACCAAACCAAATCAAGCACCGGCTCTTAACGTGGGGATGACAGGGAAGGGGGAATCCCCTGCAGGGATTTAACAGTGCTGATGTGGCATTTGGGGACACTGGTCAGTGGGGCAGTGCTGGACGAATCATTGGACTCAACCTCAGAGGGACTTTCCAACTTTAAATTCCACAGTTCTGTTCCAGGACTTGCTTTGCTTCCCACCTTGTGTCACATTCAGATGCAGATTGTTTCCTTCATGCTTATCAAACAAGTTCTACCAGCAAGGCAACACCTGAATGTGTTATAACTTCACTCTCAGAAGAGCATGAAACCTTTTTTACTCAGTATCAGCTAATCCTCAGTGAGTTCTGTCATAAATATAATGTAAGGGAAAGATGAAGTTCTAACAATTCTCTTCAAATCAAAGGATTATTCAACTCACTGCTCCAAGATTTGGAATAGGCTGCTAACAACATCCACTGACATCTCCCCACACACTGCACTCCAGAAAGTCATTCCTGAAGTGAGGGAAAACAGTACAGCATGTTGTGATGTATCACAGTGACCAGTGAAAATGATGTGAAATTTAAAATAATTAAAAAAAGAAATCTAGACAATGGTGTTGCAAGGAAGCTTAGTAGTAAATAAATAAGTTATGTAACAACGCAGTAGGTCTGGTACGTTTGGGAAGATGAATTTCAATTATACTCACGTTTAGCAAAACCATCCCCTGGGTAAATATATCTGTTGTACACATCCATAATATAAACCCGAGGATCATCCATGAAGTCCCTCTCATGGCCATTTCCCTGAAGGAAATTTACAGTTAGCTATTCCTAGCATGCCAACACAGAATTAAATACATTGCAAATTCTAAATTAATTAACACTACAGAAATTTTAATATTCAGAACTCCTGTGTCATTCTCTTTATTTATAGTCCTGGAGGTTATTTTGAGGTATGGAGTTTTGGAGGGCTGGACAGTATCAGTCTGAAGACGGCAGGTCCTTGTCTCTCTGAAGGTAATTTGCATGGATCTCATTACACATGTAAGAAAAATAAGCAAAAAAATCAGAAGCTAATTGTCCTAAAGAACATCACAAAAGCAACTGTGACCACCTAACAGACCTATCATCTTCTGCAAGAAGTCACTTTCAACTGCTGCAGCAATACTGTGTATTCTTATGTAAGAATTAATGAATAAATAAAGCAGACTACAGCTCTCCTGATAACTCAAGCCTTGGTGAGGTAAGCATTCCCTGGAAAAATTACAAACACTAACAACCCAAAAGTTTAACACCAGAAATTCCCTACAAAAAATTGTACTAGGTGTAAAGAGGAATGCTTGAGAGAAAACTCAGGTTTGGTATATTTCTCCCTCCTCATTTCTGAATTTAAACACTATTCTTTTGGCTCTCACTTATTTTCACCAATACAAAAATCATTTTACCACAGCAATCACTAAGATAATTTTGTTTAAATCAGTGTATCATACAGGACCACAGTCCCCATCCCCAGAATTTCATTTCAGATCTATTTATGGAAACAGACATTTCCATAGATATATCTGCTCTAATTCAGTTTTTGTGCTGACAAATGGCAAGTCTGTTTATTTCTTCAGTGTCTTTGTCTTCAGTGTCTTTGGTTCATGCACCTAAGCCTAGGAATATGAAAGCCTCTGGGAAAACCATTTCCTTATGAGAGGTGAAACTCACCACTGCACTAAGAATTGCAACAGTCACAAGGTGAAAGTATCTGCAGCCTTAAACAGCATCTGTGGAGCTATTTCAGACACCTCTTATCCCCCCCAAAGAAGGAAACAACAGGTGTTTTAATGTACACACTGAGACTACCAACACATCTGAAAACCAAAATACATTCCAAGAATTTTTAAAAACCAACCCAGACCATCCCCATATAGCACAAAACAAATCCACAGCCTGACAGAGAGGCTGAAGAGAACGATGAACACAAAACATCTTTCTACTGCACAGTCTGTGTCCTGCTGCCATGGTGATTTTAGGACACACAGGAGAAATGAGAGAAGATTAAAAACTTGCAGCCATTAGGCTTCCTCAGTGCCATGGAACTGTGTAAAAATGGTTTCTTTACACATATAGATTACCTGAAATGCCTCAGGCTGGACATCACTTTGGTGCATTAACTGCCTTTCTAAAAATACCATTTCTATCCTTTCAGGATTTATTTTGCAAATCCCACCAAAGCTGAGAATTGATCTCAGTACCCAGTAAATCACTTCACCAGGTGAAGAGGAATGGATCCTTTACTTCATTAGCCTGAAGCTAGGCTTAAAATTAAAGCACTGAAGGTCAAATCCCTCCCCTGCAGAATCTGCTGCAGTGACCATGTGTTCAGAACTCGCTGGGGTTGTGTCTGGAGAGATCCTTCTCATCCCCGGAGACCGGGAGTGCAACGCAGCAAGATTTTTACATGCAGCCACATGATGGAGCTGCAACTCAGGTTAATTTTATTAAACTGGCTTAAGAGCCTTTTGGACCATAAAATAATTGAAGAATCAACTCTTCACAGATTTCATAATCTCTGATTGACTTTGTATTCTGTGATTTTGTTTGTATTGAAAAAAAGGTATTTATCACACATCTGTATTTCAAGCAAAACATCTGCACCACCAAGTACAGGTAAACTACTCACCTGATGGGCATCCAGATCAATAATTGTGGCTCTAGACACTCCTTGTACTCTCTCAAATAAGAACTGGATATATAAGCAAGGAAAAACATGGACAAATTTATGAAGTTAGGTGACAGATTGAACTGGAGGCTCAAAGATTGCACAGTGCATGACTGTTGGAATTTCAATATAAGGCACATTTATTTGTTTCGGACACCAAATGAACTGAGACATGATTCTCATACATTTAATAAAAACCTCTCATTATTTGACATAAAAAGATAATTTTTGTTAAAATAAAATCCCTATGTATTTGCACCAGATAAAAGAGAGAGGCCAGGCCCACCCAGGGATCACAGAGCTGATGGTGACAGCATCCAACTGCAACAGCCTAAAATTTGGTGTTTAGGAAAAGCTGCTGTAAGGACTGCATGCCTTAAAGCCACTTTTAGTGACAGAATTAATTTCTCATTCTGTCTGGGAAGAAAAAAATGGGTTTTACTTTCTTGAGTCTTAACTTTGCTAAGTTACTATCTTTAATATAGACATGGTAAAACCCAAAGATTTTGTACAAACTGTCACCCACTATAATTTCTCAATGTGTATTTTAATGGTAGGTGAAAAAGTAACACTATGGATTACTTTTCTGCAAATTACCATGTACAGAAACTAGAATGTTATGTCACATGCTGTGCTGCAATCATTAGAGCTCTTTAATGTTTGATTATTATTGATACTTTATAAATATTCTAGTATACAAATATACCATAGCTCATTTGATAAAAATAAGCCCTAATTGGAGAAGGCTCTTACTCCAGCCATTCAACAGCTAAATACCAAATGTATTCATTCCCATCTGATGACTCTTTTGGAGTCACTCACACTTTTATTCATTAATCAGAACCAGTCCAAGCCCTGTACAGTGCAGCTTGATTCAGAGAGAGAGGCTTTGTCTCTGCTTTTGCCTTGACTGTAAACACTGAAATCAATGTGGAATGTCCAGGTTCACCTGCAAGGCCAGGAGAATTATCACTGAAGATATTAGAAATCCATCTGGTTTGATCTGGAGTGTTTTTTTTGCAAGACAACATTATCAATGCAATTAGTGGTGCCTATTTACATTGATAATTCTGACCCCTGCAACTCTTCCCTTCCACTTTACAACTCTCCATATTCCTGTTCCTACCCACTTGGACATGGCTTCATTTTCTCCCATTAGGATGTAAATTAGTTCTCAAGAATTTATGCAGATTTCTCCTCTGTTTGCACAAAGAGCAGAAAACGGTGATTTAAGAACAGTTCTTACCTTGATGGCCAGTGTGATGTCAGCATATGCACAAAATCCTCCTCCTTTGTCACTGGAGCAGTGATGGAAACCACCTCCTGAACAGGAAAAAGGTGAAGAGATGAAAAGCTACACACTAAACAAAAGCCAGATACTAAAAGCATTGATGGGCTTTGCAAAGAGGTGTAAATGAAAATCAGATGCTTTTAACACACTGTTTAGGGTATCACTGAATTTGTACTCACCCACATTGATGGCCCAGCCTCTATCCACAGCAAGCTTTCCAGCCTTAAAAAAAATTACAGTTGGAATTCCATAAATGAATGAGGCAACACTTAATGTCTGCTTCCACCCCAAATGACTCCTCGAATTCCAATGTGCCCGTGGAATTTTCAGATCTTTTGCCACTGAACCCTGAGTACAAACTTAACAGAACTACCCTCGGCATAAGGAGCTGAAAGAGTATTTGCTATCTGTATCTCCTCCTCTGGCAGCTGCAAAAGTGCAGCGCTGGGAAGAGAAGAAAATGAGGAAGAAGCTCCTGATGTCCTTCCTGTTCATGCACAAATAGAGGAATGTAAGCTCAGAATCCTGGAAGACAGACATAGAAAATCATAGTTCCAGCTGGGGATGGGACCAGACAAATGCTCCAGTGTGAAGTGTCCTGAGACTTCTTTTATTTTTTATATGATAGAAGATGCAGAGTATAGAATATTATTGATCTTTTCCCCTCCAGTAGAGGAAAACTGTGCCTGTATTTCTCCTTTGAACTCAAATGACATTCACGGGAGGGGAAGTATTGACAGAGAAGAGATACACAAGGCTTAAATGACAGAATTTTAACTGAAAATCCTGATTATTTTGGCCAGGAGGAGTCAAACAAGCATTTAAGTGCAGCATTCTTTAACTGATCTGTTAAAAGTAGTATTACTTTAAGATATTACTAGTTAAAAGTGAAAAAGAAAATGGAGGGGGAGAGAAAGCATTTTAAAATTAATTTTTGTCCATAGTCATGGAAAGAAAAAATTATGCATCATATTCAAAATAAAGTTTGGACAGTTATGAAGTCTTTATAACCAATATTTACAGTTGACCAGTTTTAATTCAGTGCTAGGACAACTATTGGGATGGTAAACATGATCCTGCCACGATCATGTCAACTTACACAAATTAGATAGTTCAGTAGCTTCTGAACTATAAAACCCGTTAAGTCCCAGGGAGAACATATTATCTGCAATTTATCACATTTCCTAGGGATTCCTCACCAAAACCCAATCTTCCCATATTGCTAAAATATCATTAAAAAGTAGAGAAACTCAACAGGAATTTTTGTAATAAACAGGCCCATCAGGAATAGCAGAAAATTGTATTTCTGATTTGTACCATACAAATTTTATTGTCTGATGAATCAAAATTGCTTTTAAAGTACATCCTCATTCCCCCACAAAAAAAAAAAAAAAAAAAGGTAAAAATAACAGCACATGAGTGCCCAGGTGTGGCATCTGTTTCAGGAGCTATGAGAAAAACCAGACCATTGGTGGGTGCTTCCTCTACCTGAGCACATTTCTAACTGGTGAACACACACCTGCAAGTTAAAGACAACACAAGCACAGTGACAAATATCACCAAACTAGAGAAAAGTACTGCCTAGCTGGAACCAAGCTGAGAGAGCTTTCACACACACTGAGCTCCTGTCAAGAAATATCCAAGGCAGAGCATCAGGAAGCTCTAAACTCTTCCCAAGTTCCTCTCCCAGACCACTCCCTTCATTCGTGTGACAATCTTGCAGTGACAGCATGGCTGTAATGAGAGGAAACTGCAGGTCCCTGCTCAGCAGGACTTGCTCTGAGTGACAGCCAGATATTTTTATGCATCTTGAACTATACAAAATCCTTCTCCCTCCTCCTCCCCGTCCTTGCTTTGGCCACTTCACACCTACTAATGGAGGCAGCACTTTTGTTACCTGGCCTATCACCATAACCCAATACATCTAAAGACTTATACAGAACCCAGCAGGTTCTTTCAGAATTCAAATCCTTCCATAGTCCTTAAAAAATGTTGGTTTAACTTTTCTGTCTCCCAGCCTAACTCACCTTCACTATCTAGGAGCTCATAGCACAGATATCTGGCACGGCAGCACTGTCCAAGGCTGACAATCTGAGTTACATAAACATCCCAGCTCCTAGGTTTGCAGTGTTTGATGAACAAATTTGAATATAATAAAAGTGGATCAAGAGCACCTTACCATTATCGTTCCTCCTGTCTGGGTTCGTAGAGGTTTCAGAACTTTTCTCTGAACAACAAAATTGGGAAGAAAGGCAACTGGTGGAATTTCTGTGATTGTAGCCACAACAAATGACCACTGCAACAGGGAAGAAGAGAGTTCCAATTAATGTAGTCTGGTTTAATGATGACATTTAGGTCTCTTATTAGTTGCTATTTACTGAAAAGGTGCTCATAGGTCCCTAGGAAAAGTTTTAATATTTTTAGATGGAAGTAATCACACCAGTTCTTATTGGTGACCTCCATATAGATTAATCTTCAAGTTTTTAACTATGAGAATCATCACTTTTCAGATTTTAGTAACAAACTGTATTAAATCAGCAATTTCTCAGGAAAGTAGTATTTCAGAAAATGTAATATCCCACAGACTGGGAGGAAGAACTGTAAAATGTCCTTCAGCTACACTTGATATATTGTTCAAACCCAAAATATCTATTCCTGTGTGGAATTAAAAGGATATACCAAGGAGAAAGCAGACACAAACAAACAGACAACTGAACTAAGAAGCTCAAACACTTAAATGAACACACAGTGCAAAGCATAGAGAACTGATTAAAATTTATTTAGCATATTAAACACTTCTAGAAAATATTTCAAGGAAACATTTTGTTCAAAAGATTTCAAGGTTAGAACACAAAATGTTTGCAATATGCAGATGCTTCTTTTTGCAAACACACTGATTACTTCAAAGAACTTCACTAGCATTGCTACCAGTGATAACGCTGCTAAATGTATTTCAAAGCCTAAGTCACAAGCAAGAATATACCTGTCCAAGCAGTACTGAAACATTGAGGGACTGAGGATTACAACTTGCCACCACATACAAAGAGTCTGAACAGATCCTATTTTCTGTAACATCAGGAACTGTAATGAGACTGAGGGCATTTGCTGCCCCATTCCTGAGCTGCTCACAGCTGGCAGGATGTACAGGTGAGCAATTTGAACCAAAGGCAATGACATCCTCATCTCAGGGTCCTCTGATGCTCAAAATAACTTCTTAGTCAGCAATATTTCACTTACCAGGTACTACTGGGTGAGTGAAGGGGTCACATTGTTCATGAAGTGCCTAAGTCCCAAATATATTTTGCCAACAGTTAATTTCTAAATTTCTCTGCTTTCATATAATTGCAAGACATTATTCTAGCATCTTATCAGCTGTCCATCACAAGGTGCTTTAATTATTTTTTGGTACAGTCAATCTTGATAAAGCCCTTTTGCAAGATATTTTAGCTTTTGAACAAGCACATTATTAACAACTATATTCAATCCTGTTGTTCTAAAATAGAAATGAAAAGGTCACATTTGGATAAAAAATAAATTTGACCTCAAATGCGAGCGATAATCACACAGGAAGTTTTAATGAAGTTTGAAGTAAATTTAATGTCAACAGGGAGAAGTGGGAGCAATCATGACTCAAACCAGCAATTATGTAGCTGCAGGTTTAAGTGGAGGTGAGAAGTCCAGGTGTGGTGGGAATTTTGGCTCCAAGGCTCCTGGTCACAGGTGGGGCCATTCCTGTTGCCACTCACTGCCCACTACCTGGGCCTGAACTGAGATTAGTAACTCCCAACAGATGGGGAAAGGCACCAGCTGGGATCAAAGTCTGGGGTTCAAGAAGGCAGCTGCAGGTGAAGGAAAATGCTTCTCCACTTAGTAACTGAAAATCTGGGAAATGTTTTATGCATTTTTCTTTAGTGTGCTGGTTTTGTTTTCCAGCATTTCCCACAATAAATTTCCAGAGCAGCTTTATCCTCAGCATTTGCATCTCAGTGTTTGCTCATGTATGTTACCATAGAACTTCTCATAAATAAAAATTGAAAGGCACAGTCTGAAACAGGCTCTAACCTCATTGCCTACCTCCTTCCCAAAGTTCAGAATGCTGGCACAGAAAAAAATTCATTATTTTACTCTAGAAAAAGACAGCAAGTGGAAAAGTACTGCAAGCAAACTACTCACAGTCCAGTTATTACCTTGGAGATCTAAATTCTTCAGAGGAATAACTGAGGGGGAGTCACTTCAATTCAAAAGGCCAGAATTTGTTGTGAGGACTGAGCAAGGAAACAGGGAGACCCTTCCTGTCAACACAGACCTCACATCCAGTAGCAGAATTACGTTGTGCATGCCTTTTTGCTTCTCTTCACCCAACACTCAGCTGGCCTTTCAGCTGCTGCTAAGACACCAATCACCACCTACTCCTGCAACTGTAGGCAATTTCCTACCAAATTCATGTTCAGATTTTAAATGAACACTCAAGTGATCCATTATTTTAGGAGACCTGAGCATTCCGAGAAAAGCAAACAATTTTGTAGTCTTCAGAGCTGATCTAATATAAAACTTTACCATTTATATGTATTTGTCCAGATTTAAAAGAAAAATAGCACAGTAGACTTTGGATAAGGCAATAAAGAGTTTTCACAGGGCTTTTTCATGTCTAGGACATTATTTTGCTTTTGGAACTAAGCACTTTTATCTTTGCTGCTTGGCAGGAATCCGCTGGCACGACCAACACAATATCTTCCAATTCCTACACTTGCAACAAATACTGTCTCAAGAAAAGGGGGAGAGGAGACACCCAGTTTATCCCAGCTGGCTACACACAACAGTGCTGATCTTGAAAACAAGATACAAGTTATATAGATAATTCTCTGTGAAGTCATCCCATAGGTACTAAAAATATTATTATGGCATTCCAAGCTAAGTTATGCACATTAAACCCTGCTTCAAAGAAATGATTCAGTAAAAAGAGGTGGGTGGTTCTATAGAATTAAAAGTTCAATACCAAGAATAGCTGCAATAATATCAAATCTAATGATGCATAAAATTGATGATGCACGTAACTTCATAGCACAGAATGAAGAAGCATAAGAGAACTCAGAAAAGCAGTTAAGAGTGAAAAAGTTCACACAAATAACAGATCACTTATAAAGAAAAATAAAACATCCCAGAAATAGCAATCCAAGGATTCTTCCACTGTGGAAGGGCATGGGTGACTCAAAATAACTTTTTCTGAATTATGAAATGAAAGATTTCTTTTCTCTTACAAATCCATTCTCTGCCCTCCAAGCAGAGCTGCAAAACAGAAGTAATGTCACCTGCACTCATCTACTACCCAATTCCACCCACAGATGACTGGATAGACGTTTATACTTTAGAGTTACACTGAAGTTACACAAAGGGATGTTTCCTTTAGAAATACACAAGGAATGTTCTTCATCCCCACCCTGTAGTCCTGTGTGAGCTGGCTCTGGAAACCTTCACAACAGATAACATGCTCAGTTATGCCCTTACATTGATCTTTCAACTCTCTCCATATCCCACTGATACAGGCAGTGTCTGAGCATGAAGCCAGTACTTCCCCTCAAAACACTGACCACAAAACCCCTACACAGATGCTCTGTCAAGATTACATAACCCCAAACCCCCTGAAGCAACCCCTGCATTGGAAAACATCCAGTGAAGTACCCCATGTTAGTGGTTTCTATTGCATTTTCAATTTCAAAACTGTATTTTACCAGAGTACAAGAAAACTTACACTGCTCTTTACTAAAACCCTGGCACTACAAGAATATTACTCACATCTCAGACATTCTAATTATCCCTATGTTTAATTTCCCTGAAATATCCTTTCAGGCCACCTATTTAATATGTAGACCCTCTTTCCCCTCCACCCCTCTGTCGTGTGAGCTGCCCAATATTTCTGTGTTTTTCTTTCAGCATTCTCAGTAACAATGTTATCAGTGTGATCAACAGATACCATTCTATATCTGTAAGGCTGATTTAAAACAACTGCACAAGACATCCACTGCCTTTGATGCTCACTCTGGACAGTTTGCTGGAAAAACATCTGAACAGGTACAGCACCTTTAATTTATTAAGGTAGCGTCTGGTGTGAACAACCAAGAGATCTTCATCAGTCGCCTCCCGTGCCTGCACAATCAAGTCATCTGCAATTAGTTTTTCTTCTGCAACAGGAGAGAAATAACAATTGGCATTGTAGAGCACTGCTTAGCTCCCCGTATCCCCCCTTCAAACACTCTGCTCTGACCTCAGTGTGGTAACTTCCTCTGTCATGTTTACTGCTGGAATGACTTTAGGTTGCTCAGAGTTTGCAGGTTTTCCAAATACACCCCCATCTGCCTCAGGTAAGCTGTTCAGGTAGTGTGTATTTGAGAAATACTGTGTACAAACATTTTTCAGGCTCTGCTAAGATCATGGGAAGCTCTTCTCTGAACTGAAAGGACAGACAGGTGATGACAGAGGATGAACACACACTGGAATCACACAACTCATCACAGTTTAGGGCTTGGTGTGCTGGGGAAATCTTGGTGCTTGTACAATCAAATAGTCACCGTTATTTTGACATGCTTTAATAAATCCCACAGTTTATACTAGGCTTTAATCCCCTAAAGAAGAATAAAGGAATAAATCAAAATTCAAATAAAAGTAATAGTTTGGATGTTCATGGATGCAAATAAGCTTAATTAGGATATTTCTACCACCTCCTACCTCAATCTAATTTCAAGAAAAAACAACGAGCAGCTATTAATTCTCTCCCTTAGAGACCAAAAGATTATTTTAAAGCTTAGCTTTGTAAGAGCAAGTTACTCCAAGAATTCAGAATGAATGCGTATAATCACTATAAACAACAATTATAAGGAATCCTGTCTATCTTTTCAGGCAAATTTGATATCTAATTGCTGCACAGCTGTAGCCTTCTAAGCCTGTATCTCTTCTTTAATGTTATACTTGGAGGAGAACGAAAACAACTTGGAAATGTGAGAGATTTTGCTCTGAAGCATTATACAAGAACAGCACCTGCAACAACATTTGTTTTGGCAAGCTTCTGTTTCTCCTGACTGAGGCTTGAGGAACAATTCATTCATGCACTGGTGTCAAACAGAGCCAAACTGCTGCCAGCTTCCTTCTCCAGGAGGAAGGTGCTTTGGAAAGATGCTCACTGCTGATCTGCTCACTGATAAGGCACAGGCGAGGTCAGCTGTTGCCAGGAATTGCTACAGAGCCAGAGCAAACCAAGTGCTCTGCTGTATCCTGGAGCTTCTTCCTCCTTTCAAAGCAAGGACAGTAAAACAATTGGGAAAACTAATTTTCTCTGAAAGTCTGAGACACGTCAGAATAGATATAGAAAAGACTTTCCACAGAAGAAACAGAAAGGCAAAGGTTCTGATTAATTAAGAAAACTGTTGTGGAACCCAAGACTAAATTATTTAAGGTTGTTAGAGGAAAAAGCCAAAACTCAGCTACTAAGTTGTTAGAGTGTTAAAATTACTTGATCTCAGTTAAAAGAATACAAGTCAGCCTGTAGTGGGAAGGGCAAGCTTGAACTGCAAAGGATCATCAGCTGAAGGAGTCATCAGGACCACATAAAAGACACCTGGCTTTGGACTGGCAACAGTCTTTGTCCTGGCAAGAGAAAAATCCTGTTTTCTTTTTTACCCTTGATGAACAAGTTTGTGCTTTAAATGAAGAGATGCCAAAATTTCACAGGACCTGATCCTGCCCCTGGTTCTTACTCTTGCATCTCCTTAACGTATTTCTACCTGTATCCTCCAAATGGCATAAACAGCAATAATTAGCACCATAAAAAGCTCTGCCTGTACCAGAGGGGCCTCAAAGCTCTTTCCAAACATCATCAGAGCAATAAGATAAGGCTGCTAAAGAATGGACTAAAGGGCTACAGCTGCACTTCTTCCTCAGCCTGGGAAGCCTTGTGTGCAGTCCAGGTTGAGAAATTAAGTTACACCAGCAGCAAACCATCATTTAAAAGTGGTGTTTCATGAGCTACAAGAATACCCCAGTTCCTGCTACACCAGGTGTGAAGCATAAGGCTATAGGAAGTCACACACTACAGTTCGGATCCGGTAAGCCCAACATAAGTCTGCACTAACCACATAATTTTCTTTAGGTTTTGTGCAAATGTTGGTTTAAGAGTCACATTCTGTTATTTTACCTTTCAGGAAATTGATGACTTTCCCCCATTTCCCTGCATCAAAGGGGTGCAGCTTCTCAAGTCCCATGAAGGTGATGTTGTAGTCTGGGGAGTACACAATGGGCCAGCATCCCGACGGGGCATCCTCATACAGCTCTGTCCTGTGAGGCCTTAGAAAGCAAACACACACCAGTCACCACTTCAAAAACCATTTACCAGTTTTACACTGAAGGCCCAAATTACAGATTAGTCCTCACTAATACCAACTTTCTAATTCTTAAAGGTGGTATTTCCAACAGAAAAAGGGAAACATTTGGTTCTCTCCCCTTGTCTTTCCAGGTGTGTCAATCAGCACCTCTACCTGCAAAGGTGCATCCAGTTTGCAGACAACATAACCTGCAATGTCTGCATGACTACACTCCTATTTTAAGTTCTGTATCAAAACACAAACCACGATGCTTCTAGCAACAGAAGCTTGGAAAGATCTTGCCTAGAAAGCAACAAACTATTTTGTGGCCATCTGAGCAAACTATTTAGCCTTAGGGTTTTATTTGCAGAGCACAGAACCAGAGGGCATGCTCTTAATTCCACATCACACCTGTAACCATTAACCCATACTTTCCTCAGCCCGTGGTGTTTTCCCAACACCAGGAAAACCTCAGCCAGCCCACAGGCCTCCTTCTCAAGCCATTCTCAAACCTGGCAATGCTGTGCTGTGTTTACAAACACAAACACCAATTGTTTGTGGACACCTGTGTGCACCCGTGGGTCAGCAGGCCAAGCCAAGGCTGAGAGGGGATTCTGTGTTCACACTCAGCCTACAGCACCACCGGCGGGTTGCCTTCTGTGCCCCAAACTCCACGTGACTGACTCATGCCGTGAATTCTGCTCCCCGAAACTCAAAGTTTGGAAAAAGCTTTGCAACATACTGTGCAAGACAAGAGTCTTTTGTCAGGTGAACAATACAGACAGAAACACCCTTATTTCCAGTCTGAACATGCTCAAAAACACCCTTTCAAAACCCTGTTAGAAACAAACCAAACGAAACACGAGGACAATGGAGGTTTTTCACGAGAACCCGCAGCCCAGTGCCTACACATCACAGTGCGAGCCAGGGCTTCCCAGCCTCGGCCCTCCCTGCGGCACAAGGCGGAGTGGGGGGAAGGTGCTATGACACCCCTGGCTCCGACAGCGGGGCCTGCAGCCTCGGCCCTGCGGGGGTTACAAAACAGGACTCCTCCTCCAGAGGCCGGGGTGCTCCCGGCGGGACACCCCGTTCCCAGCGGGACTCCTCCCGCCGGGCGGAGCCGGGCCGGTGCCGGGCCGGGCCTGCGGGGGCTCGGGGCGCTGCCGCAGCCCCAGCCCGGCCCTACGGCTCCGCGACCCCCAGGCCGGGCAGCGCAGGTCGAGCCCCCCCGCCGCCCCAAGAGCCGTCGCTGTCCCCGGTACCGCTCCCCGTGCCCCGGTGCCGCTCCCCGTGCCCGTACTCACATCCCCGCCGCCGCCGGGCCGCGCAGGGAAGCGGNCGGGCGGGGCCGGCAGCGCGGGCGGGCCGGGCGCTGACTGCGGCTGGTGCCCGGCGTGAGGGGAGTGCGCCATGGGCCGCCGAACGCTGCCTCCGCCTCACGAGGTGCTGGGAAACGGAACGGGGTGGTCGCAGTAGAAGCCGCTGGTCTAAGGTTAGGGGAGTTAGGGAAACGCAACGTCAGGGGCCCCAAGGCGATTCCGCACTAACGGTATCTTTGGATAGGAAAATACGATCCTCGTTGTAAAGTAAAATTAACAAGTGATACCAGTAAGGTCCTAGTAGGTCTGCAGCAAAATGAGGAAAGCAAAGGTGAAACAGTGATCCTAACTAACAGCAGCGGGACTGCTGGTGATTTTGACAGGTCAGGATTCACCCCAGGGACAACATCCGTGAATTCGAGCACACGAGAAAAATAAGCTAGTTTCAAGTCAAAAGCCAATTTCTGAGCATAGTTAACTAATCCTGCTTGAATATATGCAACAAGCATTTCTTACATAGTTATACAGCTAAATCAATAATAAAATGAAAAATGGTCCATCAGTAGGAGCAGTATCTGTGAACCCTGGGATTAATGCCCAGAAGCACTCTTCTCTGGAGGAATAATGTGTCTGAGAATCCCTGATAATGTCTTTTTTCTTAAAATATGCTGGCTTTGGCTTGGCATTCAGTTTTGATGGATGCCTGGGCTTCACCTTGGTATTTATTTAGCAGCAGGAGACTGTTACACCATGAAAACATTCTATCGCTTTGACATTATCTTTTAATTAACATTTTTTTGCTCTGATCCTTTGTGCGCTCACCACAGTATTCCTCCAGCACATCTACCTTTTCTTCCTTGTTCCTGACTACTTAGTACTTGGGACTTAATTAGACTTTGAGTGTTTGGTTAACGATCTACAAACATACTCGTTAATGTTTTAAGCCCTCCACGGGGCTTAATTTCTACCATGTTCTTATTTCATTTTCATTTATATTAACTCTTACTTACATTAAAAATCAACTGCCAGACTAGTTTCCATGTTTCTTGGATGTCATAAATTGTCTTGGAACACTTCCAGGGATGAGGACTACATCACTGCTCTGGGCAGCCCAATGCTTGACGATTCTTTCCATGAGGAAATTCTTCTTAATATCCATCCTAGACTTCCCTCTGCACAACTTGAGGCCATTCCCTCTCCTTCTGTCCCTGTACCCTGGGAGCACAGCCCGACCCCCCCGGCTGTCCCCTCCTGTCAGGAGTTGTGCAGAGCCAGAAGGTTCCCCCTGAGCCTCCTTTTCTCCAGGCTGAGCCCCTTTCCCAGCTCCCTCAGCCGCTTTCTGGTGCTCCAAACCCTTCCCCAACTCCATTCTCTTCTCTGGACATGCTCCAGCCCCTCAAGGTTCTCCTTGTCCTGAGGGCCCACTGCAAGAAGTTCTGTGGTGGTGAAATCACTTAAACATGATGAATGGTGAAACAGGATAAGGGATTTTCTTTATCAAGAAACAGTGAAATTATGGGCCAAAGTCAGTGGTAGCAAATTCATGCCACAAAGAAAGTTGGGAGTGTGGATGACTGGCATAACCTCTGGGTTACCTCCTACAGATGAATCGGTGCGATGCCACATTAAGAGTTGATGCAAACTCACACTGTCCTCCGTAGAGGAAAAAAAAAGCATTGCGTGAATCAGCTCCTTTTGGTTCGGCTGTGAGGTGCTNGTATTACTTCTTGAAAATTCCCACTTAGTGCCTGGGGCTGGGATCCCGCAGGAGGTGGGATAATCCCAGTGGATTACTGACATGCAGCCCCTCCACTGCACGGAGGCAGCCGAGCTACTTCCAAAGTCTCTCTCTCTTGTCACGACACACTGTCCTCCATAGAGGAAAAAAAAGCAATGAGTGAATCAGCTTCTTTTGGTTCGGCTGTGAGGTGCTAAATACGCATCATTAAAGGGCAAGGCACCTTCAAGACTGGCATAAAAGCCATGTCACTAATAGTTCGCCTTCAAACCTCTTCGAGTTGAGGCTTTTAAAACAGGTAACATCTAGAAATCTGTCAATAAAATAATGAATGAAACACTTGTAAAGAAACATATAGAAAAAGGTTTTTTTATTTACACTGGGACTTCATTTTCCTATTAAAAAATTGAATAGTAATTCATTACGTGAATTTCTACAGTAATATAATTGGTGTTTTTCATACAGGAAATAATATTTAGAGAGCCTGTATTACTTTAATCTCTTTGATCTGCCTTTGATCTGCCATGGGGCAACATGACTAAGATCAGGCATTTTCTTTGGTGATGTGTTGAAAATGTGAAATTACTGATTCCTGTAATCCAGCAGAGCAGAAAAAGGTCTGTGCTTTTTATAGCTCAGAACTGATACAGCTTTCTTCCCTTGCTCAGAGCTACTGGAAATGTAAGGCCTGAATATTCCTTAAAGATAAGATTATTTTCCTTGAAATGTTATCTTCACTTTAATTAGCCTAAGGCCATCTCCCTCTCTGAATTACACCTAACTGAAATCCCCACTTCTTAACGATTTGGCATGATCCACAAACCACTGCTCTTTGCCTTTTTTATGTAATTTTCAAGATGAGAGATGTGGGCTGTTGCAACAGAATTCAGATGGTACAAACCCCAGCAGGGGGACTCCAAAATAGTCTTTAAATGTCCATTTCAGATTCATTGGAGGGACTCAGCTCTGTGCCTTGGGCTAATGGCCAGTGGAGGAAGCCATGAGACTTGATTTACTCAAGTAAACATCTGTAAACATACACTGGAAACATCTGCAAGTTAGTATCAAACTGGAGAAAATTGTCTTTAATACAATGAGGTGCTTTCTGAAGCAAAACAAGATTTCAACCAAGTGATTCATTTGCAGGTCTCTTCACAGGTGCAGTCTGCTACTCTGCTGAACATGAGCACTGGGGGAAAACACAATTAAGTTTCACATTCAATTAATAACAAATTGCTGCATCAGATTAATCTCCAAGTTATAATCATTCTCTCAGTCCATACTTATAAATGTAGGTATGGTATATAATTTTTGCAATTTCATTGCCAATTACAGACACAACCTGAAGTCTGGTATTGTTATCTATCAGAACAAACAGGATTGTACAGAACACATACAGTTTTCAGTCCTAAGAGCAACTGGATACACAGAAATTGTTTTCATCTAATAGTCAACATAGTCAGCTGAGAACATTTAGTTGATATTTGACCTGTTCTGATTTTGGTAATCTGAGTGATATTTAGTCTGTTTATAATACAAAAATAGTGATGTATGTTATAAATGAGTTCCAAATAATTGACAGGAATGAATCCAATTAAAGTTTATAAAATTTATTGAACAGGTAACAGCAAGCAAAGACAGCGCTGGGTGCAGCTGAGAGAGTCTGCGCTCCACCATCGGCTCACAACTTTCATAAGTTTTTCCTTCTTTATATACTTTTCTCCAGCCATATTTATCTTTTAGTACTTTTCCACCACAAGCAACCTTTATCCCGTCTTCGTATACGTGTCCCAGACCTCTGTTCTGTCTTAGTGTCCTCTGCATTCGTGTCACAGACCTCTGTCCCATCTTAGCCTTACAAAAACATTCTTTTCAAATAAGGTTGAGTAACAATATGTACCTTGTGGTTTAATATTTGCAAAGTATAGCATGATTACAATCAAAAGTATCAGCATTCCATCTCCTGATGAACAAACAACATTTACTAACCTATTACAATCTACAACACACATTTCTGCCCCACCTTTTCCAAGTATATTCAAAAGAAACACATTCCCTCAGGTGATGGGAAAAGTGTAATAAGCACTGGGAAAATGGTTAGAAGTACACTATTATACTACTTAGACTACTGGGAAAAGGTTAAATCTCAGATTTCAGGACATTTTTTGTTTCTGATGTCCTCCTTCACCTTTCCCATTTACTGATGCTACACAGGTATTGGAGTTGATCGAAGTGGGGTTGGGGAGGGTAATGCAGTTTTACGTTCTAAAGATATCACAGAGTCCCAGACTGGTTTTGGTTGGAAGGGACCTTAAATATCCCCTCATTCCAACCCCCTGTCATGGATAGGGATGTCTGTCAATAGATCAGCTTGCTCAGGGCCTCATCCAGCCTGGTATTGACCACTTGTAACCAGGAACAGAGACCTTCTGCTACCAGCAGCACAATCATCATTTGCAATGACTTGGACCCAGGGAGAAGAGAAGCCCAGGGTACAGGAAATGAGATGTGGCTCGTGGGAAGAACCATGATGACACAAAACATACTCAAGCCATTTCCAAATCAATTACTGCTTTTCACTATTTTCTTATTTCTGTGCTAGTTTTAGATTCGTAATTTGCATTCTAACAATGTCTCCAGAGATACCTGGAGGAATTTCAGTCTCAGTGTTCACATGAGCACAGCTGAGAAAAGCAAGGAAACCACAGCAACTGTGAATCAGTACTAAAGAACCTGGAGTTATTCCAAGCTTTGAATTCCTAAGCTCAGAACTATTCAGAAACTCCTTCAGAGTCAAAGGCCTTCAGCTAAAATTCCTCACCGGCTCTGTGAGGTGTTAACAGGTTTAGATAAAGATGTCTTGTGATAACCAGATAGGACATTTTATTTGTTCTCAACTGTCATGGCACAATTCAGGCACGAATTATCAGATAACTGGCATTATTTATTGACTTTATCACTGTTGATCTAGAATTGGATGTAATGCTCTCAGAAATTAGAGGGAAAAGATAGGATTCTCCCACAGTGCTTGCTCTGTTTTGCTTTGCTTTTCTTCAGGAAGCCAGAGTTCTATGAAGTGAAGGTAATCCCCAGCAGCAAGAAAAAGAAGTGCCCCAGAAGAGCCTGCAGCTCAGAGTAGCTACAGCAGGACTCTGGGGGTGTTCCTGTTCATGGCCAGAGGAGCTGTCAGAATCCACCCACAATCTGGTTGTGACATGTATTGCTGCATCACACTCCCACATGTGATTTGTGTTTATTTTTCTGAGAACAAGATAACATTTCATAGTTGTATTGTAATAAAAATTCCTAATGGTAAAGAGCCATGAGATAGACAGAAATATGCATATATTTATATATAAAATTAGAAGAGGTGGTATCAAGAAATACTTGCTTTTTAGAAAATTTGAAAGCCAGAGATCCTTCATAAATTTCAGATAAAGCTGATCCCTTCTGTTTTCCTTACCATCTTCCATATGACTAATAAATGCAATCAAAACAAAAGAAAAACATCAAGCATCTCAGGAAAACTCCTCTTAATGTGTAAGGAGCAAGCAGCTCATTTGTTGTTTTTATTCCACAGGCTGTTATTTGGACAAAGAGGTTCTGATCACACTTAAGTACTAAACCTCTCTCATTTCTCAGGCTAGTAGGTTGCTCATCAGCTGAAGGATACCAATGACCAGCAATTAGCATCCTTCTCATTTAGGAACCCTGATTACACCAATTCTTGTGTTAGTGCTGCATTAAGGGTAGTTTACACCATCTTGATCTGGAGTGTGAGGTGATTTAAAGCAGCAGCAGGGAGCAGAGACTTTTCTTACTTCTCTCAGTATCAGAAAAACCACCAAAATAACTGGTAAAAGCAATCCATCTCCTTGCTGCTCACCTGCTGAGTATTCCAGGCTTCCGTTTCTGCTTCCTCACTCAGCCTTTCATTCTAATCAGTAAAATTCAGAAGAGTATTTGTTGTAGTACTCTTCTGAATTCTGTAATAATGAGTAATTTGTTAATTATTGTTTTTTTCTTATAAAGAGATAATGTCAAAATGAGTTAAGGTCTGCTGTGACAGCCTGGTCTTTTCTACTGGTCTAGTTAGAATTATTCACCTCTATAAAATCCACACTGTAATACCCCAACCTACTCCATGAGTTTAAGGGAACTCTTTCCTGATGGTTTGGGGATATAGGAGCAGCTCCATGGGACTTAATTTCTACCTGGCTTTAAACCATGACAATGATACATTCAAGGAAAGGGTAATTTTTAACAGAAATAAAAATTTTAAAAAAGTAAAGATAGAGGGGGTGGCCGAAATATAAAAAAGTATGCACTGAGAATTATGAAAGCAAATTCAGATGCTTTGCATTCAAAAGATGGAAGATGCCTTTTTGTATTACAGTCTCTGTCATGCAATATACCTGGTTAGCTCTTACAGTGACAGAGAGGCAAAACCAGATGGCCAATTCAATGCCATGCAGTCACTAACTGAAGGAGTTTATTGTCTGTGTGTAAAAGTCATTTATTTCTCTGGGACGTGAGAGCACTGTAGCAACTCTGCATAAGCACTCCCAGACAACACCTGTACCTGTGAGTGTAGATGGAAATCAGTTTCTGCAGATCTGTTCTGCAGTTCAATGAGCAACTGCTTTAAATGCTTTCTGAGCCACCATTTGACCACGAGTTTCTTCATGGAGGTCACAACCAAGTTTCAGTTCCTTCAGTGTCTTGTGTAACTGAATTTGAGGTGCATCTTGACTTATCATTGTTCTTGATGAGCACATCCTGTCTTGTGATTTCTTGTGCTCTTTCCATGTCTCTTCAAGTGACTGGACAAGTGCTCTGCTGTGATGCCATCATTAATTCATGGCATCCAAATGGTATCCACTGATAAGGACAGCAGAACAGAACAGCATTTCGCTCTGAAAAGGACAGTAGAACAGAACAGCGTTGCTTTGGAGGAATAGATAAAGGTGTAACTGAGGCAAACAGAAGTCATGCAAAACACAACCTCAGCTCTGCAAGGCTGACTAAGCAGAAGTATATGAAAAACAATGATATTGTGCTTATTCAAAAGCAGGAGTTGAGGAACAGCCCCCTAAAGAGGAAGTTGAAGACAGACCCCAAGAATCTCATGAGAACTTCCAATAAGGGGTACGACTATGTAAAAAAGTAATACATCAAGTAAGCAGGCAGAGCTAATGAATATGTAATTCATATATGTGATAAAAACTCTTCACTCAACACTCAGGGCACTCGATTAGAGGAGGAGTCCTCTGAGTGACCAGCACTGCAATAAACACTCAAACTGTTGGAAAGGTTCTATCTGCTCGTTTTCAGTATCACCACAAGGAGAGACCTCTATGTGGAGCATTCACCATTGCAGCTGAACATTCATTCTTTGTATTCTGAAGATAAGAGATGTATTAGTAGAAGATTAAATATGAATTAAAAGTTCTAATTGTCCAATATGTGCACTGGCTTTATTTGCAACATAGTTGATTGTTTGAAACCACGTGGACTCAGTCTGACAGTTTGGAGTAGGCCAGGGGTGAGTTACTGTCCCCCCTCTAAATCCATGTCCCACAGAAGTTGTTTGGGTGGGTTTTAAGGCAGACTTTTGATTTCTGTGCAGCAGCAATAGCAATCCTGCTGACACAACCCAACAACCCTGCAGGTCCTCCACATGGCCAGAGGTTGTGAGCACGGAGCTGCTGGAGAAGGATGAATGCCCCAAGGCAGGGGCCAAAAATTATCAGAACTTAAGGTCCTTCCAAACCAATCCTTTTGTGATTCTCTGATATTAAATCGGAATTCAAAACATGTTTACTGTCTGTACCAAATTTCTTGAAATTCAAGCCCTGCTGAAGCAGCATCCTTCAATCTGGAGAAGGGTTCTCTCATCCTCGGTCTGTTTGCAGTGGAGACTTCTTTCTATGCTGACAATCTCCAGCATGTCTTGTTCTGTCCAGAACAACTGGTACTGACATTGCTTCAATGTATCTCTCTAATCATTAAAGTCAGCCCAAGGGCTGCTGTGAGTCTGTGAGGCAGAACTATGGAAGTACAGTTTCTGCCCATCTCATGCTTTTTGTTCAAGTGGCTCAGATGTTTCTCCTGGTTTCTGTATGTGATCACAGTTACCAGGAGGATGCTCACCTGTGGCAGCAGAGTGCTGTGGAAAATGGGATCAGTTAGAACTGTACATTTCCCTATGTTTTTCCTGTGAGCTGTTGAAGGGGCCCGTGATTGCAGCTCATTTATCCCAGGTGAATGAATTGCTTTGAAGATTAAAAATAAAACCATAAAAATCCTTGTGTTGGGTTTTTGTAGAGCATATACCAAATCAGAAGGAATCAAAATTGACTTTTGACCAGTTGGGAGTTGACTTTTCTGTATGATGCATCCTTGTAGCATAAGCAGCAGCCAAACAATTTTCTTCATAAGACACCTCATCTCTTGATCAGTGAATTTTAAGTTTAATTCTCTTTGCTGTGGGCACATGTTTGGTTTGCATGCTGGTATTACTTAAGCAGGCTGGTTTCTCTCTTTCCAGATGCCAGTTTATGTCATGGGCATTACCAGCACTCAGACTCCTTTCTCCTTTGGCAGTGCTGTGCCAGGGTTAACGTTCCACTGGTCTGTCACCAAGAGGGACACTCTGGATGTCAGGACAAGGCACAGTGAGGTAAAGTGTGTGTGTAGTGTATGTGTGTGTACCTTGGGAAAAGGAAATGGCCACATTAGGGCAATGCAGGGAATATTGCTGCCTCCACTGCCTCAAAATCCAGGATCAGTTGTCAGCACCAGGTGTGGTATTTCCTCTGTGCCAGCATCTGGGCTTTCCATGAGTCAAACTTTAATCCCTTTCTCCTTTCCAAGGCTGCTTTTCAGCTTCCTGCAAACTACAACTTTGCAGTGGATGTTTATGGCAGAGTAAAGGGAAGAACAGGCCTGAAAGTTGTAGTGAAGGTCCTTGATGCTGCAGCCAACCAGTTCTACAACATGGCAAGAGAACTGTCTGATGAAATCCAAATTCAGGTAGGATGATTTTCTACATGTTTAAATATCTCTTTCAGACCTGGATTAAAGTCTGTATTTGAAGTCAGGAATTGGAAATGCAGGAGTAGCTGCAGCTTGGGTTTATCTTTGAGGCCTTACTCTTGTTTGTATAATGTTCCTCATTGGGGCTCATTCAGTTCATGGGCTCTTGGGGATGGGGTCTTTGAGATATAAATTTTTCTGAGCATGTTTCTGCCAATGTAAAGGCCTTTTTCTTAATTGATTGAGGTTTGGGGATTTTGCATTTAACACTGAATTTCCCCCGTTTTCTTACTGTTTGTTCCTAATTGATTCTCCCCTGAGAGGGAGAAGGACTGCCAGAAATGTGTCTGTTCCAAGGTCCAGGTCTTATGTGAGTTGAAATGTCTGAGTTTTCCAGGTAACCAAGCAGTGCCTGCTCAGGCCCAAGCCCTGGTCCCTTCCCATCCAGCAGGAGATTCCCTGTGTGCCAGCACCAGCAGGTTCATAACCTCGTGCTCATACAGGGATGAGAGGTTTTTGTTTTCAAAAATAAAACAAGCAAACCCAAGCAGTGAGTAGTGCAATCACTGAGCCAATGCCCTGGGGTGTCCACAGAGCCATGGGTTTGCTGTCCCTGAGCCACCTGCCCAGAGGGCTCCGTGGCAGATCCCGTGCTCCTGGAAGTGCCCATATTGGACACTGTGGGATGTGCTCAGGGCAGAGGCTTCCCTTTCAGAGCTGCAATCCTTGGGCAGAGAACGCCCTCGCAAGAAGTTTTTTTCTCAGGAACTGGAAGCAAGACGTGCCATGAGGCCCTGGCTCGGCACAGCCACTGATGCTGCAGAGGATGGGGACTCAGGGGGCTCGAGGAGGGCACGGAGCTCTTCCCTCAGAGCTGTGCTGCTTTGCCTCAGCTCATTGAACAATCACCGCTGCAGTTTCTAACAAAGTCCCGGCTTTATCCCTGATGTGCTTCAGCTCAAGGGTGTGTTCTGTCATAGAACAGTTGTATGCTGTAAATTGCCATTGATCAGGACAGTGCCATCAGAGCCATTGAGGGGAGGCAGCCCAGGGCAGCAGCTTGGCAAGGGCCAAACAGTGAGGGCTGTACAGAGCCTTCTGTGGGAACCCAGGGTCTGCCTCTTACTGCCGTGGAGTCTAGAATCCAAACCACAGGTGTCTTTGACTCTGTGCCAAGGTCTCTGAACCTCCAGGGCAGTCAGAGGCATGCCCTGGGTTCCCACAGCCTTCCTCTGCCTCCTTCTTACATCTCATTTCTCATTAAAATGTTCTATTACAGGACAAGGAAACCCAAAATGTCGTACTGTGTTCTTTCGGGTTATTTTAATCTATCAGACTTGGAGTGTGGCAAACAGGAACGAGGAGTCATTTAAAAGGCCCAGCTATGATCAGCAATTAGTTCCCATGAGGGTTAAGGATGAAGAGGCAACTTCCATTTTTAAATTAAAATTCTTGAAATTCCGGGCAAGTTGTTATTTTCGTCAAGGCAGGGAATTGATCCTTGAGAGGGCATGAGATGTTAACCTCTCGAAAAGGCACTGTGGGGGGAAGAAAACCAGAAACTCAGTACTATTTAGAATTGGAGGAAATTAGTGCTGAGGAAAATGGGATCAGTTAGAATTGCACATTTCCTGTTTTCCTGTGAGCTGATGCAGGGGATGAGGGGGAAAGTGGTGTCTTCCCTGAAAACCAAGAGCAGTTTTGTTGCCAGAGGCTGCAGGCACAGCAGCAAATACTAATCTTAGTAATGACCTTACTTTCACTCCTCGCTGAGTTGTAAAATCAGCACAGGCTCCATTGTCCACTGGTGCATTTAGTAGTATTGACATCATTACTCCCACAACTATGACCACTACCTAGGGTGAAACCATGCAAGCAAGAGTTTGGAAAGGTGTTTTTACACTGAACCATCTTACTATTCCTCCCTCGTGTACTGGTTTTTCTAATGCATTTTTTGTTGTTACAGTCACTGAGTGACAAGACCCATGGCCCTGCTCCAGTCTGGGTTTGCAATTGGCAAACACAAGCCTGGGAGGGCCTGTGGGATCTTGTTACCTGGGAACGTGGATATACCTGTGTCTCCACAGATGCTAGAGTTCAGTGAGTGCCTGCTTGTTGTGTTCAGCCTGTGCTGGATAACACCCCCTGAGCAACAGACCTGGCTGTGGCTCACCTGACTCCCTGGAATAGCAAGAATGTTTGGGTGACCCTGTTGTACTCACTAAACCAAATAAAGTGGCACCGGAAACCAAAATATTATACCTGGCCGAAATATTACATCTACCAGTTCAATTTCTCAAAATCACACTGCTTAGTGTCAGCAGTTAGGTAGAAATCAAAGCAAGTCAGCATATGGCTTGGCAAAATCCAGAGCATTGCCTAAAGATTTGTTTTTGCTTTGTTGAGACTGTGCATGGCCAGGAATCCCCAGAAGAACAGTAGGGGGGCCTTGCACCATTGGACACTGTAGATTGCAGAGAGCACTGAACACATTATCAGCAGATTCTTGTGATGACATACATTTAGGGAACATAGGAGAATGCATAGCTGCTAGCTTATTTTTGCACTGGCCGCTAATACAAATTCATATTAGCACTACACTACTTTACAGAACGGTCCAGCTATTGGGTTTTATTATTTCCCGTGGCCATGGGTGTGAAGAATTTGATGTTGTGTTAGGTATGAACTTAAAAGATGAGTCAAAATCAATTCACAAATGCCTTAATGAATGAATGGAAACTACACAGGAGATGCTTGTACCGTGTTTGCTGTCTTGTCTGCAAAGGGCCCTGCAGAAGATGGTGAACATGGCATTTGTACTTGGAAAGCAAAAAGGGGGAATTGTAGGAGAACAGGAATGGGGCAGCAGGCAGCCTTGGCCTTGATGAGTTACAGCTGTCTCCTTCAACAGGTAAGCAACTTTGAGGGAGAAGAAGCATGGAATGCAGATGTGTGTTGACATTTACAACAAAAACCCAATAAATTTATAACCAATTAAAAAAGAGTAGAAGGTGTATGCACAAAGTTTCTTAGCCAATTATAATGCAAAAAGGAGAGTGTGTTATGCATGTGATGAGACGTATAAAAAGTTGTACTGTGGGATAATAAACTGCTGATGCTTAACACTATCTTCAGCATTAGCCTTTCGTCCACCATCACAGTACAAGTTT
Organism: Thryothorus ludovicianus; assembly: GCA_013397245.1. NCBI lineage: Eukaryota > Metazoa > Chordata > Aves > Passeriformes > Certhiidae > Thryothorus > Thryothorus ludovicianus. The sequence goes on from VZTB01000143.1 coordinate 42,470, forward strand.
TCTGAACTGCAGAAATGTTGAGATCTGCAGAAATGTTGAGATCTGTTCACTAATGGGAGGTCTTGGATGGGTCGATGTGACAGAAGAAAAAGTTAATTATTCTTCAACAGAGGATGGTTTGAATTACATGCAGTAGATAATGTTTCTGGGCACACTCTTGAATAATGAGGAGAAAACAAACCGTGTGTTTTCTAGCAGCCTATCTTCTGACAAGCCGATATTGGTTATTTGTTATTTGAATATTTTCATGACTCAACAATGGCATTTGGTGAAAAAGAAAACAATTTAAATAGTGTTCTGGGTTTTTTTCTTCTGAGTGGATTTATAAGGAGATAGAATTCTGTATTTCCCTCATCACAGTACCAAATTAACCCAAATTGGAAGTCACCTTCACATAATCCCATCTGAAAACTTGCAGTATGGTTCATTTGTTTAAATTGCCAAGACAACCAAGCCTTTGGGGAGGCACCTTCTTCACAGTTTCAAGTGTGTTTCAGCTGAAGGCCAGAGGCATGACATCAGTCATCACAGATTACTTTTATTCCACTGTAAACACTCCGTTTATTTGGTGTGATGCCAGCATCCTCCAGAGAGTACCACAAAACCTCCCTGCATGCTTTGGATTTGAAAACTAAGATACCTGAAGTTACAGATCATTAGGAACAAACTCCCTAGCAAATACCTCACAGAAATGGAGGATTGTGAGTTACCCTGGCTGGGTTTGAAAGCAGCTGCAGGTAACATTTACAGAGACTGATGCTGTCTCCTGGCAGTGCAATATGCTTTAGGTTTCACTGTCCCTGCTCTTTGCCTCTCCTGGAGTGCTTAGGCAGAGCTGGCAGCTGCCAGTGATGCAGGCAGCGATAGGGACTGCTTAGCCCTTCATACACTGGCAGCATACACACTAATTTGACCTCTCCAGAAGCAGGACTCAGGACAGTGTTTCCAAAATGCCAACATTTTACTGTTTAAAATGCAAGCTGAGGCAGGCTGATGTGAACTCCAGGCCATGCATCTACTTCAGATACAATCATCTTACAAATCTGGATGAATTTACAGCAAAAGATTAACTATGAACATTTGGAGACCATGAAGTGTCCAAGGATAAGGACATGCATAAATGTGCTGAGGAGCAGAGCACCTGTAATTGGAAAGACGCATTTTTAAAAGAATTTAGAAAGTTAATAAAATTCTTAGATCCTTACAGCTGGTCTTTGCACTAAATGAGTGTCTTGTGCTCTACCAAATTGATTTTTTAATTAAAATATGAAGATCTAGGATTAAAAAAAAGAGCACAGTTAAGAGACTGAGATACTGCTTCACATTTGAATTCTGAAGCAAATGCGGTTTCTTGCAAATATTGTTGCACACAGTCCTGCAGTATAACTCATCTGTTTTGTCCACTGCATGAAGAAAATCAGGCATAAACTGGAAGGAAAAACCCTTCAAGGAGTTTTCAGTGTAATTTTTTAGAGGAATAGGATTACAGTCCCTAAAGCCAAGCACATAAAAATCTACTACATCTTACTGCAAAGCTCTAGAATGGATAGTGTAGGGTGGGGCTTTTTCCTTGTTTGCTTCCTAATTTCTTTGTTTCCTTGTATGGTTGGTTTTTAATTTGGTGTTTAAATTTAAAAATCAGGGCTATTCATTATTTATATAAAAAAATCTTATTTGTCTTCTGCTTTTCACCAAGTGCTTTCCAATTTAGAGAGGGTCACTTGATTGTAATGAAACCAAATGCTAGTGAATAATTCAGTAGCTTTTTTCTTCATCTCATCCTATTAATCAATTAGAGCCAAAAGGCTGCAACTTTCAAATAATAACAAATCTTTAGTCAATAATTAGTAATAAAGACTCAAAGCTGTTATAGCAGCTAGTTAGGAACAAAGAAGATTCTGTTTGTGAAATGAGAACTAATAAGGAAAAAATTAATTTCTCATCAACTTAAATATTTCTAAAAAATTCATACAGTGTACTCCTGGGAATCTCTTTGTAATTTCATTTGATAAACACAGAGCTAAAATTGGCATTCTTGTAATTAATTTACACTATTACATCAAAATATGAGGATAATAATTCACAGAGAGAAACTGCATGGTGCAGAGTTGCTTTAAAGCTTTTCTCCTCTTTCTATGAATTAGATCAGATATGTAGTTACATTAATCAGAATGGCACTTTGGGGGCTCTTTCAGTCTGAGGTGCTTATTAAAAGATTTAGAGATTTTAAGTAGAACTCAGTCATTGTAAAATTAGCCAATATTGGGCTATATGAAAAATCTATTTTTTTTCCCCATGATTCACACAACACTTCACAAACCTCTAAGATGAGAAAAAAAAATTAACATTCTAAACTAAAAGTAAACTAAAATAAGCAAAAAAATTATGATTTGCATGAAAATCTGTCGACAAACACTGTTCTAGGGTTTTGGGTCTGGGTTACTACTAGAACTGTAAAGAGTTGTTTGGCACTTCCATTGGAGGAAAAATTCCAATTGCAGTTTCCTGTTGGAGCAGAGTTTGTCTGACAAAAATCCTTAGTCCTGGAGGATTCCTGTGCTTCCAGTGTAACTGAGCCTGGCTCCAGGTGCAGCATGGGAGATGCTCCTGAACTTCTAAAGGGATCCTCCTGTCTCTTCATCATCTCCTTGGTAGTGCCATGCAGAGAACTGATCTGAGAGAGTGAGAACTTACTCAAAAGGACCCACAACCAACAAGAAAGGCAAATGAGGGGGAAAGGAGAACACAAATAGGTTCCCAGGATCCAAGAGGAAACATTTCTAAATAACAAAAAACCTTGTGTGGCCAAGCTGTCAGCTGGTGAGGAGAAATAAAATGGCAGATGGATGTCGATGTGCTCAGGGAGATCACACGGGAATAAAAGCAGGTGACTGATGACACCTTGTGGGGAGCAGCCCTTCTCTGGGTGAGAACAGTCACCCCAATATCACTGCATGCACTGATCTCCAGAATGGAAAGCAAAGGGAAGGAAATGACCTTCACAGGTTCCACACAGGCCAGCATGAGTTCTGACAATGGGCTTCCAGCTTCCTGCCTCAGCAACAAAATATACCTGACAATGGATTTAGAAGTTGTTAAAGACATGGCCCTCTCCTATGATAGATCTCAGGTGAGCTGGAATGACCCCAGCTTATTGTAAAGTTCAAAGGAAAACAGGAAATAATGTTTTTCCATTGTATTTTGGGTCTTTTCTAGGCTATTTCTTTTTGTATTCCACCACCTTATTTAGAAGTACTTTTGAGTGAGAAGAACTTTTGAGTGTTGCTGGGCATTGAGAAGAGTCTATAATTGTGCTGGGTGTTCTTTTTCCCTTAGCAGTTAGTGAGAACAGGGCCCTGGGTGCAGGCAGTTCAGATTTGCCAATCTCCCGTGCTCTCCCCTGCATTTGTCAATGTCTGAGTTTCACCAACCATTATGCTGCCAATTTGCCTAGTTCTGTTCCCATGAAGTTCATCACAGCCTTCTCTTAGGAAGATAAATACTTTTGTCATCTGCAAATCCTGCTGACCTCATTTTTCTGTTCTACACCTCATATCTGCCTTTCTGGATAATGAATGATTGTATTAAATGCTAACTACAGTCCAGATCCTTGGGACATACTAATATTAACCTCCTACTGAATTGAAAACTGACAGCCTAATGAATCTCTAAACTCTGTGCATGAGAACAATAGTGTTGACAGGGCAAATCAGGATGACTTGTGATTTACTCCTAAGCTGCAGAAAAAAACAAACCAAAAGCCCTCCCAAAACTTTGCAAGTGCAAGTACCTGTAATTTTCACTGAATTTAATTATAGGTCTTGGGAAAAACAAGCTACATGAGGAAAACCCAAATCTAATCTTAAAAAACTATTGAAACCACCTCTGTATTCCTGTTTCCTTTGCTGTTTATGGAATTACCAAACTATAAAACAGTCTCTTAAGCATTTTCCCCCAAGAAACTGCTAAAAGTGCCTTGGCTAGAATATCCTTGAAGCATCAAAGCTTGCTTAGGTATTTGATCCAGAGGGGACAAGGTAAGCATATATAACTAATCAGGCCTGAAGTCAAAGATGAATAAGATGAACCAAACTGATGACTACTATGGCTATAATCATTCTGGCAGGACATGCTGCTTTGTCAAAGTCATTTAGATTTTTCTGGATATCAGAAAAATTCCTGAATTTCTCTGACACTTTCATAATAGCATCTATAGTGAACATTCCTGAAAGCAAAAATATATTTGGAACAAACATCACCAAGCCACATAAAAAAGGGCAGTTTCTTAGTGTTCTGACACTGATATAAAAACTAATATATTAAAACCTGGATGTGCTATAAACCTCAGCAGAAAGTCTAGAGTTATTCCTGCAACTACAATACTTTTAGCATTTAAAAAGTGCATCATTTATACAGATGCTTTAAAAAATCTAATTAGTGTCTTCCAAGTACAAATCATCTTCTTTGAACTGTCTCAAAGAAGAATACAAAAAATGTTAATGAATATTCACATGCTCTTGAAGTGAACCTCCTTCCTGCATGAACATTTTGAGAGACCAAATTTTCTTAGCACAAACCTTCACAGACAGTGTGCAAATGTAATAATGCATTTAATTAAAAATTTATGAAACTAAACCTGTGTTACTAAACAAATAATAGGCTTTTCCATGGGAAACCATAAAGTTCTTTGGTAAATCTGCCATATTTCACTAAAGTTTTCAATAAGTTCTATCAAAGCAGATTCCTTTACTCTGGTTAGAAGAGTTTACAAAATGCCTGACCTTTAAAATCACCACCCTGTGCCTCACTATCTACAATGAATTTGTCTCAGGGACATTGTGTTTAACCTTTTTTATTTGTTACAAATCTTCAGTTACAAATTCACAACAAAGACAACTTTTTTGCTCCATAAATTCATCTAATTTTTCGATGTTGACTATTCCATTTGCCATAGTAACTTGATTGATAGGTGGCTTACCTGGAAAAGTGACCCTGAAAGGATTTTAGGAGACAAAATAGAAATCAAGGCACCTCAGTGCAGCGTGTACATGATCTGTTATATTCTGTGGTGTATTGCAGCACCTCCTGCTTTTCTACTGACATTCTTCTGCAGGAAGTGATCCCTCCTTTGAAGGACTCACTGTAACAGAATTTAGGTTTCTTCACGCTTGGAAGGAGGAATTGAATTTTTAGTAATTATGTGTATTTTAGAATGAAAAAAAATATTTTAAATGAAGAAATGCAATTTTACAGTTGAAATGCACACTTTCTAGTGTCTCTGTAGATGGAGAAGTCTGAGACCCTTGTTGTTTAGGTACAGAACCCTGTAGATCACTGCCAGTGCTGAGAAGAATGAGATCAGAAGACTTCTACATGAAGAAAGTGGGGAAAATAGAAAAGATGGGATATTATGCATTGTCCCATGTTGGTGTTTAATGCATAAAAATTAGCAAGCCAATTCAGAAGAGCATTAGTGTTTAAAACAGACTCAGAATTATTGTACTTGACTGCCTACTTAAGATTTGTGAGGTGTACATAGTATAATTTGCAACCAAGTAACCTTGAAAAGACCAAATTCACTTTTGTTAGTACTATTAACTAAGTCATTAAACATATTCACATGCCTGCTCATAAATTGTGTTCATTATTTTCAAGATTTAAGACTTCTGTGTTCTGCTGAATTTCCCTGATGTATTTAAAGCAGAAACAAAGGTAAGAATTTTTGTTTGTTACTTTTCTCATCTTGTGAATTCTCCTCACTCCTGCATTCATTGAGTTATTGGGTGAATAGCTCATTAATGTGATTTCTATCTGTGTACAAAGGCACAGGGCAGAAGCAGTGTTATGTAACAGCTTGAAAAGACACCTATAAATAACCTCCTTTAATAATCATAAATTTACATTAGAAAGGTAGATAAACTCTGAAGTGAAAACTGTTTATTTTTATCTGATGCTGCTTTTCATAATCTCAATGTTATCAGACTCATCCTGCATAAACTAGTGAGGTCTTGGGGTTTTATACCATCTGGGAAAGTCTTGCATATCGAATGGATTTATCCGATAGGAACAGGGATCTAAAGAGCTGCATTTCTCTGTAGGGACTCAGCTGTACCTGGCACACAGTGGAAAACTCCTGGCAGCATCCCTGGCAGATGAGGCTGTGCAAAGAAAGGCAGGCTTGACTCTTATTTTAGCCATTTTCTAAAAATAAGTGCTCTTGTCTCAGTAACGTGAAGGAACTCAACCTCAATCAATTTTAAATATTCCTTCCTTGACACCAGTAATTGCCTGCCTTAATTTTGGACATTTTCTGAATTTATGCCTTCCTTTGGCCTAACACCGTGGAAGGATAAGCAAAATGTTCCATTTTATAGTTGCTCTCAGTCTATCATGACCCCTGTAGAAAAAAATAGTAAGGCTGGGAGGATGTTCTCATAAAACTTTCCACAGGTATATGAAAACACAACAGTCTAATACAGTAAATTGAACACGATTACTGGTGCAGAGAGTGATAAAGAAATAACTGAAAAGGGACTGGTTTTGTACTCTGTAAGTCTCCAATACCCATTGTGAGGTAATGCAGTGTAATGCCTCCTCTCACAGCTCAGTTTCTGTAGGCAGCAGGAGCAGCTGAGCAGAGAGGTGACCCCAAGGCAGAACTCTCTCCACGTGCTCCTGGCAGCACCATTGATGCCAGGCTGGATGGGGTTTGGACCAGTCTGGGATAGTGGGAGGTGTCTCTGCCCATGGCAGGGGGTGGCATGGGATGGGTTTGAAGATCCTTCCCAACCCAAACCATTCTGGAGTTCTCTGAGTCTTTTGCTGGCACTAAGGGACACCAGCTGAAATGCTGTTCCTCTCTTGTTGGTTTTTAGGTACCTTTTAATATATTGGACACTTTAGGTACTTCTTTGACTGAAGTTCCTTTGGTGGAGATACTTTGCAAGGCTCTGCAGCTATGGGAGTGGAACCAGGAAGCAAACTGAGCAGGAAAAAACCCCAGCAATGAAAGCCATTGAGCTGGTCAGCTGGGAAATACATGTACTTTGAGCTCAGAGATGGATAAGACAGACAAGGGGAGCAGCACCCTGGCAGGGAGGAAGGAAGTACCTTCACATCTTTCACAGTGATTTTTGCAGGATACTGTTCTGCTCTGCAGTATAAACACAGACAGCATCAATCAAAAAAAGAGGCCTATGACTGTTATTCTGCTCTAAGTTACTATTCCCAGACCACCTTCTTTGTCAAGGCTATTGACCTGCCCTTTTCATCTCCTCCTCAGCATGGTGAAGGCAACTCCCCATTCTCTTCCCAACCAGAGCTGCATCCCTATAGGAATAGGCATTTCATTAAATGTATTACTAGTGCTTGTCAGTCATTCTTCAGCCTTTAAATCAAATATTATTTTATTTGAGAGGTTTGGGAGTGTGGTAATGGAGAATGTTTTTCATCACTCTACTGGGTGAGCCCTGATTCTTTCAGCTTAATGAAACCATTCTTACAAGTAAATTGTACAGAATACATTCAGCTGCTGAAGCTTCACAAATCTGGCCCTACACTGTTAACACACAAATACAGAGATACCTGCAGGGGTTAGGATTGGAGCTGGTTTGAGTCAGCCTCACCCAGTACACTTTATAATAACCCTCCACACCTCATTGCCTTAGCATTTGAAGTTTCACCTTCTAAGTTGGATTTATCCAGAGTTGGTTTTGTTGTTTGGTTTTGGGTTCTCTTTGGGGAAGGGACGGGGGGATGAGGAGGAGGTTTCTTTGTTTTCAAGATGAGTGTTTAAAATATTTTAAATTACTCAGACATTTACAAATGAAGCCAAGTGTTTCTTTGTCCACTTGGCCCTTCACCACTGTGCCATTCAAATACTTTCTTTTCTTGAACAAGGATTTAAAAGTATTTCACTGCCAACAGATCACCTCATATCGATACACATTTTTCCTAGCTTTATGAAAAAATATATTTCCCCCAGAAATTGACATATTTTAAAGATTTGATCAGAGTACATGTCTCTTTGGTTCCTTGGCAGTGTTTTCAGATCTTCAGACCAACCGAGTTCGTAAAATCTTTCAGTAATTTTCTCCCTTTTAGTTTCACATTCCAGTAGAAACATTATCAGCACCTGGTGTTTTGTCATTTATTGCATGTATTTTGATTGCCTCTAAAATCTCTTGAAATTCTTCCACAAAAGGCTTAGCTTTTTAGGGAACAACCATTTATTGTTTGCCTATCTCCCTCCTTAAGCAGCTCATTAAAGCACTCGCTTTTATCACTCTGTAATCGCATTCTTTGTGACCAAGACATTTCCATTTGTTTTCTTTATCGGACTTACTCGGGTGTACATTGATATGTCTGTATAATTACCTCAGATTCCTGGTGTGTGTATCCTGTTCCAATTCTCCAGCACACCAGGTAACCCCAGAGGAGGTGTTGGCACTGTCTGTCCTGTGAGGAGGGATGTGCTAACTTCTATGGATCTCATCACAGCAGAATGGAAAAGGGAAGCAGAGCAGGGCAGCAACAGCTGCTGAGTCGGGCCCTGGTGTTTTAGTGACTCCTTCCCCTGATGTCAGGGACTCCTCACAGAGCACACACTGCACTGGCTGCCTCCTGGCTCACTCTCCTCTGGCCAAAAGAAATGCTAACACAGTGCAGCAATGCATGACTTCCAATTCAAGTGAGCACAAAATTCACTTTGTAATTTTACCATATAATGGAAACTTCACATTTGCTTATCAACGTCTCCTACCTTACTCTGCTCTTAAAATTGCTTGGTATGCTCTGAAAGATGGGTTGGATGTTTACTTACAGTACTTCCCTGTCATGTTTTATCAATAAGCTTTAAGGTCCTAACTGTACCTTGCTGGCGCAGTTATAAAAATAACTGATAAAAATAACTCAAGCCTAAGTAGTTGTTACTGGAAAATTATTGTTCTCACATTGAATACTCATCAGCACCATTGCTGATGAGAGAAAGGAAATAAGTTCTGAGATTGCACACCCTGCCTCTAAAGCTAGGAAGTTCTGGGATACAGATATTTCCTCACCTCATTCACAACACAGGATGCAAGGTACTCACTATCTACCTCTTATTTACTCAGTTGTAATTGTACTAACTGTAAACACATTGTACTGTTTAGTCATGGGCGATTTTATCACATTTCTCCCTAATATCCCAGTCTTTACTGAACTTATCTTCCTAATATGCCTACAAAGAAAGGTTCCAACTTAATTGAGAGAAAAAGTAAATAAACAACCCTCAGTATTTTGGGGAGCAATTTAAGGTGCAAGGGCTTGATTTGCCAACACCTTTAACACCACACATCTTTCTAGGCCCAGCTCCTACTGACTTAAATTGCAGCAGCAAAGTTCAGCTCTTCTCTAAATCAAACCACACAATTTCATGATGTGCAGTCAGAAAATGAGTAATACCCACACAGAAGCTGCAGGGAGAAGTGAACTGTCCAGCAGCATACATTCCTCTGGAATAAAAAGTGGAACAGCATTGCTGAAGTACTGATAAATAAAACACATGCTGAATAAATGGTGCAAAAAGTGCTCCTGCATAAAGAAAGTGTCCTGTATAAGTTTACTTGCTTAGAATAAATGAGAACTGGTTAACTTCTGTAATGCCACCTAAATTAGATCTGGCTAAACTCTTAGGTGGTATCCCTGGACAGCAGCTGATCTTCTGGGCAGGACTTAATGATCTTTCCTCCAAGATGCTTGTGCCCTTCCTGAAATCCATTCTCCTGATGGATACATGTTCCATGGACAGGCAGATCCTCCACACATGGAGCATCTCTCATACAAGGAAAGGCTGGGACAACTGGGACTGTTCAGCCTGAAGAAGCTCCAGGTTGACCTAATTGCCACCCCTTAGGGAGCTGGCAAAAAAGATGGGGAGAGGCTATTCACAAGGGCCTGGGGTGAAAGGAAAAGGGAGGATGGCTTCAGACTGAAAGAGAGGTGTTTGAGATGATACACAAAAGAAGAAATTCTTCCCTTTGAAGGTGGGGAGGCCCTGGCACAGATTCTCAGAGAAGTTGCGGCTGCCTCTGGTTCCCTGGAAGTGTCCAAAGCCAGGTTGGATGGGGCTTGGAGCAGCCTGGGATAGTGGAATGGCATGGGTGGGAGTCAGCGATTTAAGGCCCCTTCCAATCCAAACCATTCTGAGGCGCTGTGACAACAAATGAACTGTAGCTCATCTTAGCTGTTAGCACCCGGGGAACGTGAAGGGGGCCAGGAAGGCCAATGGCACCTGGCTTGTTCCAGCACTGGGGTGCAGCACAGGACCAGGCCTGTGCTGGGCTTGGGTGAAGCCAGGCTTCGAATTCCGTGTTCAGTTTTGGTACCTGCACGGCAAGACAGACATTGAGGTACTGGAGCCTGTCCAAGGAAGGGTCCGGAGAACTCCTATGAGATGCTCGGGGTTAGGGCCCGGAGGAAAGGACGCTTTTCAAAGAACCGGCGCCTCGCCGTTGGCGCCGCCGGAGTTCCCCCGAGGGAGGGCGGCGNACCTCGCCGCCTCCTCCAAGCTCAACACCCCCAAGGTGCTACTGCCTTTCACCCGCGGCACCCGCGTCAACTTCACGCTAGAGGCCAGCGAGGGTTGCTACCGATGGTGAGTGCAGGTGCCGCCGCCCTTTGTCCGATTCCTCCCCCCTTCCTCCCCGCCGGCACCTGCGGCGGCTCCTCGGCCCGCGTCGGGGCCTGACGGCTCCCGAGGCAGCTGGGCCCGCCCTCACCGCTTTCACCTCGCTGCGGGTGGGTTTGGGCGGCCCAGCAGTGCGGGAACAGACACGGAGATAATCCCTAAGGAGAAAGGTTGTTTACTTTCTGCAGTGGGAGTTAAACCCGCTGGAGAGGGACAGTGTCTGCAGGCCTGGCCCTGAGCAGAAGGTCCCTGCTTGTAAAGGAGGCTTCCCGCCATGGCTCCATGCCCGACATGTGCCTCACACCCCGTGTGCACCCAGCCACACTCCCCACACATCTCCACGTGCTTCTCCCTGTTCCCCCTCCACACTCCACCTGCTTCTCCATGTACCGTGCCCACTCTGCCTCCACACACCCCTCGTGTGCCCGCCCTGCTGCCCCGCAAGCCCGCAGTGCCACCCCCCATGCACATCGCCACAGTCCCACGAGTGCGGGACAGCGCCCACAACTCTGCTGGTGGGCAAATGCCCCTTCTCTTGCTGTAATCACTAGTGAAGGTCAGCGTGTGGACATAAAGGAGTCGTAGCTAAGTCGGGAGCCTCTCACTGCTGCTGTAGGTGTAGGTAACAGCACCCTTCATTTTTCAGCTGCGGACTGTGAAATCGAGTTTTAAAAGTGAAAGCTGTCCCGGTTTTCTCAGTGTTGGGCTGTGGGATGTACTCCAGCAGCTTCTGGCTGCGAGGCCCCTTCTTGTCTCCCACAGGGCGGAGGACTGGGTAGTGTTGAGCACAGGGGCTGAAGGCAAATCCCATAGCATGTGCAAATTTAGAAAGCTCACAGTAGTCTTCGTGTTCTGTGGCACTCCAGAATGGTAACTTAATCAGTAATGAGTAGGAGGTACCAAATTGAATAAGAAGCAGCAGTCAAGGTCCGGGTATGTTTAGGATGATACTTCCATATGTTCCAGATGGATGCATGTAGCAGTTTTCAGTTGTTTTGCGCCTGACAGTTACTGAAATGTGTCTTAAAGGGCTATATTTTCATTCTGTCAGTTTCTTTGCTTGGTTGTTGTGCATTTGTTGTCTCTGGGCTGAGTACAAATCTTTGGCCTGTGACAATTTATATATTTGCGGGTGCTTATGCAGGAGAGCAGTAATTAATTTTATTCAGAAGTCAACAAACGTTACTAGATGAGCTGCTTGTGGTCACGTAATTTAATTTTCAATGGACTGCTTTAGTGAAAAGTCTCACAAGTATGAGTTTTTTCTCTTTACCTCACAAAACAAATCCTTTTAAAGAAGTAGCCTTCAAAGATTAGAGTAAGGAAAGTACATTGTATAAAGCTAAAACCTAAAACTCATCAAAGCACTAGTAAAATCTGGAAGTGTAGACTCTCTTGCCTGTTTGCCAGTGATCTGTTAGGTGGTGCTGGGCTATACATGCCAGGTGCTGTCCAGCTGTCAAACGCATGGAAGTCTTTGGTAATCTCACTGAAAATGAAAATTCACAAATGAAAAGATGTAAGATTGTTCTCCAGAGAAATGCCAGATTGGATCCACATCCTTATCTCTAATGGAGGTGATTTTTGTGCACTTCAGAGCATGTTCAATTGGTGCTATTTTGCAGTATGCAGTGACTCATATCCCTCATGCAGACAGGCTTCAGCATCCTTTTCCATCCTCTCCCTCTGCCCTTCAGAGATGAATTTTGTTTGAGAATTAAGCAAACTACACCCAGTTGACCTTCTGTGTGCTGTCATTTTCTGTGTCAGGATTGTAAATTAGCATTTATTCACTTCTGCTTTGCAAGGCCTGGCAGGATGTGGGTTGTAGAACTCAACGTGTGCTCAGCAAACCTTCCGGAGGAAGCAGCTCTGTGTGTGTGACTGAGCAGAGGCAGCAATTGCATCTGGGGCTCTCTCCCTCTGCATCCCTGTCCCCATAGACCTGGAACTTTGGGGGGGTTAGAAGGAAATGTGTCTGGAGGAGCAGCATCACAGCCACTTGCTGACAGGTTTCCTGTGCTTCCTGTCTGAAGGAGCTGTGACTGGAGAGGCTGTTGAACTGAACGAGTTAGGAAGTACCAAACGCAGTGGCTTGAGAAGGAGTGACTCTTCCTTGCATTTGAGAAATGGTGGGTGTGTTTGCGTGCATGAAAGCAGGGATTTGACTGGAAATGGTCAGACTCAGGCCCTGTGTGTCTGGAGGGGAGACTGGGGTTTGTAATAAGGGAGACTGTGGGCTTAGAGGTGGCCTATGAGAGATATTCTTGTACAGCAGCATCTGATAGCAGATGACACCTTTTGAAGGCCTGCATTACTCATCTCAAACATTCAGAATTCAAAGATAAGTGTCCAATTTCCTGAAAGATCAGTCTATAGCATGTTGTGACCTTATTTTTTCCCAGTTTCCCTTTCAGCCTTCAAGTTTACCTCTGAAAGTAGGATATTTGCAGTGATTGTAGTGGTATCTGAGAATTCTACTGATTCAGAGGGAAAAGGTCAAGTTCTATCATCATACCAGGAGATTGGGAGCAGTGGTAAAGTTATAAGCATTTTCTAAATTATTTTCTGATTTTCAAGATGCTCATGCCTTCTGGAGTTTGGGTTGCCTTTATGCTAAAATTATTTTTTGGGAAAAGTTTTGTTTTCAAAGCACACAGTGTTTCCATCTGTAAATATTGTACATGCTGCTATCTTCAGGCATAAAACACAGTCTGTGCAGATATATTTAGCATTTATATTGCATCTGTATTTGTCTTTTAATTACCTTAATCCAGAAATTACACCTGAAAGAGTGAAAGCATTCAGAAGAAGATTTTTCTCCTTGAAACCTGCTATACTATAATAACATTTTTGGGAGAAGGAGGGGAACACACACACAAAAAACTGATTTCCCCAGAAGGATGCACCAGGGCTGGGTATTTGTAGCACAAGTTAAGCTGCAGTATACAAATATGTTTACATATTATATTATTTCATAGAGTGTAGAATTGAGATACATGGTGAGAGCAGGTGGAAGTGGAGTTTATTTCCACCTTAATGAAAGGTTTGTGTGTGCTACTGAAGCCCTTACTGAGGAGGTTGTGTCGAGGTAATTGCTGTGAGAGAAGAGATGGTGGCAGAGTGGTGAAGGGGGCCTGGCAGTGGCCGAGTGGTGTTGGAGCTGTGTGATGCAGAGGTGCTTCCAGAGAGCCCAAACCCCCTGCACAGTGCTGCTGTCGCAGTAGTTGGCTGGCAGAGCTCATCTTCAGCTCCTTACCTGGAGCTGTTTTTTGTTGTAAGTTGATTTTACTTCTCTGCACCATATATGTGGTGGCTTGTGTGCTTTTAAAAATCTCTATCAGCAGTGTTGTTCATTGAGACCTGTTGCTTTGCTCTAAGACGAGTCTCAGCCCTGGTATTCTGGGAGTTGTTTCCTGGATTATGTTTCACCACAGGTCTGAAAAAACCTGTCTGACTCTCACTGAAAAATGTTTTGTGTGAGGTACTGTTAACTTCCTTATTATGAAGTGACATCTTAAATAATGTTTGTTACGCCCCTCTCTGCTTCTCACGTACTCTGCATTTCCCTGCTGTAAGGCATTGCAGTGGGCAGTGGGATGTTCTCCCTCCTCCTGTCTTGCCTGGCTGTGCTTTCCCAGCAGGGCTTCAAGCTCTTGGAAGTGCCAGCACGAGCTCAGAATTGGTTTGAGGTGTACTTGTTGGTAAAGTGAGAGGGGCTGTGCTGCTGTGGCTCAGGTGTGTGTGTGTTACCTGAGAGCATTGGCTCAGAACCAGAGCAGGGGGTAGGAGTCTGTAGCTGAGGTGTTCTCACAAAGCCTGGGAGGCACAAGAAATAATGTTACGTCTCTTAGCTCATGTGTCAGTATCAGTGCAAGTTTACTATTGAGAAAAGCTTTTTCTCAGTCTTAGCATCATCTGCCTTCTAAGGCAGACAGAAGGATTAGGGACTTGTTGATTTTGGGCAACTTTTCATTGCTGAACATCCATTAAATAAATGTTTTAAGACTTTTGCTAATTTTTTAGTCCCAAGAGTGACTATATAATGTCCCTGATGTATTGGTCAGTCCAATCTTCCCAAACTCTTGGAAACTTTTACTACCCAGTTTCCCTCTGGCAACATACCTGCCCAAATGCCTGATAAAATTCTAAAAGATCAGATCAAGTGACAGTCGTGGTACAGCTCCACAGAAGTGGATATTTGCTGACTCAGTCATCTGAGTTTAGTTTAAAGAGATGGCAGAAGGGTATAAAACACTGGAGCAATAAGAATCAACAGAGAATTACCAGGGAGAGGAGCAGAGGTGCCTGATCTTTGAACCAATTGATAAATAAATGAAGTATAATCTAGTGAGGTACTGACATGTGATGTTACAGAATAGCTGATGAAGAGCACAGGCCTGGGTTTGGGTGGATGTGTGAATACATTCTTGGCACCTGGATCAGTGTCTGAGGCCGTGGAGGGGGATGGAAATCATGAATGAAACACAAATTGACAAGAGGCCTGCCAGTGCCATTCATTCCTCAGCAAGTAGGATTTTACTCTGAGGGAAGTATGAATTGGGGACTTCTGTGAGCTTTTTTTTCCCTTCCCTCCTCACTCTTCTTTCAAGTGCTTCCTCCCTGCCTTGCTGTTTCTTACAGGCGCTGGCATGGGATCCGGAGCTAGTGCCAGAAATGCTTTCCATTGCTGGCTTCTCAGGATCTAATTTTGCCTTCTGACAAGCCCAGCTCTCAATGTCACACACTGACACGGTGCTGAAGAGCTGCTGTAGTTGGTAGAAGATATAAATTGCAGTTTTTGTCACTATAAGCTGAAGTTTCTTTTTCTTGCCCATCTAGGACCCAGTAGTGATCCCAGAGTAATGCTGCTGTAATCCCCAGCCTGGCTGATTAATGCCTTTGCCTCTGTGCTTCTTTGTGCTTTGCTTTGTGCTTGCCTGTTCACAGGTAGCTGTAAACAGAATGTGCTTTGATATTGCTGAATGATAGAGGGGTCATCAATTACTTTGTATGTTCTGCTGGAAAAAACAGTACTCGTGCAGATTGTTTTTAAATATAAATCCATAGGAAACCAAGCCTCAGAAGGGCCCACTTGAGTAAAATTTTTATTTAAAAAAAGACATTCAGCTGATACTCTACCTCTTAAACTACTGTTAGAAGCCAAATTGTGTCTAATCTCAGTTCCTCTTCTGTAGTGACTGGCTTTTAGCTCTAAAAGCTCAAAAATTCCTTTAAAATTGTAGAGTGTGTGTAAGTTTACAGAGAAAATTTAATTTTGTAGATCTTTGTTCCTCCCTTTTTCTGGTCTGAAAAGTATCCTGTAATTAGGTTCAGTTTTACAACACTGCTATTAGTGCAAACCACAGTGGGTTTGTATTACAATTAATAGCCAGATATTAAAAGAACAAATACAAACCACAGTGAAACCCCTGTTGTGTTGTAAACACAATCAATTCCAGACTGCAAGAATGCAAAACCCTCAGTAACAAAAAATCTAATGGCAGAGACTATTAAGCAATGTAAAGAGCTAAATAAAAGTCAATTCCTGTGTGTAATACTTACTTTAAAATACCTGCATGTAGACTAAGTCAAATACACATGCCCAGCTTCAAAAGCCAGCCAGCCAAGTAGAGGAAAAGCTTTACTTGTTGTGAATGCTAATGCTGTTTAAAGAAACTTTCTAAACGTTGGAAAACTGTTTCATAGTTGTCTGAGCACAACAGGAAAATAACTAATTATTCACTTTTAATCTCTAAAATATTTTTTTTTGAGTAAAGCTAAGTGTGCTACTAATACAGAATACCATATTATCTTAGAAACAGTGCAAACTGTACTATAAAAAGTATGCATGTATTTGTGTACCTGATTTAGATATATAGAATAGATAGATATAAACAAACAATTTTCAGGTTTAAGATTATAATTGATGTTTAAATTACCCGTTGCATACTGCTGTGGGCTGTTTTTTCCGTGATCAGATAAAATACTTTGAAATTCTGGGTCAGCAGTTGGTACTGTTGTTTCAAAATCCTCTAAAACTACTCCTTATGTAAGTAAAATACTGTTGGGAGCTTAAGGTTTGAAATGGGATTTGCAGTTCTATTGCAGTGGCTACAAGCAGAGGTCCAGGCTTGCTCACCTGTGCTGTCAACTCTCAGATAATTGAGTGCTGTGTGATGTGTTATTTTTCAATAGATACAATTTTATTTAAGGAGAAATGTAGTTTTTTGCTGGTATGGATTTGTTGGTTGTGCCAGTAAGAGAAGAAGGTGAAACCTCTTTCTGGGGCCCCCGGCATACATGACATTGCTGTTTATTTGGAACTCTCATTCCACTCCTTGCTGGGTTAGAGAATTTTCCCCACACATCCCAGGTAGGCATTTTTGTAGATCCCCCAGAAAAAAAGTCAAAACCTATCCGGCTTTCCCATCTTTATACCAGGAGGGATCCAGTGCCCAATTTAGATTGCATTTACCAGATAACGCAGTGTTTTCATCAGAGCTGCTGCCATCATCCGCAGAAGCAATTCCCGAGCAGCTTTGTCGCCCATCGGTGCTTGCTTTCATTGTTTTAATCCTTCAAAGGGCCCTTGTGAGGCGCTTGTGTGTCCCGGGCACACAGCGGGGGCTGTTCGGGGCTGGGTTCCCGGCTGCTCCCGGCGCTGCCTCTCTCTCTCCCCGCCCGGCTCCGGGCAGGAGCGGCTGGGGCCGGCTCTGGCACAGCCGGGGCACGGGGCTGGCGCTCCGCAGTGATCACCGAGGGCTTTGGCTGCTGGAACATTTCACTGGCTCTGCCGTTAGCCCTCAGCTGTGTATTGCTGCGCTCTCAGATTTACTTTCAAGAGGCTTGGTTTTTAAAAGCTCTTCAACTTCTGTTGCATTTTATCTTGACGTTTTTGGTACACTGGAAGGGAGAGGTAGGCTCCACGGTGTAATGCCCTCACCTGCTCCATGGGTTTCGGGGAACGTTGTTTGATTCCATGATGGAGAGAATGCTAAGCTTGCCTGCCCTGCCTCTGGCCTGGCTTTCCCCATCCTCAGCCCACACTTGCCTTGCTTGGGGTCCTCGAGGAGCTGCTGCCATCCAGCTCTTCCCAAAGTCAGCTGCTGACCGTGCAGCACGTCCTAGGAGAATTGCTTGGGTGGCTTTGAAGGCAGAGTTTCGATCCGTGTGCTGACCCCCCCCCCCCCGCAGGTCGTCCACGCGGCCGGAGGTGGCGAGCATCGAGCCGCTGGGGCAGGACGGCCGCCGCTGCTCGCAGAGAGCGCTGGTCCAGGCGCGCTCCTCGCAGCCCACGCGCCTCACCACCATCATCTCTGCCGAGGACACACGTGAGTCTGAGCAAAGCACTGCTTCTCCTGGGCATCCTGCCATCCTCGGGGACAAAGCAGAGATCTAGAGGTGCACAGACAAATTTCGGTTCCATGCACAGTCATTTTAGACTTTCCGTGGGCGTGGGTTTTTAACTTCTGTTTGCCTTAAATAAGCGTGAATGATTTTAATGATACACCCAGGAAAAAGGTAATTCTTAAACTTCCCCCCCCCTCCAATCCACAAATTGAGGGGGTGACAAATGTAAAAAAGTTTCTAATAAAAATGACTAATTCAAATTCAGATACTTTGCATTTGAAAAAGCTGGAAGTTTCTTCTGTGTTTGTCATGCAATATACCTGGTTAGTTCTAATAGTGACAGAGAGGCAAAACCAGATGGCCAATTCAATGCCATGCAGTCACTAACTGAAGGAGTTTATTGTCTGTGTGTAAAAGTCATTTATTTCTCTCGGACGTGAGAGCACTGTAGCAACTCTGCATAAGCACTCCCAGACAACACCTGTACCTGTGAGTGTAGATGGAAATCAGTTTCTGCAGATCTGTTCTGCAGTTCAATGAGCAACTGCTTTAAATGTTTTCTGAGCCACCATTTGACCACGAGTTTCTTCATGGAGGTCACAACCAAGTTTCAGTTCCTTCAGTGTCTTGTGTAACTGAATTTGGGGTGCATCTTGACTTATCGTTGTTATTGATGAGCAGCACATCCTGTCTTGTGATTTCTTGTGCTCTCTCCATGTCTCTTCAAGTGACTGGACAAGTGCTCCGCTGTGATGCCATTGTTGATTTAATTCATGGCATTCAAGTTGTATCCACAACAAGAGAGCTCTACCTTGAGGATTCACCACTGGAACTCAAAATTAATGCTTTGGATTCAGAAGGTAAGAAATCTGCTTGTCGGAGATTAACTATACATTGAAAGTTCTAACTGTCTGATATATGCACTGGTTGTTTTTGTGACGCAGTTATTTGAAGGCAAGTGGAGAATTTAAAGGAGATTATCTGGATAATATATTGTGAAGTTTTCTGTTCTTTTTTATTTTGAGTTGAGGTAGTCTAAAGAATTTTGCAAAATGATGTTTTTGTGACCAGTCAGGTATCCAATGGGAGGTTCAGAGGTGATGTTTGAGACCACCTGTTGCTCAATCTGTTAATCACTACACAAACACTCACTTTTGGGAGACACCACATAGGCTCAGAAGAGTCAGTGTATTTGGATTGAATGGATTATTATTTAATAGGAGCAGAAAACTTCTGCTTTTTGTAGTCTGTAGCATCAGAAAAAGAGCCATGATTGCTAAGAATTCCATGCTTTTAACAATCAAGTTTTCTGCACACATAACGCACTGAGCAAGGGATTTTTAGGACAACTGCTGAAAGGAAGTAATGTGTCAAGCACTATGAAAGGTTGAATTAATAGTTTTGGGTACTTACTGAGCCCATCCCACCTGTATTTGTAAACCATCAATGCCAGGTGAAGTATGGTGATAGGTTAATAATGAAAAGTGAATTTGTTGTTATCCTATGTGTAGTGCTGGATTCGTGGCTTGGTGTTTGTGCAAACTCAAGGGGTCATCCATGGTTCTTGTAGGGGTAAAAATAGAGAGATTTCCCATGTAATTAAGTCATAGTTTATGTCCCAGGGAGACTCTATGCTTGTTCTCTATTTTTCTTTTAATCTAGTTCTTTAATTTGTAGGAAACACTTTCAGCACTTTGGCAGGGTTGGTGTTTGACTGGACTGTGGTGAAGGACCCAGAGGCCGATGGCTTCTCAGACTCCCACAATGCTCTACGGTAAAGTCATTTCCTTTGGTTTCAAAAGTCTGTTCATCTGATGTGTAAAAATACTTCCCCACATCTAGGCAGTTCACTGAACTGATGCCTAAAACTATAATGTTAAGGGTTAGTTTTTCCAGATTGGGTTTTTTTAAGCGTCTACCTACTTGACAGCCTGGGCGCTTTCGTCTCTGTTCAGTTTCACTGATTGAGTTCGTGAGCAGCTCTGGTAGCTCTGATGCAATAATTGGAAATAGACACAGTTGTTGATCTTGCTGAAACATCTCATGCAAAAGGATGATTTATCTCTAAGATATTATCTCAGGATTTCAGCAGGGGTGTTTTTACATTTTTAAGGAAAAGAGGTCCCCTTCCATTTCAGAAAGGAGCTCTCTGAACCTGAAGAGTTTCAGGTGTCAGTGGTCGCTTAGTTCTGGTGTTGAAATAGGATGGTTCCTTGTGGGGAAACCAGTTCTCCTACAGAGCAGAAAGGTTAGCAGCCAACTTCCATCATCAAATCAATACTCCAAGTACACTGCAAATAGAGTGAGGGGAGCAGGCAAGCCTTTGCTACTGGGCAAACACAGCCTGATTTTGCAACCTAAGAGAAGCAGCATTAGCTTGGGAAAAGCCTGTTAAGCCTGTAATACACCTGAAGCTGCAGGTACGAGTGAGAGCCAGAATGAATGGTTTAGTGGCACTGGATATCTCAAGTCCTAGTATATGTGGAGCTTTTTCTTTCAGTGTAAGTATTTGCTAGTGTGATTTTAACCAAACTAATACTGATATATGCTCTACTGTTAGCATAACAGTGATAGCATAAAAATGTTCAACAGGTGGTACAACTTGGCAAAATAAATCATAAATTGTCATGAATACATTAATATCCATAACTGTTCTCCATATGACTCTACTGGTTTTACTGTGGAAGTGCACATGAAGCCAAGCAGATGATGTGCATAGAGAAGGTGACACCCCATAAAACATGCTTTGCTTTCCAAAATTTCCTATCATTTGCCCATTCATGGCAAATTCCTTCCCTCTCTTTTGCCACTTTTCACTGGAGTTTCTAACAGTTACTACAAGTCGTATTCTTGTAGATTATTTTCATAGTAATTTATTAAATACATCCTGGCTTCTTGAGAGAGGTCAAAATTACATTCTGGGCTTGTTGAGCTGTTACTTTTATAAACATAAGCTTTGGGTCTTGCACATCAGTTTTTCTATGATACAGAGTTTTTGCTGTCTCACCTACTGAACAAACTGGAGGAGTCACTGTAGACAGCATGTGCAGACTTCTGATAGCTCACAAGCAAGCTTCAAACAAACTTATCTATCACAGAAATTAGCTGCAGATACCTCAAAATATGAGTGAAATTTGGATATCTGTTCCCAGGCAAACATCTTAAATTGGCTTAAAAATGGACATGGCTGGCTACAGATGCTGGTGGTGTTTCTCTGTGGGTTTACAAAGATTGGGTAACAATTTTCTGTTCACTTTTTTATTCACCTTTCAGTATACTCAAGTTCTTAGAATCCCCTTATATCCCACCTTCCTATATATTGGAAATGGAAAAAGTTGCCAAGCAAGGAGATACCATTCTGGTGTCTGGAATGAAAACAGGGAGTTCTAAATTAAAGGCAAGACTTCAGGAAAGCATCTATAAGGTAAGATTTCTGAATGTCAGGGGGGAAGATGGATTTCTGAATGTCTGTATGAGCATTTGTCTCAAGTTTTTCTGTATTCTCCAAAATTATCTTTATACAGACAGGATTTTTTTCTTCTTTCTTGCACTGTGTGCACAGAGCAGATCCCTGTACCATTCACTGTCTATTGCATTGCTCTGTTGTGACAAAATTCGAGATGAAAATAAAAACAAATTGCAGCAAGTAATGTTTTTCATTTCTAGATTCTAAGTTCCTGCTGCATGGTCTGTTTGAAACAAATGAGCTGCTTTTAATGGGGTTACTTTCTGTCCCCCTCTATCAACAGGATGTGCACCCTGCAGAAGTAAGATTGCTTATTTTGGAAAACATCCTTTTAAATCCAGTATATGACATTTATCTTCTGGTAGGAACATCAATTCAATACAGAGTTCAGAAACTGAGGCAAGGGAAGATCACAGGTTTGTTCTGTTCTCATTTATTTTTAGTTTTTAATGCTTTGTGTGAATTTTTAACTGCTGAGAAATTTTTTATTGTTTTAATTTGTTAATGTTTAATATGGTTTTCCTAAGGCACACAGTGATACAGCTGTTTAGTTCTTTCAGTCAGAAAAAATTGTGACTGTTAAGAATATACTCTTGCAGATTTGTCAAGGATGTAAAGATAAGGGTAACTTAAAATGGGAGCTAATACCATCATTGTAGATGTTGACAGTCACTAAGGAACTGACTTTCTTAAATCAAATTTAGATTAGTAACTTTTCTAACAGAACATTTTTTATTGGCAAATGGATTTGCTCCACAAAGTGAAGCCTTCATAGATGTTGGTTACCTGGCTTTATGCCCATTTCAAAATCCAGTACCTTGAGTTTTTTCCCCTTTTTTTCCCTTTTGTCTTTTTTTTTTTTCTTTTGAAGCTGGAAATCAGTGAAATATTAGGTCTATATAGCGAGATGATATTATTTGGGAATTGCAGTTTCACAGACATTAAATTTGCCAAGCAGCTTATTTTTGTGTGTGTGTTGATGTGATGACAGAAGTGTGATTTTTACAAGACATTAAAAATACTGATTAAATATGTGCACTAGGCATCAATAAAAAATAATCAGCAATAATTAGCAGCAGCCAAACACTACCACACCTGCTTTTATTGTTTCATATGTTTTCTTTCACCTTCAGAAATAGCAATGCCATCAGACCAGTACGAGCTGCAGCTCCAAAACAACATCCTCCATCCCAAGGGAGATCCCTCTCGGCCAGTTGCCAAGCTGGACCAGGCAACATCCATTGTGACTGCATTGCAGCAGGGCCAAACCAACCTCGTCCTGGTGCACAAGAGTATCCTTCCCTGGGAATGCTTCTCCAGCCTCTGCTCTGTGGCAGGAGACAAGCTTTCCACCCTTTGCAACACAGGAGGTTATCCTCATTTGTACCAAGAGTCTGGAAATCAGGAGCAGGGGTGGAGCCATGGAAAGCAGCACTGCTGTGAATTCAGTCTCAGCAGAGCTGTCTGATGTCTTGGAATGTTTTAACAAATTAGGTTGGCAAAAGATCACTTAAATAATTTCTGTTCCACTCAGTCACTGTAGAAATGTGATGAGGCTTTATTTAATTTTTATATTTCAATCATTATATTCTCTAGTGAGATCTCTCCAAAGTGCTCACTGTCTTGCAGTGATGTGGGGATAATGTTTATTTGCAGTGTATGATTAGCTTTAAAATAGCCAAAGAGGCATGAGGAGTCCCAGGAAAAAGCTGATTTTGACTTGACTTGTACTGAATTTGTGTGTTCCTTGACTGAGCCCTCAGGTATCCGCATGCAGGGGGTGTCCAGGCTGCCCAACAGCACTGTCTATGTGGTACCTCCTGCATATTTGGGTTGGTATTGCTGCAATCTTCCTCATTGCTTAATGCAATTTCTGGCCTTGTTTCTGTGATTTTCTTGCTGTATCTCCACGCTTCTGTTTAGTATTGGTTTTCACAGAAAAGTAATTTTATTCATAAAAGTAGCATAACAGTGAAATAGATTTTATGTATTTTCTTCTATTTCTGTAGTCAGCAGTTTAAAATAATGAATGTTCATATGCAAAGTGTGGGCACCAGCAGCAAAATGCTTTTCTCCATTAGGTAAAGAGGCTGTTGGTTTGTGCTGTTCAATATTTCCTGTTTTGCAGGATTTACAATTCACCCAGGTGACAGATGGGTCCTGGAAACAGGCAGACTTTACGAGATTACGATTGATGTGTATGATAAATCAAGCAATAAGGTGTATTTATCTGATGTAAGTTGAAATGTTTAGATACTTTCCAGTGACTGTCTCCTAAATCCTGACTTGCTTTGAAATTATTTGAGTGATTTCTTATTTACATTTAAGACAGGACAGTGCAAAGCATGTTGTTTCTTGCCTTTTTTTTTTTTTGTTACTTTTTGATTTTGTTACTTTTTAAAAATAAAGCACTATTTTTTTTTTTTTTTATTTTTCAATATAAAGCACATGTGAAATTATTGGAGTTCTAAGTGCTGAGAAAAAACATGGAAATTGAACAATGTCCCTCAGGTTGAATGGGGCTTGGAGCAACCTTAAGTGATCCAGTGCCATCCCTGCCAGGGGCAGGGACACCTTCCACTGTCCCAGGCTGCTCCAGGCCCCCCCATCCAGCCTGGTCCTGGACACTTTCAGGGATCCAGGGGCAGCCACAGCTGCTCTGGGCACCCTGTGCCAAAGCCTCCCCACCCTCACAGGGAAGAGCTTCTTCCTAAATTTTGTATACTAGGTAGCAAATGTACATAGTTCTTAAAAAGTTACAAAGGAAACTAAATTTAAATAGTTCAGTTGCAACAAGAAAAGTTTTATTAAGTATTGCTCTTCAGGGTATTGGAGCTATGGGTATTTTATTTTATTTGCCAATAATTGCTTTTTGGGATACTGATCTGAGTTTGAACTAGAGCTCAGAAGTGTGCTGTTGAGACAGTGTATTTATATGTTCTTATGTGTTGAAGAAGGAAAAAATTAGAAAAATACTGTAAAATATGAATTATTTAGTGGTATAAATATGGGTACTTTGATGTTAAATTACGTATTATTGATAATTTAAATAAAACAACTTCCAGTGGAGTTAATGTTGGGTCTAAAGATAAAATCATACTGAAAGACTGAACCTTTCGTAGAGAAAGTTCTAATCAGTTTCAACAATGTGTCTTTGAACCATGTTATTAAACAGTGGTTTGCTCACTGACTTATTGTTGTATGTTTATGGCTTTCTGTCCTCCATTAATGTCAGTAACCTGTGGCAATTTCTATTTCATATTTTGGTTAGAACATCAGAATTACTACAGAGCTGTCCAAAGAATACTTTGAGGTGCTGCAGTCGTCTCTGAATGGATCCTATCATTATGTGATGGCAGTAAAGGCGGGTCAGACCACGATTGATGCTGCACTGACATCAGTAGTTGATCAGGTATGTCTTTGTGAAAACTTTACTTCACTGGTAGGCCTAAAAATAATTGAGCTGTGCAGTAGTGACTTCCTAGCAAAAGGAAACAAGAATTGTATGAGTCTGAGCTGTCTTTGTTTGAACAGATTAAGAACCAAATTCTAAAATCCTTTCTTCATGAAAACTGTCAATTGAGTCAACAGAGGATTTGCTTGAATAAAGACTCTGGGATTTTGCTCCTGAGCATGTGGCAAACTCCTGTTAAGGCAGTGGTGCACAGCACTGATTTCTTTTCTCATGGCAGATCCTTGTGCTGGGCAAGGGGCCTCTCACAGGCTGAGGGAATTTTACACTTTATTGTGGTAGGATCATCACTCTCATACCCTGGCCTTGTTCTGCAGTCAGTTACATTGGGGAAGTTTGCTATCAATTGGTAAGTGACCTTAAACTCTGGAATGACAATCTGCCAAATGTATCAGCCTGCACATTTCTCCAACTTAATATTTATTAACTTTCTGCTGGTTGGGCAGGCTGCTGAATGTGTGGCTAACTAGGGCACTTGGTGTGGAAGTGAGTTGCTTTTGCTTGAAAATTCAACACTTCAACCCATTTGCTGTGAAATCGTTTTAGTGATTCCTTGAGCAGGATTTAGTAGCTCCTTGAATGTGATATCCACAATCATTCCCTATGTCAGAGATGTTCTCTTCAATGGAAGGGCATCCTTTGAGAGCTGTTTTTCCCTCAGAACTGCAGTAACAGTGTGTTGTGTCAGTGGGTTGTGGCACTGCAGTGACAGCAGAGCTGTGAAGGCCAGCGTTTGGGAGGGCAGAGCAATGGGTCTTTCAGACTGAATTTTGTGAGATGAGCAAAGAGTAAATACAGGTGTCGAGCCTCCAGATTGGTCTCAAAATAGGAGCAGTGAAAGAGTGTATTTCTTTTTGCTGTTTGCCTTTTAAAATAATGTGGGCACCTGGATCTTCATGGTAATAGCACTCATTTTATACAGTGGCACACCTTGCAGCCAGAAGCTGTTTGCTCACAAGGAACTCTGTTCATAGGTGATCCTAAATAGTTTTCCTTCCTCTCTGAGGTGTTTTCAAGGACTTCCCTGTACATAAGGACTAAACATAAGCTCTGGGAAGCTCTGTGGTGCCATTTATAACTCTGTGCTTATGCACTTTGCAGGATGGAGGTGTTCATACCTTACCAGTTCCAGTGCGAAACCGGCAGGATGTGGAGATCTATGTTCCAATATTTCTTCTACCCAGCATTCTGATGTTTCCTTGGCAGCCAGAAGCAGGAGTCTACCAGTACACCATCCAGGTATTCCAAAGTACCCAGCTGCAGGGAGTGTTGCTCAGGCAGGCACACCGAACCCTGACACCACTGAGGTACAGTTGACTGTGGATGGTGGCATCCAAAATGTAATTTGAAGGAGCTTCATGGGACATTAGTTACAGGAATTATTAAAAAAAGCACCAAGAAACCAACAAACATAAAAACCCCACTGACTTCTACCTCTCATCTTCCCTTCCTGTCTCCCACATAAATGCACCAGACACCTATGGCTGGAGTAGTTTGGAATTCCAGAAAGCATCCTATATCCAAAGCTCCACAGCAGTCATTAGAGGCTGCCCTTTGCTGGCAGGGATCAGAAATATGAAGGAGAGTGTGAAGTGACTGCAAAAAGGGCAGTACAAGATTAATTAGCAGCACTCTGCCAGCCTTGGACATCAGTATTCTTCACTGGCCACACACCTCTTGCTCCTAATACAAAGTTCCAGAGAGGCAAAGGCCACAGCTCGTTCACAGAAGGGATGATTTCCATGGTTTTTAGGTGTGTCTGTGCTCCCAAGCTGTCAGTTATTCCTTATGCTTCACGAGGCAAATGGTTTGTGTTCCAGTATCCAGTATCTCCAGTCTTAAGTAGGGAAGAGAAAGTTGTTCTTTTTCAGCCCAGACTCTTATCCTAGGCCAGTGGTACTCAGACCCTGCACCCAGGTGTTGGATGAACAACTCCTACCTCTCCCTTTTAGCATAAAGTAGTGCTCCGTTTTGGATCTGTATTAAGTAAACCATATCCAAATAGGCAGCAGGACACTTGGTGCCAGACTCTTTTCCCAAGTAACAAAGACAGGATGAGAGGAACAGCCTCACCTTTATATTGGATATTAGACAAAAATTCTTCACAGAAGTCGTTGTCAAGCACTGGCACAGGTTTCCCAGGGCAGTGGTGGAGTCACCATTCCTGGAAGTGCTCGAAACTCATGTGGCTGTGGCACCTGAGGACATGGTTGATCTCAGTGGTCTTTTTCAGCCTTACTGATGCAGTGACTCCATGGAGAGAATCAATCTCATGGGGATTAAACTGCATTCTCATTCTCCAGTGTAAATCTAAAGACACCTCCATTGAGTTAAGTTCTGCATCTCTACTTGTCTTTTCTGTGAGATTAGTTTGGTTTACTTCATGCTATTCCTGACCACACCAGCAGAGTGTGGTAAACATTCTTAGTACAAATCTACATTTTTCAGTACTTCCTCATAGTTCTGCTGGAGTTTTCCCAGTAAGGGAAAGGAAATGTGGTTTTGTTTCCTGCCTCTCTCGCAGTTCTATTCTTACCTCACCTTATCTTGCATATATAATGAAGTATCTCACTAGAGAACATTCCTTCATGGTACTGCAATAATTGTGTTGCTATTCTTACTTTACTCTGTTTTTTTTCAATAAAAACATAAGAAAAATTTTCTCTCAAGATTAAAACTCAGACCTTTCTTCTGGTCTCTCTATCCCACAATATCAGTGGTTGTCAACAGCAGACACACAGCTCAACTGCTCCTGCCTCTCCATCAGTTTGCCTCCCACTCCGTAGCTTCAGTCTGGCTGTTTCAAATGGGTGAATAAAGATTTTCTGAAAATAAATAGGAAGGGATTTTTGGATCTAGCCAAATTCTGTTTATAGCTGAAGTAAATCTCTCCAGATGGTATCAGAATGCCTGGCAGATTTTTCTTTGTCAGCTGTCTGGTTTCTTGGGGTTGCTTTGTTCGTATTTGTGCTAATGAGATGGTTTCTGTTGCCTTCCTTCGGTCCATGCACAAGAGGTGCAGTGCCAGCTGTGTGAGGCTGAGCACGTGGAGGTTCCTGGGGAGGGCATCACTCACAGGTAGCAGTGTGGAGCTCTCTGCCAGGTTGTGGGTAATGATCAGGCTGCAGGGGAAGCTGCTTTACGCTTCCTCTCCTCAGTGCAGAGTAACTGCCAGAGAGAGAAAATGTAGTGAGGTGTCTGGGGTTTATAGCAAGGACGTAAGACTTTACACAATTGTTAAGAATTGGGTATTTCTGTTTTATGTTTTCGGCTCATCTCCCTGTTTCAACTAAAATTGAGCTCTTGCATTCTTTTATTTATTATGCATTCCTGCATTTCATTTTTTCTCACCACATCCCATGCATTTTCTGTAACACGCCACTACCCATTTATTCATTTGTCTGTGTCCTTCTGTAATCAGGTTGTGCATGTGCTCAGGGGAAGGAAGAAGGGAAATGACCCTCCTCTTCATTTTCTTCTTATTCTCTTTTCCTGGTAAAAATTACTAGCTAAGCACCTGCATTATTTAGATTTGTTTGTTTTCCACACTGTCCCTCTAGACAAGATATATCACCTTGTTCATTTTTAATTATGAAATAGGCTAAAGGAAATTCTGAGAAAGTAAAAGAAATTAAAACAATATACATTAAAAATTACTCTAGTGTTCACCCGTGTTTTACTCTGGTGGAACTTTTGACATTTATTTTGGAGTGTGAAAGAAGCTAAAATTAAAATGAATGAAAGGCAACAATCTTTTAATTTCTCTCTCATCTTACTTATAAGTTCTGAGATGTTATTTTATTTGTATGTTCCATTCTCAGTGCATTCCTGGTTGTCATGCAAGATATCCAAAACTATAAAATGTAAGAACCATGTACTTGATTAAATGTTTGAAAGGTTTTTCCCTCTGTATTCCAGGCTCAGGGTGGAAGTGGCAACTTCAGCTGGTCCTCTTCTAACCAGGCAGTAGCCACAGTGACAGTCAGAGGAGTAGTGACCACTGGGAGTGATGCTGGGGTCAGCATTATTCAGGCATTTGACGTTCGGAATCTGTTGCATTATGGAGAAATGAAGGTAAGAGATTTATTTTTCTGTGCTTGTTCTTGAATATGACTTTTAGAAACAGTGAAGGAGCTCAGAATGCCATGAGCATTCCACTTCCTGCCCTGTGTCAGGTTAAGTGATTAGTTTCAGTTTGTGCTTTAGAGAATCAAACACTATTCAGTGCATTAACTTTACTCCCATTTTTGCCCCTTCCCGATTTCCTTGGCAAATCTTTTTTCTTGTTGGAAGTTTTAAGTGCAAGAAGGAAATGGTAATTGAGTCCTGGCCTGGCCATCTAAGCAGACAAGCCTAACTAAAAATTCATTCTGTACAGTGATGGGTGGGTGTTCTGTCTAAGGGTGACAGTTGTTATCAGTATGTGCAAGGAAATTTCTGTCTGGAGAAGTAACTGAGGTGAGCACAGGGCTGCAGACAGACTCCAGATACCTAAGCTGGCCAAGAAAAAACAATATTTTAAGAAAATTAGGAGAAAATGGCAATGAAAAACACCTTCCAAGAGGAGTTTTGTGGTGTCTTTGCAGACCCTCCCCTGTTCTTAGGTCACAGTGGTCAGTGTGTGGTGTGGAGTGAAGAGAATGCAGGAGGAGTACATTAGATTGCCCCAAAGAGAGGGGTGTGACATGAATTAAAATCTGTTCAGAATTTAGCTTGCGCACTCGCTCTGAAATAATTCTCTGAACAACCCAGGATGCTGCTTTTTAGCAGTGCAACAGTTTCCAGCTGGAGTCACAGGAATGAAGATTTTTAATCTTAAACTTTATCCTCAAACATAAGTCAAAGCCTGAAGACAGAAAGAAACCTTCTGTCCATGTGAGCTTTCAGAGCAGCATATTGCACAGTCTGAATAGGTTATTTCTGAAAGCCTTTGTTCCTGTGTTAGGAGCTGCTTTCTTTGTGGAACAGGTCTTCAGAGTTCTGTTTATTGACCTCAGTGAACAAGTTTTTAGTAGTAGTAGTTTTAGGAGCAGTTAATCCACACAGATTACAGCTTTAACTCTGTACTATGTGGTTTGATATCCTGAAGCCAGTTGCAGAAGATTAAGTAGTTAAGATACTGCAAATAAAAGCTTTGATCACAGTGATTGTTATGAAATCTGTGGAAAGTCTGAGATGTACTCTCAATGGATGCTAAACCTCTTCCAGCTGGAGATGGTACCTCCTGGAATGTTCTGGTTTTGAAAGCAAAATCAGTGAGAGACTCAGAGATATTAAGTCAGAGATATAGTTTATTAGGAAAAAGGAAAAAAAAAAAGGAAAGCAAAATACATGCAATAATATAAAGGAAAAAGAAAACCACTGACAGAGTCAGAATACAATTTGACACTATTGGTCAGGGTGTTGGC
This sequence comes from Thryothorus ludovicianus, assembly GCA_013397245.1. NCBI lineage: Eukaryota > Metazoa > Chordata > Aves > Passeriformes > Certhiidae > Thryothorus > Thryothorus ludovicianus. The sequence continues at coordinate 72,838 of VZTB01000143.1, forward strand.
AGCAGTTCAGTTGCAATGTTGGCTGCAGCCCTCCTGGAGCAGCAGTTGTGGCTCTGTTGGAGCAGTGATCCTGGAGAAAGGTGCAGCCTCTGCTGAAGTGGTGATGGATGGGCCTGTTCTTCCTCTGGGCGTTCAGTGGAAAAGGCTGACTTCTTGTCCCAAATCTCAGGTTTTTATCCAGGTAGAGGGGCTCGGTTCCCCCCCTGGCTGGAGCATTTCCCAATGGGATGATGGAAGTTTATCAGTGGGACTCAATGGCCCATGAGCAGAAGATCTCTCCCTGGAGGGAGGATGGGCTGTGGAAGAGATAAGGAAACTGCTCTGGATGGTTTTTTATCAGCTGGCTTATCAACAGAAGATCACATCATCCCCCCATCCCTGTTCCAACAGATGGTGATGGAATACCTTTTTATGGTTACATTTTGCACTGCAACCCATGACATGGAGATAGTCTACAAAGCAGAAGAAGGGATTGCAGGAGCAGCAGTGAAAGAAGGGCTCACCAAGCTGGTGTGAGCCTGGGCTGGTGTTGGAGCAGAGCACTCACACACGTGTCCTTGTTCCTTGCCTCCGCAGGTGTACGTGAGTGAGCCCAGCACGATGGAGTTCACTCCCTGTCAGGTGGAAGCACCCGTGGGGCAGGTGCTGGAGCTGCCCCTGAGGATCAGTGGCTGGACTAATGTGGACAGGGGCAAACTGGTCCCTCTGAGTGACTGCTCACACCTGGAGCTTGCAGTGGAGCTGGAGAACCCTGATGTGTTCAGCCCACTTGAAGGTGCTTTACCTCCCTCCCTGGTTTGGAAGTTAAATTGGTGACAAGTGTTACCAAGTCACACCTCTCCTTTAATCACTGATTCATGGCTCTGTACAGCATCCCCACAAAAGTGCCAAACTTTAGAGGGGAGGAGATCCAAGTAGTTTTATTTTGAGGATATATTTGCTTTTTTATGCAGAATGGTTTGGGTTGGAGAGACCTTAAAAGCTCATCCAGTTCCATCCCCTGCCATGGGCAGGGACGCCTCCCACTGTCCCAGGCTGCTCCAAGCCCCATCCAACTTGGTCTTAGGCACTGCCAGGGATCTAGGGGCAGCCACAGCTTCTCTGGGCATCCTGTGCCAGAGCCTTACCACCCTCCTAGCCAAGAATTCTTTCCCAAAATCCCATCTAAACCTTCCCTCTTTCAGTTTGAAGCCATCCTCCCTTGTCCTGTCCCTACATATCCTTGTAAAAAGTTCTCTCCATTTTTCTGGTAGGCTCCCTTCAAACAGCTCTGTTGCATTTGAAGAACATGCCTGGGCATTTCTTTCCAAATAAGCTCTTGTATATTTTTAATTTATCTGATAGGAAGACTTAAGCCAACAGCTGATTTTTGCAGTGGAGTGAGAGTGAAGGCTGAATTTCAGGGGCACACCAGGCTGGTGGTTGTGTACACCCACGGGCACGTGCGCCTCACTGCCAGCATCGCCATCGCCGCTTACGTCCCTCTGAGAGTGAGTCTGCCTCCTCTGCTCCTGGAGCAATCCAGTACTGAAACACCTTTACTCAACAGGCAGCAGGTTATGTAAGGAATAGGTTTGAGAACCTGGGGTGGGTGAGGTTACATTCCACCACTGTCTGGTTCAGCGGAGAAAATAAGAAAGAAGCTGAGTCCAGGGTCAGTAGATGGAAATACAGAAGAGGCTGCTTTGTTACCTCATCTGCAGAGGTCTGAGTATTTGACCATAGTTTTCCTCCAATATGGAAAAAATATTAGTGCAAATCCTACAAATTTGTCGTTCTAATAATGTAATATGATGTTGTGAAACACAAACTGGAAATGGTTTTTGTGTACTAAATGTCAGGTATTAATTGCTGTGGTGTTGAACAGCACAGACTGTCCCAGGGATGAACATCAGTGCAGAGTTTGTTAGAAAGGTTTGAAGTAAAACTTGTGTAGGAGAATAATTACATACACAGAACTCTTCTGGCGAGAGCACTGTCAAGTGAAAGTACAATTTGATATTATTTCATTAATTTTAAATACTTCTTTAAATGTGGAGCAGAATACTATCACTCTGTACTCAGAAGAATATATTCAAGGTCTCCCTTTTGCTGTAATTCTTCATAAGAGATGTGATTAGAATGCAGCTGAAACTTTTCTTTGGATCCATGGCTTCCTTTGACTCTAATCCAGCTGGACAGAATCCTTATGGATATTGGTGCACTCTGTTTTTCACTAAGTGTGCTGACAAACCACTGCATGGGAGAAATCATAGCCTTATCCAAGTAACCAGTACAGCTGTTCAATTCAGAAGGAAGTTTATTTTGCAGAGCACAACCAAATTGTGTAAATAGATGTTTAATTTTTAATTAATTGATTAAATGTTTTCGATCCACCGTCTGTCGCTTTAGTGACTTTGGGTTCTTCTAAGGATGTGTTGTTTGAAGGAGGACCAAAGCCATGGGTCCAAGAACCTTCCAAGTTCTTCAGGAATGTTATTGCTGAGGATGCAGAAAGCATTGCTTTGTCTTTACTTGAACCTCCCACACCACGGAACAGTGACCAGCACTGGGTTAGGGTGCTGTGCAGGAGTCTGGGAGAGCAGGTAAGTGCCAGAAGGGCTCAGTGTTGCCCTCCATCAGGCACTGAGGACTCGCTCCAGGCAGATTTATGATGCCATATGCCTGTTATGTAGCAAGATGTTTTTATAATGAGCCAGTGAAGAACTTGGGTAAGTACATTGTTTATGCATTGTGATGCAGGTTTTAGAGTGATCATTTTACAACGTTATGTTAAAAAGTGGTTTATGATGGGTTTATTGCAGTGTAAACCCAAGTCGTGGAAGCCTTATGTTGTGGGATGCATTGAACATCCTGATGAGTGCAGGTTCAGTTTGCTTGAACAGGATCAGAGCAGAAGGTTACTGAGCAGGCTGACTCCTCTGTCTGACCTGCTCCTCTTAACTATGTTACCTTCCAGTGTAATTCTTTTTATTTCAACAAATGGCAGCCACAGGAATTGACTGGTCTCCTCTCTGTGCAGCCTTGGTGAGCGTGGCTGTGCTCATTTTCCACCTGGTTTTGTTCTCTCCAGCATACAGAAGTGATTTCTCTTGCTTTATTCACCTTCCCCAGCCCATGAAGCTTTTAGCTTTGATATAATGTTTTCCTCCTGCAATTCTGCAAGGCCTAAGCATTTTGGTTGGGCTGCCAAGTTCCACTAATTTCCTCAGTGGACACTTTGCAAAGTGGACCTGTTTCTGTAAGTGCAGATTGAAAAGGAACAGGCCTTGGTGTTGATGTGCAGGTCTGTGCAAGGCTGGCCATCCCCAGCACATCCCACACGCGTGACTCTGCCCAGCACCAGTGCATGAGGAGATGAGGCAGGTCACCAGAGCTGCTTCAGCCTTCTCTGGTATTATATCCACTCTATTTTGCTGAAGGCTAGAAAAGGAATGTAAAATAAAAGGTGAGATTTTTTTAAACACACTGAAGTGACTATAAATGTTGCCTTTGGCCTATTCTTTTTTCACTCTGCAAGAACACCTGCTGTTACCTTTTTAGTTACAAGAGATTTGTTGTTTGAATCAAGTTTGCTAGTAATGAACATGAACACCTAGGAAGAGTTCCCAGAACAGTACTTTCATAGTGATAAAAAACTGTTCTTAAAATATGCTCCCCCTTTTACATTTTCCTGTGTCTTAGTAGTGCTGAGAATCCCCAAGAATTGTATTTTTACTTTTCATCCTGATATCACAGTGTAACTGAGACCTGTGGAAATGCAGCATGCTAAAACTCAACTCTTTCCTCCTTTACTATTTTCAGGTTATTACCATAACAGTTGGGAACAACCCCACAGTCACCAACCCTTTCCCAGTGGTTGAACCTGCTGTGGTGAAGTTTGTCTGTGCTGTCCCTTCTCGGCTGACTTTGATTCCTGTTTATGGCAGCCCTCAGCTTGATCTCTCCTGCCCTTTGCTCCAGCAGAACAAGCAAGTGGTAAGCCTGGGAAGTGACAGGAGAAGAAGGTGGTGTTCTTACAGCTGAAAAATCAGTGTTTGGAGCTCCATGTGTGAAATAAAGCATCTGAGCTGCTGCAAGAGTAGCAGTAACTGGAGCTCTGGCCACTCTGGTGCCCTTGGGACCTCCTGCACAGAGCAGGCTGGGGGGGTCTTGCAGGAAATGAACAATGGATATGTGTAGATTATCAGGCATAAAGAACTTTGTTATTCTGTTTTTGTTCCTAAGGAGTGTTGTCAGATGTTGGCTGCTAAATAAACCACATTTTGTCATGTTAATATTCCCAGGTAAAAGTCATCCTCCTTCCCTAAAACTGCAATTGATGAATCATTTTTAAGAGCTTCTATGTAATAACAAGAGGAGAAGGAGATTTTTGTGTGTTATTAGCCACCTCAGAGATCACCTGCTTTTCTGGCACCATTATGTGTCAGCCTGCCTTGGTGCACTGCTGTTGCTAATGCACTTCACCAGAGCAACACCAGAATTTTGAGCTTTAACAAACAACAGTGTTTGTCATAATTTGTTTGAATTCTAGAAACAATTTCATTGAGCTGTGGTTGAATTTTGTTGTGTTTTATATGGGTTGGGGTTGGTTTTTTTGTTTGTTTTTTTGAGGGTTGGTTGGTTGTTTATTTGTTTGTTTTAAAGTAATTCACTGACTAAAAGAAAAACAAACCCATGCTCCAGGAAAACCCCCTTGGAGTTCAGAGATTCACACAATGCTCTGAGTTGGAAGTGACCCACAAGGATCATGGAGTCCAACTCTAAATGGCTCATACAGTGCTTGAACCCACCTGGTGTAACCAGCACCATGTTCTGAACAATTGAGATAATCTCAGGGCTGTTGGAGCACATCTTAATGCCTTGCACTGATGTCTCGTTTTAATGAACATTCCTTATGTATTGATGTTCTAACAAACCTCATGGAACTCAGCATATGTTTTCTTTAATGATTAAAAAATCCTGTTCTGTCTGTTCAGTTCAAAATACTCCTTCTTTTTCAGGTTCCTGTTTCCAATTACCGCAATCCAATACTGGATTTGGCTGCCTATGATCAGCAAGGCAGGAAATTTGACAACTTCAGCTCTCTTAGTGTTATGTGGGAATCCACAAAAAAAGCCATTGCTCGTATTGAGCCAGAGCTGCCAATGGAGCTGATTCTGAAGGATGAGAGGAATAGTCAGAAGAAAATGCATGGTGTGTTGATTTAAATGAGCATTTCATTGTTTGAAGGTCAGGATTAAATCTGTTTGGTAATGTCTCAGCTTGACTAAGAAATCACTGTAGTCTGCAGTCATACTTCAGCCTAACATTAATGTGCATTTTTTTTAGTGGGTGTTATTAATGGGAGGAGGAAAAGAGAACCAGCTCCAATATCTAGAATCTGTCTTGAGAGAGAAAGTTCTTGTCTGATGGGAATGATCCTAGAAGAGCTAAGCAGTGTATTTTTCATCTCCGTTGCATTCTAGGCTTACAAACTGTGGTAGTTGACCGTGAATTTGGAACTGCTGCCATCTCTGCCACTGCCACTGGATTCCAGCAGCCCCACCTGAAGGCAGCCAGAGCCAAAATACCGGTAACAGCACCTGAGAGAAGGGGAGGGTTCCCATTTCCCTGTGGTTAATGCCTGGTGTTCCTGGGATGGATTTATTTCCTCCACACACAGCACTGTACAAATGAGGAGGCTCCATGATGGAGTCTGGTTCATACAGCACTGGTTTTATACTGGTTCATGGCTTTTGCTGCTCTCCATATCAAATCTGTCCAAGTCCCTGGGAGTTTTTTAACCATCTGGGCAAGGACAGTACAGAGAAGTGTTGCAGTTGGTTTTGTTTCCGTTTAGGGTTTTTTAATGAATTGGTGAATCTCTGCTGCTTGTCCTTCACTAAAGCAGCCATGTGCTTTGTGCAGCTGTCACTGGAGAAAGCAAATGGATTATTGCCCCTGCAAAGCTGGGTGGGAAAGTTCTGCATGAGCAAGGCAAAAGCTGGCTGATTCCCCATATCGACCGTATGTTAGTCTGGGCTCTGACTAAGGCTCTCTGTTTTTGTTCCTAAGAGATTTCCTCCATTGTACAGTGCCAGCTATAAGCTCAGGCTCTCATTTTACAAGTCATTAGCCACTCTCTGAAATACTTAGTTTGTAGATACTCAGCCTAGGGAAGAAAAACAGAAAAAGAAAGTGATGATAAACAAAGAGGGCTGGTGTAACAGATGAGTTTTCTGTTTATGTCACTTTTTTAAACTTAATATAAGGGCAGGTTTCAGCCTGTGGAATAATCTGATATGTGCAATAATTGAGTCTTGAAATATTCTGCTTCCTAACTGGAATTTCTGTTTAATCTTGTTAAGCAAGATTTAAGTGGATTTGGACTATATGCAGTACCTTGAAAACAGAGTTGAGGCAAAGAGCAAAATATGCAGTGAGAGGTTACAGGATTTAACTCAAAGCAGGTACCAGATGGGCACCAGTAATGTGAAATACTCTGTGGGCCAGGTTCCTCTCAGTGTGGCCCAGGTGTGGCATCTGCTTAGTAAATACTTTGAGAGCTGATCTGTTTTGCCACTTAGTTCTTGACTTTTCTGCGAGGCTTCCATGGGAAGCATGGTGTAGATGCATTTCCCCTGAAGAATTTGACTACAGATTAGTGAGAATTACTCTAAAGACACAGTACTTTGCTACAAAGTTACTTGAGATATTTTGGTGTGTTTCTTTTTTTTTTTTCTCTTAAAAATTGAGTTGTAAGATGAGCATTTAATGTTCTGCAATCGTTTTGTAATTCACTGTGCTCTGCTTTGTTAGACCAATATTCTTTCTTACTTTTAGAAATAATTAGAAAAGCGAATGCTCTAAACTTGAATTAAGAGAACTCTGGAGTTCTCTTAAGTTCTAATCTCTGTGTTTAAGTTTGGAAAGACTCTGGTAGCTGTAAATGCCAGTTCTGCTGCACTTTGTAGGCTCATGTGTTGTTTTTTTTCAAATGAGGTGACTTGGCTGCTTTTTTCAGATACATCAGCAATGGGCTGCTCTGTTCTGCTTTCAGACCTGCCTATTCTCCTTTCTTGCAGCCAAAAACACAAACAAAAATTAGTAGATGGCATATTAAGATGTCTTGATTATTGTTACATGTTTAAGTGGAACACCCTATTATGTCATTAGGGAAAGATGACATCCTTTCTACATCAAGGAAATAATTCTACTAATGAGGTGAAATGGGTATACAAGTAGTGACTTCCTCTAGAAACCTTTTTCCTTTTCTGAGCCAATGTTGTTAGGAGTGAGTGATTAAACCTACATCTGGTCCAGTGTTCATGTACTTATATTTAAGGAAGAATTTCTCTTAGTGGTCTGCTAAGAAGTGTCACGAAAGGATGAGTTAGAGATAGAAAGCTTTGTGTGTTTGCCTTATCGTTCTGTATAAACTTTGGTCATGGCTCAGAGTTAAAACTCTGTGCTTGTCAGACATTTTCCACTGATCCTGCAAGGCCTAGGCTTTGTCCTCTGGCTTGGCCAAGGGTGCAGAACAGACCAGCCCTGAGGATGCCCTTCCCTGTGCAGGAGGACTGACTGAGCCATCTGGATCCTGTGGGCATCTCATACCCTCAACCTGTGCTCTGAACTTTGATTACCTGCTTTAAGCATCCTCCCTGCACACACAGGATGCTGGGAGTGTTCTGCCCCTTTGCTGTAACTGTTAACATTGTTCCTTGCAGCCTGAAGTTATCCTCCCAGGGCCTGCCACCCTTGAACTGATGCTCGTGGAAGATGTGAAAGTTAGCCCTACTGAAGTCTGCATCTACAACCACCCTGATGTCCAGGTGAGGAGTTACCCTGCTCTTTCCAGCTGCAGGGAGGAAAACATCACACATTACAGAAGATGTATGAGAAGACAGCTTTACTAGAAAGATACTCTTAATTCTGGATGCTTTTCTGGTTTTGCAGGCAGAACTTCTCATCCAACAAGGTTCTGGATATTTTTATATTAATACCAGTGTGCCTAATGTTGTGAGAGTGACACATGAGGAGACTCAAGGCATTGCTTTGGTGAGTGCAGTGTTTTGTGGTTTTACATCTTTTTGGCAACCAGGTTATCATTCTGCAGCTTCAGCACTCCTGGGCATTTTCCAGCAGGTGTGGATAGAGAGGCAGTGTCTGCCTTTTAGCATGTGTTTGCCTGTCACAGTTGTGCTTCAGGCAGGTGATCTTTGCACTGGCACTTTCAGGTATAGTCTCAAGTACAGGAAATTGTTTCATTACAGCTGTGATGCATTTGTGTTCTCTGTATAAGAGAAAAGCCAGTTCCAAGTACTTCACCCATTACACCTTTGCGACAAAATGTTCCTGATTTCTCAAACACACTATGAAGAATAATGTGACAGAATTATTCAGAAACTACACAAAAGATTAATTCCAAAGTAATATTGGAGTATTTGCCATGGGCCAGTACTTCTGAAAGCTTCAAATTCTTCTATCTTATAGTGCTGTTTCAGGGTATTTTTTAATCACAGTATTGCATCCTGATTTTGTGAATGAATATCTATTAAAGAGTTTATTCTCCATATGAGGTTTCTAATGCATTTTTTCACTAGGAGATGCCATTGAAACTCAGGTGTGCTTGACTTTATCAGGCCCAGGGTATGAAATGTATTCTGCAGTGAACAACAATAAAACTGTGTTTACATTGCTGCTTTCATTAGGCAAGAACTGGAAACAAAGCAAGTTGGTCTAAAGAATGTTTTTTGTAAATGTATAATTTACAGATTTGTCTTTGAAGAAGCAATGTTGATAAAGTTACGAAATAATGATAACTAAGATGGAAATTAGAATATCAAAAGAATTTATGAAACAATTTGATTGTCTCTAACTGTTGCAAGTGTGAGGTGGGAATATTTTTTCCAACTAGGCACAGAAATGAGAAAAAAGTAGAAGAGATGAGGGTTTTTTGTACATAGTACACTGTTCAAACTGTAAATAGTTTTTAGTCAGGTCTCCCTGGTGGGTTTAACTGATGTACACGAAATAAGTTCAGTGCTCTCGTCTGGAATTCAGGAGTGGAGCAGTGACAGCAAGATCGGCTTTGAGAAGTGTAGGAAGAGATTTAACTGCCAGACAGATAAAAGAAGAGAAAACTCCACTTTTAACACATTTTTTAAAAATGCAAACAACCCCCCCCAGCACCACACACACTTCTGGCAGGCGTGCTAGCCCTGTGTGCTGTTTGGGTTAAATCCCTGTAACACCCCAGGGTTTTTCCATGGAAGCAGCAGAATGGCCTGGGGAATCAGCAGGCTCTGTCAGGCTGTTGCCATGGCAGGTACCAGTGCAGCCAAGTTGACAGAGGATGAGTTGAGAGTAAACTCTTCTGAGAAACTAAATTTGGGTTATGCGGAGCAGTGATTCCTGGGCTTTTCAGTGGGGCTGCCAAGGAGAATTCTGTACCTCCCCCTCTGGTTTTGACACAGCAGCTTCTCTGGGCATGAGTGGTAGCAGGGGAGGAGTGAAGAGTGGTCACCAGTGCAATATCCCTGGATACTGGGAGCCACTGGACACCTAGTGGGTGAGGAGAACAGCAGAGGTGGCTGAGACAGGAAGAGTTGTAAAAGTTGCAGTAGCCCTGCTTACCTTTTTCCCTGTTTCCTTTCTCCGGTCAGCCAGCCCAGCTGAGCTCCATTCCAGCTCCCTCCCCTGGCCACATCCCCTGCCCTGTTGCCCAGCCCCTGTATTAGCCAACCTCTCTGTGAGCTGCTACTGTTCTGGAAGCTGACATTTGCTCCAACTTCACATCTCTTTCTATTTTGAGGCAGAAGTAGGAGTGGTGCCCTCAAAGAACAGAATGTCAGCTCTCCCCACTGCTCTGCTGCTGTCCCCCGTGGTGCTGCTGGGCAGTGCTGAGAGTTCACTGAACTCCTTTGCACTGGGGGGCCTGGCTGTCTCCCCTTGTTCAGAGTTCAGAGCACAGAACAGGACACTCAGCTTCACTGCTGTCCCTGGCCAAAGGAAGGAGAACAACTGGGATTGTCCTGAGGTCTGTGGCAAGGTCAGGGACTTGCAGGAGAACTGCAGAGCTAATGTGAGCAAGGTGTTGGGTGCATGGCCTTGGGAGAGGGGACTTTGGGATGGGTACTTAGTTCTGAGGGCTTGTGTTTGTGACCAGAGGTTTCTTTCTTTCTTCATTGTTTCATTCTCTTTTTCTGTTAAGAAATGTAATGTTCTCTTTCTTTAAAATTAATGGAATTATATTAAAGAAATGGAGTTATATTAAAGAAATACCTGATCTGTCAATTGTGTTCTTACTTGCCTGGATCTACCACCAGGTTTTGACTGCTCAGATGAAAATCAGTAACAGTAGAGTGCAAATCTTACAGGAAGCAATACCAGTGCTTTATAGGCTTAATCTTTGTCTTTGGTTTCTTTTTCCTTATCACTTTGGTTTTCACTCTACTAAGAAAAGTTTTGTTGCTCTAAATGATTTTTATGTTTTTTCTCCTGAGGGTGGGAGAGTAACAGGATGCCAGACTGTTCCAGATGAAGAGCTGTTATTTCACTTGGTGCCTGGGGGCTGTTTGCACTAGCTCAGTAGCATGATACTTTTTACATGCATTTTACAGTTTGATTTTTATTTGGTGGAAGAATTCTCTGTATCTGAGCTTGGAGATTTCTGCATCCAACTGCTTCTGCCCTGAAAGTGATACAAATTTTATGCTGTGAACAGCAGTCAAAAGAAGTGCTATAATGCAGGGTTTTTTTTGGCATTGCAGGTGCAGCCTCTGCTCCCAGGATCAGTGACTGTTATGATTCATGACCTGTGTCTGGCTTTCCCTGCCCCAGCTGAAGCTGAAATTCATGTATCTGATATCCAAGAACTGTATGTGCGAGTTGTTGACAAGGTCAGTGCCTTGGAAGCAGCATTAGGAGCTGATCCAGCCTGCCTTGGCTCCCTGTGCTGGTCCTGAAAACAGAGATGAGACATGGACAAGATGCTACAACAGAGAAACAACTACAACCTCCCTGTGTTTCTGTTTCTTCCTCCCAAATTTATCTCTTTAGGTTATAAGTGTCTTAGAGTATCAGGTATCTGTTCATGTTCTGTGTGGCAGCAGTCTCAACTTCTGCATTTACTCAGCAATGTTGATCCATAATTTATATGAACATGCTCATTTACATTTCCTCCTGTTTAAAGTGTGTGTGAGCAAGTCTTCTAGGAGTAGGTTTTGCCCCAAGGTTGTTTTCCATATGTCTGGTTTTAAAACTGAACAGAAAAAAGTCCAGTCTCATTCCACTTGCCAGCTTGGGTGCTCCTTAAACAAAACAAGTGTTGATATTTCTGGATGTTTTAATTATGCCCTTGCCAGGTGAAGGACCCGAGTTCATTCATTTCATCTGACATTAGATCTAGCTGGCAGGGATTTGTCTTTAAAATCAGTGCTAATCTAACCTTGGGGCTCTATCTCCACTACCCTGCTACAACTGTAATGCAAAATAAAAGGGAAATGTTTATGCTAATAAATAAGAGTGGTTTGAATGCAGAGTGACTGGATGTATCTGTTTCAGGTGGAGATTGGAAAAACAGTTAAGGCTTATGTCAGAGTTCTGGATGACTCAAAGAAACCTTTTCTGGCAAAATATTTCCCTGTTATGGACCTCAGTCTCAAAGCAGCATCTCAGCTTGTCTCACTTGTGTAAGTCAATAGATTTTTGATTATTATCTGCAAATAAGAATTAGCAAAAAATGAATAAAGGTATTAGGTTGGCAGCATGGTAATGTACAGTGGCTGAGATTTTACTTTATTTATTTTTGTGAAATCTCAATTGCCTGTTAAAAGGCAAAAAATCATTTGTGAAGGAAATTGCCTGAACTAACTAACAGCCTGAATATTACTGGTTGATGAATGAAACTGCATTCCTCCAGTGTGATGTCTGATGAAGCTTTGTGCATCTTGGAAGCAGTGACTTGGCAAATAGTGTCTGGTGAAGAGTGCTGTGTGAAGGCACATCTGATGTTATCAAACTCATTCTGTCTGTCACTTGTCTCATTTTCATTTTGGGTATTTAATGTTACAATAAAGCACAGGTTGCAAAGAGCCATTGTGTAAAAATGGGATAATTCCCTTAACTTTGCTTCAGACATAGTCACTTAGTCTTGTGGTAAAACTGCTGGGCACTAAATGAGTCCTTTGCTTTGTTATTTGTAATTTACTCAGAGAATGTCCCTCTTCAATGGATCTCTTTGCAGCCCCCTGAGGGAGGCTCTGGATGACCACACTGCTGCTTTCCTGGTGCGTGGGATGACCATTGGGCAGACGAGTCTGATGGCAACTGTGGCTGACAGAAGAGGACAGAGAATCAACTCTGCTCCACAGCAGATTGAAGTAAATAATTTCAGATAAGATATATGTATAAATAAAGTCTGTGCTACAATGGAACAGGAATATACAAATTATGGTTACAGTATAGTAATCAATTTACCAGAAAATTCATTCTGTCTGGAAGCTGACCTAATGCCAGTCAGATTTCAGTGTTGTTTAACTGCAGATGATGAGTTAAATCTCTGTATGCTCAATTTACTGTGATTAAGCAACTAAAGACTCAGTTTTACACTTGAACTGTTTTGTGGCATAATTTACCTGATTGAAGGATCCTGAACACAGGTATTTATATTTTTGTTTTTAGGTCTTTCCCCCATTTCGACTACTGCCAAGGAAAGTGACCCTAATTATTGGGGCCATGATTCAGGTGAGGCATCTTGTTACATATTTTCTTTATTTTGTAATTTCTGTTGTAAAATGAATCTTCATAACTGGATTTTCAGCAGTAAATACTCAACATGACATTTATTTGCATTCACACTGAATGGATTGACAGGATTCTTGGAGAGGGACTTTGGGCAAGGGCCTGGAGTGACAGGATACAGGGAGTGGCTTAAAACTCAACAGAGGGCAGGGTTGGATGGGATACTGGGAGAGAATTGTTCCCTGTGAGGATGGGAAGGCCCTGACCCAGGTTTCCCAGCAAGCTGTGGCTGCCCTATCCCTGGCAGTGTCCAAGGCCAGGCTGGACAGGACTTGGAGCAGCCTGGGATAGTGCAAGATGTCCCTGCCTGAGGAAGAAGATGAGCTTTGAGGTCCCTTCCAACCCAGCCATTGTGTGTTTCTGTGATGAATGCTCCTCTGAACAAGAACAGTGTCATTTTTGAGCCAGCTTCCGTTTTGCTCTGTTGCTGGACCAAAGGATTTGTATTTGCTTTTGTCAATGGAGTATCAGCTTTTCTGATGTTAAATACCAGCACAGCTTGAGTAATCTGTCAGCTCCATGAAATTAGACATGGTGGGCTTGTACAAACTGAAACACAGAACAGAGCTCTACACCAGGGTGTTGAAGAGAAAGGGAGGTAAAGTTTTTTGAAACTTTCTGGAGTGTAGATAGCATCAGCCTGTGACATTCTCTGAGGCACAGGGTCCACTGTTGTGCTCAGCTCATGCATTTCCCAGGCTGACATCCTGCAAGAACCAGGGAGAATAGTCCTTGAGCTGTCCTGGGAAGGTGCAGGCAACACTGAAGTCACTGTGGTGCTAAGCAAGGAGGGTGTGCCCTGTAGTGATGACCAGAAGAACTCTCTGAAGGGTTCATGAATTGTTCTGTGTGCTGTTCTGGCAGATCACTGCTGAAGGAGGCCCCCAGCCTCTCTCCAACATCATTTTCTCCATCGACAATGAGCACATTGCATCAGTGAACAGCTCTGGGCTGGTCAGAGGAGTGGCCATTGGCAACGGGGTGGTGACAGGAGTGCTGCAGGCTGTTGATGCAGAGACGGAGAAGCTTGTGGTGGTGTCCCAGGTAATGTTTATGGTGCTCTTTGGGGCTGACAGGGGCTCTCAGACTCATGGCTTCCATGTCCTTCTATGTGAGCAGTGTTACCTCCTGCACTTCTCTGGTTTCCTGAAGATGGAAAGTCAAGAGTTCCTTACTCCCTGGCCTGTGAACTTATACAGGTATTGGCATAGGTGGTACTTAGAACAGTTAGGTAAATCTTGCTATGCCTTAAACCAGAGTCTCACAGATAACCAGGGAGGCTTTATGACCAGTCTGGTATCTTCAGGATTGCATCTAGAAAAGCCTCTCTAAAGAAACCTTTCCAGCACAGCGGAAGGTTGCCCTTGTCTGCATTCCTTTTAGGTCAGGAGGTTCCAGAAGGCAGTTGTTGCTCAAAATAACCCACATTGTCTCCTAAGCCACAGCAGTCTATATAGAGCACTGTTATTCCTTGTTGTGGTTGAACCCTTCTGTGAGGTGCAAGCAGTGAATACCAGATATTCCATCAGAATCTATGTCCTTAGATTTTTCTTCAGCTGAGTGTGAGGGAGGTGAGCAGGCCTGCAAGGGAGCGCAGGTCCCTGGGACTTGCATGAGACTCAGAGCAATAGAACTTGGGCCAGGTCTTATGACTCCCTGCTTTGAGCTCAGGACAGCACAGCTGCTGTGAACCACAAAGCTCTGCTGCTTGAAAGGTGTCAGCACAGGCCAAGAGGACACAAAGTAACTTAAAAAAAATAAAATATCAAGATACTTCTGCTTTTTAATGCATGGGCAGCAGTTTGCCATAATGATGTGACAGGAGGCAAAGTGAACTTCAAAGGCAAATCTACTGCCCAGTGAGGTCTAGGTCTGACCTTTCCTCCCCAGTATATAGCAGGAATAAAACCTATCAGAAATGTCTGGATATATGAAGAGGAGATATCAGAGTCATACATCATCCTTTTATTCTCAGTTGTCTGATTTGGTGCTCTCAGTCCTCATTTCATGCTAACTCCTCTCCATGTCTTCCTTTACCTCCTGGGTTTCATTCCTCTTCTGCTGTGGCCCTGTTTGATCTTGTCCGCTGCTGTCTCTCACCTCCCAGCTCCATCATTCACATCATCAGTAATTTTGAGCAGATTTGTTTTTTCAGTTTAGGGGACACTTTTAAATGCTTATCAAACAAAAGTTGATCCTTCTTCAGTTTTTTACAGTCCTACTGAATTTGTTCATCTGTATTTTCTCTGACAGGTCACGCGCATCACACTTCAACAATGATTGGATAATGGCAGAATAGTGTCTATGGAGCCTGAAAGTGAAATCTAGTTTCTGTTTGACAAGTGCTTACAGTGTCTTCCCTTCCTTCTTCCCAGGACAAGGTGGAAGTTGAGGTGGTACAGCTGACAGGTGTGAGAATTCGGGCACCCATTACACGAATGAAAGCTGGTACTCAGGTGGGTTGTTTAGGACTGGCTTCTGTCACCTTCATGTGTTGGAGCTGTGCCCATTCCTGTCACGTCATCTGGTCACAGCACTTCAGCTCTGAGTGGAACTGTTTTCTTCATGAGAAACCCCTTCTCTTGATCAGGGAATTCTAATTCTCTTTGCTGTGGGCACGTGTTTGGTTTGCATGCTGGCATTACTTAAGCAGGCTGGTTTCTCTCTTTCCAGATGCCAGTTTATGTCATGGGCATTACCAGCACTCAGACTCCTTTCTCCTTTGGCAGTGCTGTGCCAGGGTTAACGTTCCACTGGTCTGTCACCAAGAGGGACACTCTGGATGTCAGGACAAGGCACAGTGAGGTAAAGTGTGTGTGTAGTGTATGTGTGTGTACCTTAGGAAAAGGAAATGGCCACATTAGGGCAATGCAGGGAATATTGCTGCCTCCACTGCCTCAAAATCCAGGATCAGTTGTCAGCACCAGGTGTGGTATTTTCTCTGTGCCAGCATCTGGGCTTTCCATGAGTCAAACTTTAATCCCTTTCTCCTTTCCAAGGCTGCTTTTCAGCTTCCTGCAAACTACAACTTTGCAGTGGATGTTTATGGCCGCGTAACGGGAAGAACAGGCCTGAAAGTTGTAGTGAAGGTCCTTGATGCTGCAGCCAACCAGTTCTACAACATGGCAAGAGAACTGTCTGATGAAATCCAAATTCAGGTAGGATGATTTTCTACACATGTTTAAATATCTCTTTCAGACCTGGATTAAAGTCTGTATTTGAAGTCAGGAATTTGAAATGCAGGAGTAGCTGCAGCTTGGGTTTATCTTTGAGGCCTTACTCTTGTTTGTATAATGTTCCTCATTGGGGCTCATTCAGTTCATGGGCTCTTGGGGACGGGGGGAGTCTAAAGTAACTCAGGTGAATATGGGGTTCCCCACACCTTTTCCCCAGAGGAATCTTCTGTTTTCATGCTGCTTTCTAGTTTTGCCATAGCCCTGGAAAAAAATGCTCTTCAGAATAACTTGTAGAAGATGCTCACTCTCCCATTCTCAAATATTCATGTTCAGTTGTGTTGTTTTACCATATATATTATACAAGAGAAGAAAGTAAGTTACAGTTTTGTTTGGTTTCATTTGTTTGTTTTGAAGATTAAAAAAAGTAAACTACTGTCTGCACACAACAGTAGGCCAAAATGCCTCTTACTTTCCAGGTGTTTGAAAAACTTCATCTAGTCACTCCAGAGGCAGAAGCAGAGCAGATCTTAATGTCACCAAATTCCTTTATTAAACTTCGGACCAACAGGTCAGTGCTCACTTTCCATACTGTGGCTTGTGTCACCTCTTTATCCAAACTGTAGGGCAGTTGTGTTTCAGGGAGCTGTTTCAGACTCTCAGTATCACTGTGCATCCATTTAATACACAGCTTACCTGCTGGTTCATTGTATCTTACCTGTTCTCTTGAGCATGGTGTATTAGATTGTAGCTGTAAAATTAATTCAATATTGGGAACTTTCAGGTACTTTTTTAAAAAGCTACTGAGCCAGTTAAAGCAGTATCCTGATGCCTGCTTCCTGTAGAGTTTTTGATGAGTGATTAAGGCTTTGTGGAATATAATTCTGTGTGTTTCTCACACAGAGGTTATGGCTGGATTTTCAGATTAAAATGTCATTTCCAAATGAGAAATTCTTTTTACATAATCTGTTTTCAAAGACTGACAGTTTAGACTTATATCAGGCTTGAACTGTAGTTTTCCCAGCATAATAATGGACAGACAGAGACAGTAGGACACACACTGAGGGCAAAGCTTTAGAGGCATTTACATTTTAGGGGCCAGAACCCTTAGTTTTGTAGAATCACAGAATGGTTTGTGTTGGAAGAGACCCTAAATACAGTTTTACACATTGAAGGAGCTCCCTACTTTTTGTTTTTTGTCAGAGACCGAGTGGCCTCCCTGAGTTACCATGTCCTGGATGGACCAGACAAAGTCCCTGTTGTGAAGATTGATGACAGAGGATTCCTTGTCTCTGGGTCTGTGGTTGGATCATCAACGATTGAAGTGATTTCACAAGAGTTATTTGGCATCAACCAGACCATCATAGCTGCTGTTAAGGTACTGTCAGCTCTCTGCTTTTGCAGTTTCCTCAAGTGCATCTCCACTACTGCAACAGGGATTGTTGGCTGCACTTCTTGAACTTCACTTCTGAAAAATGAGCAGTATAGGAATTAATAGTGCTGAGCTTTTAGCCTTGGGACACCAGGGCATGTATGCCCATTGTCTCTGTTAAAAAAATCCTTGAGCCAAGAACTTCCTGCATCTGGCAACATGAATCTTGAGATACACACTGCTCCCCTTCCTCCTATCCCTTTTTACTGTCAGCATCTTTCCTCTGTCCCAGCTGAAGGAGAAGGATGTACAGTTGAGTGCTTTAAGTTATTTCTAAGTTTAACTCCTGTGATCACTGTGAAATGGCTTGGTGATTTTTTTTTATTTGAATTTTGGTATTTTCCATGATGTTCAGTTTTGCCTGTAGGACAGGGTGTAGATCTGTCCTCCTGGGTGAGAAATGAAACAAGAAATGGGGGCCCAGTGTCACTAAAGCCACTCCTCCTGCAAGTGAATTCTCCAGCTCTGTTACTGATGAGCTTGTTTCTTGTCTTTGGCAAGTGGAAGATACCTGATGAGTTTGGGAGTGGCTCAAATGGCTCCCACTGGTTTTAGTCAGCACCCACTGGGACTGAACTCAGATTCAGATCCCCCCTGTGTGAGTTTGTTCTGTATTACAGGATGGTGATGTGAAGCTCTCTGTAGTAGGACCCATCTTAGTTCAGCAACTTGTACAGCTCGTTTGATTTCCTGTACTTGTTACAACTGTAGTGCCTTTATGGAAATGATATTTTTAACCTTGTGAGGTAACACCATTCGTTTTATGGCTGAAGAGCTGAGAGTGCTTGAGAGGTTTTGCCGAAGGTCATGTCAGAAAACTTGTGACAGAGTTGGAGATGAGCTTGAATCTCTTGTGTCATTGTAAGGCAAAGCTCTCTCCTTCACTGTCCTTCTTTCATAAGGTCTTGTGTTGTCTGTTTACGAGTGTACACAATTAAGAACCAAACTGCTGCAGCAGCATCACTTAACACTTAGACCTTGAACTTGGCTCAGAGAAGGGCTCTTACATAAGCCAGGGAGGGTGGGGGAAGGAGGAGTGAGAGTGAGCTTAGTGTGGGACTGAGCTCAGCACTTGCCTGGACCTGCTGCACTCAGTATTTTATTTTTTCTTGAATTAAAAAAAAAATACTTCAAAACCTGACATGCTTTAACAGTAAAAGGCTGTTTTCATCAATATTAAATTTAGCAGTTGTCCCTTGTGGGACAGTTGCTGAGATTTTAAAGTAAAACAAGCTTAATAATCTGTCAGGGAAATGGGGTTTTTGTTGGCTTGTAACCACAGCTTGTTAGGCAGAGATCTGTATGCATGGAGATTTTAAGTGATGAAACCAGCCTGTGAAGCAGACAGTGGGATATACTGATATTATAGCCTCTTTTTTTTTTTT
>VZTB01000143.1:91640-143615 GCA_013397245.1 Thryothorus ludovicianus
TTTTTTTTTTTTTTTTTGATTCACCGAAGATGTATTTTGCTTGAGGCCAAATTTGTCCTTTCCTTTTTAAGTTCTGACATGTACATTTTCAGATTGCAGAGTTTTACATTTTAGCTGAGCCTCTTAGGTCAGGAAAACAAAGGGATTTTTCTGCAAGATAAGCTTGAGGCCTTCTTTTAAAATAGTTTTTTCAATATATTTGTGGGTTTTTGCTTCCTCTGTCCATCCATTACTTATTTTCCAACAGCTGTTACAAAAAAAGCAGATATGTTTGTTGGGTGATTTTGCTTGCTAACCTAGGTAAGTTAATCAAGAATAGTAATATACTATTTAAAAGCCAAAAGAGTAGGTTGTCAAGTCTTTGTCTTCAGAAAACCTTTCTTCACTGGAGTGTTACTGCAGAAATGTGGGGGTGTGCACATATGGTTAATGAAGCAGACTCTCCTAAGGAGTTTGGAGCATTTCCCAACTTCTGTCTTGGCTGAGGAGAGGCACTGAGGGAACAGAGCTCAGCCTGCTGACCGACCCCTCAGGGTTTGTCAGCTGCCAGCTCTGCCTGGAACAGCTTGACTTTCTCACCTGGTGCAGGGAAGCTGGGCG
Organism: Thryothorus ludovicianus; assembly: GCA_013397245.1. Taxonomy (NCBI): domain Eukaryota; kingdom Metazoa; phylum Chordata; class Aves; order Passeriformes; family Certhiidae; genus Thryothorus; species Thryothorus ludovicianus. Next base: position 92,241 of record VZTB01000143.1, read on the forward strand.
ACAGTGACCATTCCATCCCCTTGCTCACACATTCATTGTGAGTTACTCTTCTAATACCTGGGTAGTGAATTGCACCTTTTATTTCAGGAGTTTTTAGGAGAGAGGTCTGAGGGCCACCTTGTTCTCTTACATATCCAGGGAATCTTAGCAGTTTGAATTGATAGGATAGTAACATGTTCTTTGAAGTCTGTGTGTGATGTATGTTTCTGCATGAATACTGCTTGTTTCAGTTCCCAGTGGTACTAGAAAAAAGGGGCTAAGAAATATCAGCTGTGAGGGTACAAAGCAGACAGAGCTTTTCTCAGCCGTTACAGGGCAAGGGGAACACACAGGAAATGCTGTCTGAGCGTAGGACACCACTTTTTACTGGAGTGGCTATTGAACACAGATTGCAGGAGGCTGTGGAGCCTCCATCCAAGGAGATGGCCAAGAGCTGCCTGCACATGGTCCTGGCCAGCTGGCCCTGGGTAACCCAGCTTCAGTGTGGGGCTGGACTAGACAGTGTCAGGGGCCCTTTTCAACCAGTGAAATGGAGATACTGATAACAGCTTCACGTGTTAGTCCTGGCATATGGCTAAGTGCAAATAACTCATAAAGACAGCTCTGGATATTTACATAATAAGAACTCTTTAAGATTATTTTTATAGGGCCATCGTAAAAAGCAATTTAACTTCCCTTTGCACTGCTAATGTTTTTCCAGGTTTGTCCCATCTCCTACCTCAGGATCTCCATGAGGCCTGTTCTGCTCACCCAGAACAAAGAGGCACTGCTGGCCCTGCCCCTGGGTGTGACACTGACATTTACAGTCCATTTCCACGATAACTCTGGAGATACTTTCCATTCACACAATGCTGTGCTCAACTTTGCTACCAACAGGTGGGTGTCTGTCACGGGTGGTAATTAGAGAGAGCAAAAAAAGGCCAGACACACATAGAACAAAGATTGCTCCAAAGATACAAAGTGAAGATCAGCTTAGGATGGAATTAGCAAAGCAAGGGTTTTGTCCCTGTGGCCTTTTGAGGCAATGGCAGGAAGAAGAGTATCAGTTAGCAATTGATATTCCCTGGCTGTGGAAAGCTGCCCAGATAAGCATGATCCCAGCCGGGCCTGCAGGAGCTGTGCTCTGCTCTAATTGACTCTGAATCATCCCCCTGCACACAGCAGTGGCCCAGAGAAATAACTGATCCATCAACTGATCCATCTCTCTCAGTGCTGTGTTCCACTGACTCACTGATGGCTTATGTAAGGTGGGGAGCATTCTGGATCAGGAGTTATCTTCTCAGATAGGCTTGTGCAACCTTCCCACAGCAGGCACAAGCCTCAAAAGGCCTTTTGGTCTCTATCTCACAGAATAAGAGTTATGAAGAAGCCTCCTGTGGTGTTCAGTAAAATACCACTAATATTGTTACTGAAACATGGCTTGTTTTCTGCAGAGCACCTTGCTGAATTTGGGTAAATACCAGAACTGGCGGTACAATGGCATTGTTGTGTCTGGGAAGTTGCATATTGATGTTCAAATTTCTTGGCTTCCTAAGTCCCTTGAGAAAAGGGAAAAGAGACAGATGATTTCATTCTAGTTCTATGATTCTCACAATTAAGAACTAGTTTTCTTGCATAGTTATGATCTTGGTATTTCCTCAGCATAGTGGTGAACTGAGAACTGAAATTTGCCTCAGTGACACCTAAATAATTTTAATAGTTTCCTTACTTTGCTGGATTTCATCAGATGACTGTTGGCTGAAAACAAGCAGTCAGCAATCTGAAGAGTTTGATACCTCTCTTATTGGAGAGGTAATGCCATTGCCAAGCCTGTTTCATGCAGCAGCACTTCTCTCTGTGTGCAGAGATGACTTCGTGCAGATTGCCAAGGGAGCCGCCAACAACACCTTTGTGGTCAGGACTGTGAACGTGGGGCTGACCCTGCTCAGGGTGTGGGATGCAGAGCACAGTGGCACTGCAGACTACATCCCTCTGCCTGTCCAACATGCCATCTTCCCAGAGCTCCCAGATGTGGTGGTGGGGGATGTGCTGTGCCTGAGGACCTCGCTGACGGCCCAGGAAGGTGAGTGGCCTCCAGCTGTGTGGGTTAGCAGCTGTTCCATGGACACCAGCGTGGCTCTGGCTTGCTCTCAGCAAAACTAAATGCATAATTTATCATGTTTGTTCAGAATCAAATGTCACTGTTCTTGTTAATGATAAAAATAGGTTTGATCAAATCCTCTAATTTAATTGCACAATGCAATATGTCTCTTGTATTGAATTCCTGAGCATCACGCTTCAGACATTTCTATTCCATTAGCTGGAAGGGCTTGTTTCTGTGGGACTCCAGAGTCAGGACTACCTTCACTCACTGTTTGATTGTTGGTATTAATGGGCTTGTGTCAGAATAACTGCCTGGCAGTGGCACACACAGACTCCACAGTGGTTCCTGGACACAGGGAGGTGTGTGTCCTGCCTGGCAGTGGCACTCACAGACTCCACAGTGCCCAGGAAATGCTGCACTTGGCAGCAGGATGTTGAGCAGTGCACTTGTGGTGTTTTCTAGGCCTGCCAGGCATGTGGAGCTCCTCCTCAAGTGCTCTTCTTCTCGTGGACTCCAAGACTGGCGTTGCCCTGGCAAGGGACTCTGGGGTGGTCACTGTCTACTATGAGATCTCTGGGTTACTGAAAACGTACAGAGAGGTGAGGCACTGTTCCATTCCTGCTGAGGTTGGTTTGTTTGGGGTGGACCCTCACCAAACTGTATTCTATGAGACTTTTTTTTTGTTATAAATACTTAGAAATGTTCTTTTAGAAATGCAGATGGTTGGGAAGTATTTGGTATGTGTCCAAAAACATCATGTTTTTTTTTAAACATCTGTGCTAAGGAGGAACATGTAGCATAACAATTTTGATTTTTCACCTCTACCGTTCTTGTATTGTACATTTTGATTCCTTTGTTGGCTAAGTTGTTTCCAGGTGCTAACCAATTTTTGAGTGTGACTGCTGTTATGAATGAAGCTTCACTGCAGGATGAGATGCCAGTAATTATTTTGTTTATCTGCAGTGCAATTGTACTGTTGACACAATTCACTGCATCAGCCAGCATAAGCAGTAGACATTCTTTTTAAATTAAATTTAGACATAGAGCTTTATGCATATTGACTTCTGGGGGTTGGATAGGAAGACAAAATGTTTTTGCTAGCTTAAATTGCTTGGAAAGGCAGTTTCTAATATTAGAGAAATGTGAGATTTCAAAGAAAAACAGCATCTCATAGAGTCTTTCATAACCAATCCAGTTGTGGTTTTGCCTTAATTTTTATTTGTTGAAATGGTTTTTGGTAACAATATGCTTCATCCTTTTTTCAGATCTTCATTAATGTACCTCAGAGGACCACAGCAATGTATGTCAGTGGCATGCAGACAAGCTTGCAGGGAATGGCAGCCTCAAAAGTTATAGTTTTAATTGGGGAAACAAACAAAAATTTGAAAGGTATGATTAAAAAATATTTATGCTGATGGTTTGTTGTGTGTTTATGTATTTATGATGCTTTGGTTTGTGTTGTGGGGTTTTTGTTTGTTGTTTAGAGTAACAAGATCCCCAGGAACCTCCAATGCTTTCTAGAGTCCCAGGAGCTCTAGGAGCCATGGGACAGAATTTGGAAGGTGTTCTGGTGTGCTATTAATATTTCGCAATTAGTAAAACATTAGATTACAATATAAATGATTTTTGATCGTATAAACAACAGTTAATGGGCAATCAGCCAGTTGCTTATGTGTTTAATTGCAATTGGATTCTTGGAGTTGTTACATTTTCTTACTTAGTTACTGTCCTTAAATCTTTTACAGAACTTATCACCAGCTAGAATCAATGCAAAGATGAAGCATCATACTGCATTCTCTATTTTATAAGCTGTATTTTGTGTGATTATAGATCCTTTTAGCTTCTAACTTAACAATTAATAATTGTTCCAATAGTATTTTATTTTGCCATATGTAAATTATTAGCCTACTCAAAAATCATCTTACCAGATACTAAAATCTAACTTGAAGCTCCCCAGATCATATAAGTTATTCAAGAGATATCTGAGGGGAAAATTCTCTCCAGCTCATTCTTTCCTGTAAATAAATCATTCCTATCAAGAAAACCCCACAACATATAAAATTTTCATTGCTGTCTCTTTGGGATTAGACCTGTGCAAGGCCAGCTGTCTGTGATTTCCAGCTATTTTAAGATCTTCATAACCTTTTAAAACTATTTCAGATGGTGGTAGAATAACCCAATACTATGAGTCATGATTTTGCTTTTAATTAACTCAACTTAATTAGTTACAATTTTAGTTTGTAATTAATTAAAGATGAATTTTTTCCTTCACCATAGGGGAGTGTTCACCTGCTCAGACTGAAGCTATTGCTGAGTTACAACCCCAGTCTATTATCAGCTGCCATCTCGATTTCAACAGCGATGCCTTTGAGTTCCCAGCACAAGATATTTTTGTGGCAGAACCTGGATTTGATGCAGTTTCAGGTAAGATGTGAGAAGATGCCAGACAAACACAAGCTCTTTGGTCCAGCAGATTCCACAGAATCCCAGCATCATGGGTTGGGTTGGAGGGACCTTAAAGCCCATCCAGTGCCACCCTTGCCATGGCAGTGACACCTTCTACAGTTCCAGGGTGCTCCAAGTCCTGTCCACCCTGGCCTGGGACACTTCCAGGGATCCAGGGGCAGCCACAGCTGCTCTGAGAACCTGTGCCAGGGCCTCACCACCCTCACAGGGAGGAATTCTTCTAAACATCCCATATAAACCTCCTCTTTTCCTTCTGAAGCCTCTGGGCAATGCTGTGTAGGACCTCTGGCCTCAGTGAGTTGTTCACATGGAGACTTCTAATTTCAGTGGGTTTTCTGCCTGTGATAAAATCTTGTGTTGGTTTTCAGAGAAAGCCAGAAATCAGTGGCAGCCCACTTCATGTTTTTCAGAGTTTTAGTAAGTTTTAGTTTAAGTTTAAGTTGAAGAAGCAAAGGAGCGCTCAGGTGACAAGTATTCCAAAAGTGGAATGTACTCCCAAAACATCATGAACTGGGTCTTAAAAGGGGGGGAAATTGCCAGACACTGTGGAAGTAGAAATACATTGTCAAGTAGAAATAGACTGTAGAAATAAATTGTCAAGTCTACAAAATGTGTCAGTGCTTTGAAAGTATAACGTGATTTAGAACAGAACCAAACCACTTGGCCTGTACTTAAGGAACACTGTTAGATTCATCCCTGCACCCATTGTGTAAGCCTCTGTTCCACACTGCATATGCCTCTGTTACTTAGCTAGGGCAAGAAAATAAGGGGAAAACGTGCACCTGGCAAGTTCTCCTTGTTACTGATGCTTTTTATCTTCCATTCTCTGGGAAGTTTTTACTACCTTTACTGCTAATAACAGACTAATTGGTCCCATATGAGACTAGAAACATGGTGAATATATAACTTTTAAAGGAACTTCTATAAATAAACTACATCTTCACAGACTTGATGATAGTGATGGTAGTCAGCTGAAATTTTAACACTAGTTGAAAAGAATATGAAATAGGCTGTTCAGTCTTGTTTTCAGTAAAGACTTCCAGTATTAGCATAAATGTTAAGTTCAAAATGGAACTGAATCTCAGTGGCATATTAAAATAAAATGTGACTGGAAGTTACCAGCATAGTGTTTTTTTTCATGATGTTCTGTTTGGGACAAGGAATAATTCTGTAGTTGCAGTGCTGGGATTGTGATGTTTGACTCAACAGACACACTGTCCCAATCCATCTGTGCACTCATCATGCTGCTGGTTGAACTTTACCATGTTTTTTAGCTTTTCTCTGAAGATATCCCAGCAATCTCTCTGTGCATGGAGAAAAACCCTTAAAGGTGAGCGAGTAACAGCCCAAGCTGTCTTGTTCCTGCAGGACACTACACGTGCTCCATCAGGATGCACAGCCTCACTGACAAGCAGCTGAAGCACCTGAGCAGGAGCAAAGCCACGCTGTGGGTGATGGCGGCGGTGCGGGGCAGCGCCGTGCCTGGGGAGCAGCTGGGCACAGAGGTGCCCTTCAACCACTGGTTCTACGCTGACCAGGCTGAGATGCTGCTCAGCAACCAGGACATGAGCTCCATCCTGAAAGTCTTTGGTGCCAGTGAAATCCTGGATAGCCTGGAGGTGGGTGCATTCCCAGGAAGTAGCACAGCTGAAAGCATTTTGAACTCTCGCAGCTTCCTAAAGCAAGGCACTCCCTGCCATCTTCACCGTGTCAAGATTTGTTCTTGAGATGATTTGGAAATGCTTGTCTTGGAATGTGTTCTTCAGTTCTCACTTTCCACAGGATCCCAAAATGGTTGGGGTTGGCAGGGAGTCCTAAAGCTCATCCTGTTTCAGTGCATTGCCATGGGATGCCACCCTCTCACTGGGTTGTTCAGGAGTCCATCCAGCCTGGTGCTGGGGTTTTGGGGTAGTACAGGTGTGTCAGGCTCACCTGGGCCTGCAGCCTGGCATGTGTGTACCAGCTCGTGGGTCAGGAAGCAGAAACCTTCCTGACCCCTGTGGCAGGAGTCTTGCCCAAATACATGTATGACTGACTGCCCATAGCTCTCACAGCCCAGGAAGGGTCTGTGGATTTTGGCAGTGTGGGGCTAGCCCAGACCTGTGTGAAGGGCAGGTGAGAGGGAGTGCCCTTGGCAAATGGCAGGGGGAAATGCTGCAGGTGTCACTGTAAAGGTACACCTGACTTCTCTGGAGGGGTGAATTGCTCTGTGTTTCTGTGGAATCACCCCTTGCTGGAAGTGGAGATGTGCTGTGCTGTCCCTAGCAGTGTTTCAGGTTTGATGTTCCCTGTGCAGGTGAAGTGTGAGTCCCCAGCTGTGAAGGTGCTGGAGAAGGAGAAGTTTTATGGGCTGCCCAGCTATGCGGTGTACACTGTGAGCCTGGCTGATCCCAGAATTCCCAGCCAAGGCTCCCTGTCCACCACTCTGACTGTCTCCAGTCCCATGACAGAGCAGTCCATCACCATCCCAGTCACAGTGATCTACCTGACTGACAGAACCACTGCACCCATGAGATGTAAGTTTAGCTCTGCGCTCCATATGCCAGAAGAAACCTTTAGCTTCTCTGATGTTTATGAGGTTAACTCTTAAAGCAGATTGGAGAAGATGCTCCTTTGAACTCAATATTTCCTCCTCTTAATCAATTCTGCAGATGAAGCCAGTCTCTTCCAGCAGTTCATTGAGTCTTACCAGGTGATGATCTTCACGCTTTTTGCACTCTTAGCAGGGACAGCTGTTATGATCATAGGTAAGAGAAGGAAAGACTGCACAAGTATTTTTTCCCCATAGCTTGTTACAAGGTGTTAGCTGTAAGATAAAAAAGAATGATTACCACATGAAATTATTTTGGTTTGTTTTTCAACTGTCTTGCAGCCTACCATGCATTTTTCTCACCAAATGGACAGCACAATCAGCCAGTGTTCCACCCAAGGACAAGTCTCCAGCACACCCCTAACAGTAAGCAACTGTCATCCAGTTTGAAGTGAATTAATTGATTAGTCTGGCCTTTACACTGGAATGTAGGAAGGTCTGTAATCAAGAGTGGCAATGAAAAATAATTCACATTGTTACAGATGTGTTTAAGTTATGGTGAGCTGCAGGCCTGGTTGTAAACACAAGTGCCTGACGCTTCAGAATAAAGTAATGCAAATTCAGGTGAAAATCACTTGCTGAGGGCAAATGTATTGTGCCCCCCTCAGACTTAAAAAGTCCTGAACAGGAAGACCAACAAACATTTGGATACTTGCAGGATACCTTTTCAAGAGGCACTGAGCTAAAGGGATGATTTCACTTGGGGTGGATCAGATTCACTGCCAGTGCTCAGCAGATGACCAAGAGCAGTTACTTGTTTGGTCCTTCTCCCACCATTCCCGAGCCTGATTGTTGTTTTTTTCTCCTTGCCATGTTTCAGTTTCCACGGTGTCACCTGCACATTCCTTCAGCTCCCAGGCCTCCAGCAGGCAGACGAGCCCCTCGGCCGCGCTCTGGAGCACGGGTTACGCCTCTCGCTAGGGGCAGCACGGCTCCTCCTCCTGCTGGCAAGTGAAAATAAACAGCTCAGTGCCTTAGCAAGCTCAGCAACTTCAGCACTCGGAATGTAGTTCAGGTTTGCTCTGGAATATAACTAGGTCCCTAATTTATTTATTTTTTTTTAATATTTAGGGCTCTTTGAGTTTATTTTTTATGTCAGTGCTTCAGTTCTCAAAAGCTTGTTTTATCTGTTATTTTTTGCTGCCTGCACAAAAAGCAGTGTTCATACTAATCTGACTTTCTTGCACGCTTCTTGCAACTAGAAGGTATATCTAAGTTAGAGTGATAACAATTTTGTTTTTACTTTTTGTAAAAATTAGATTTCTCTTTAATGAACTTTTTTTAAAAAAGGGAAATTAGAAAAACAGATTAAATACGAGCCAAAAATTTGAAGGATTGTATATTTTGAAGAACTAGTTTTTATTTTGTGTTCCAAGAACTCAGGAATGTATTGCACTGATAAGTGTTCTTGTGATTAGCCTTACACTGGGATTCATCAGCACAATATGCTGGTTTAGCATGAGGAATGCTGAAACAACTGTGAATAATTTGGAAGCTTTTTTAACATCAACAATTGAAAAAGGGAAAAAAAAAGAAACCCAGAATTTAATGTGGCTTCCTTTGGGTACAACTGCAGTATTCCTTGGTACTGTAAGCACTTTTTTGAACTGGGAATGTGAAAGCATGTGCCTTCTAAGTGGACCTTTCTTCTGGTAGGAATCCTTTATTTTGAGAATATAATCACATCCCAGTTACTTTTATTTGTAAGTAGGGTTTTGCAGCTATCAGATAAGGCTTTTGTTTACATACTACAAGCATCTCAGTTTTAACTGTGAATAAATAATATTCTGTCTGTCTGAACTCTCCTAAGGACCATAAAGAAAGTGAAATAACAAAACACTTGGTGCAAAATAGTTGTGTGCAGAACTGTGCAGGCAAACAGATGAATGGAATGCAGACCCAGTGCGTGGCGTAGAGTTTTAGTTTCACACAGTGTTAAAAACAAAAGGATTATTAAATGTAATTGTATTGAGCCTTGTTTAACTTACTGACTAGTTCTGGAGAAATTGTGCCTTAAGTGCTAGTACTACTTAAAAGGTCGGTTTGGATGTAGATAATAATTTGAATCTGTATTAAAGGTTTTTAAGACTCCTTTATTTTGAATTTTCTTGTGGTTTGGCTGTTCAGAATCTAGCACTGGACTGTATTATTTGAATTTGTATTATTTAATAAAGCTTTTAAAGATTCCTTTATTTATTGCTGTTGATGAATCTTCTGTGATTTGGCCGTTGAGAATTTAGCACTGGGTTGTTGTTTGAACTTCACTTCCTACAGCCCCTCAGTGTTTGCAGCCATGATTTTCCAATCTTAATTTTCCCTTTTGTTGACAATGTAATATTTTTAAATATTTTGACAGTTTTTCAACTAGCATTGATAGTCAGGGATTTCTTCCAGTTTTCAAGCATCTTCAATTCCTGCTGAAGTCACCAATGACTGTAGAAGCAGCTCTTAATTTTCTAGGTTTGTCCGAACTTCCCATTTTGTTCATTTGAGGTTTAAAGGAAAGATGTGATGTTTCTTCCACTTCCATTCAGCAAGAAACCAAAGGGCTATGAATATCTCAGTGCTATTGTGATAAGCTCTTCAGACGTGCTTAAAGGAGTGATTTTGCTCTCCTGTTGCTTCTCTTTCCCATTCAGCAGTCTGGCAGCGAATGTTCTGAAAAACAAACTGCTCCAAGTGGTAGGAGTACTTTGGCAAATGCTTGCTATTTTTTCATTTCTTTAGGCAAGTAGTTGCAGTCTCCTGGCAGGAAAAAAAAGCAGCATGAAGTAGGGAGCTGGTATGACTCAGGAGCCAACCTCTTGCAAGCAAAAACCAGGCTTTTGCCTTCAGGTGCTCATCTGACCTGTGGGGTCATTACTGGGGCCAGAGGGAGTTTGGGGTTGCTGCTAATGTAAAGATTTTTTTTTATAATGGAATAAAGTGAGATTTAGGGGTTTATATTTAATGCTGATTTTTCCCCCTATTCATTTACGGTTGTTCCTGATTGTTTGCTCCCCTGAGAGGGAGAAGGACTGCCAGGAATGTGTCTGTTCCAAGGTCCAGGTCTTATGTGAGTTGAAATGTCTGAGTTTTCCAGGTAACCAAGCAGTGCCTGCTCAGGCCCAAGCCCTGGTCCCTTCCCATCCAGCAGGTTCATAACACATCCCTGTGTGCCAGCACCAGCAGGTTCATAACCTCGTGCTCATACAGGGATGAGAGGTTTCTGTTTTCAAAAATAAAACAAGCAAACCCAAGCAGTGAGTAGTGCAATCACTGAGCCAATGCCCTGGGGTGTCCACAGAGCCATGGGTTTGCTGTCCCTGAGCCACCTGCCCAGAGGGCTCCGTGGCAGATCCCGTGCTCCTGGAAGTGCCCATATTGGACACTGTGGGATGTGCTCAGGGCAGAAGCTTCCCCTTCAGAGCTGCAATCCTTGGGCAGAGAATGCCCTCGCAAGAAGTTTTTCCTCAGGAACTGGAAGCAAGACGTGCCATGAGGCCCTGGCTCCTGAGGGCACAGACGGTCCCTCTGCTGGGACAGGGACAGAGCTTGTCTGCTGTGGGCTGCCTTCTGCCTCCAGAAAATCTCAACAGTTGATCAACAGGTGTGTCCCAAGGAGTTACTCAATTAGATTAGCAAGGCTAGGTTAATACTGGTCTTCAAGCCAATCTGCTCCCCAATACAACATCCCAAACACAGACTAATCTTTATTTCTCCATCTACCACCTTTAAAAAGCAAGGTAAATGATGAATAAACACACAACTTTTCAGAGAAGAGCTCTTTCTGATGAGCAGCCAGCATTATGATGTGGTGCTTCAGGGGAAGATTTTCCTGTCAGCATGGTACTGCCTTTTGTACTCTATATATGAAGCATTAAAGTTTTACAGGTGTCAGTCCAGCCTCTGGGCTAACCCCTGCATTTGCTTGCAGATAAAGGCCTTCTTCCCTATTTGGTTGTTGATTTTAGCATTCATGAGGACATGTCAGTCATTCATGAACACCCTCTCAACATTTCTTAGTACAGGGCTCCCCAAGAAGTTTGGGGAGTTTGCCCATCCCAGTTTCCCCAGGTAGGGACACAGCTAGGGTGTGTTGTCTGCACCTGTGTTAGGCTGTGTCTCCTTGTGTTCTGGGGATGGCAGCTCCTCCTTGATGTAGGAACTCTCCTTGGAGGAGCCCTGGACATGGAGAGTGTTTGGTTAACAGGCGAGGTATGTGCTCTCCAGTGAATGCCTCTTTTTTAAAAGCTTTTTTTTTCTCTGATAAGCTAACTAGAGGCAACTGTATATGGAACTAGAGTTCGTGTATTTAGCTTTATGAGTCTGTGTTAGTCTGTGTAGTATTGGTGACTTGATTAAAACCATTCCTTTTCAGCTGTTTCTTCCTTGTATCAATTTCAAGTTTAAAGTTACAGCTGGCCTTAAACTCCAGCCTGTCTTCTCCACAACACAGTCCCTGTGCTCTCATAAGAAATTAGTCAATTTCTAAGCTGGAAAAAAAGGTATTTAGCAAGTGATGACTATCTGACCTAAGGTCTTTGGATAACATTAAATACTTCATTTTTAAATTTGTTTTATTGGCAAAATTCAGAAAACCCTGCTTTATTTTCAGTTTGAATAAAGCTAGGTTCACTTTTCATCTGTTAACTTCAATGAGACAACTTCTCTGTGTAAATTAAGCATGCAGTTTCCCTGGACCTTGTCTTGAAGCTTGCAAAATTTAAACAAGAATGGGAAACTAATTTTTCTCCTTGATTCATATTTATCACCATTGCATTGAGCTGTAGGTGTACCCACAGTAAGCTACTTTCCATATCTTCCCTCACATCACTTGTCCCTTCCATCTCCAGGGCTGTTTCTATCCCAGGTGCTGTGTTTACCTCTGCAGGTGGCCTGCTCCAGAGCTTTGTGTATTAATGAACTATTTCCTTCACTTTCTACCATCTTCACCCCTCAGCACAGCCTGTGTTGCTCTGCTCTGTGTGCTGCCTCCCTCTCAGTGCTTTGCCATAATCCCTAAACAGATTGGGAGCTGCAGTTGCTGTTTTGCACGGAGCAGACGTTGTGTACGTGTTTGTAATTCACCCAGTCATTCACTTTTCCCTTCTCACTTCTTACTTGCCAAATTGTGCTTTAAAGGGCTGTTCCCATTCTGCTCAGTTCAAAGCTTTATCTCAAACCTTACCTTTGCATTTAGCATAAATAAATTTATTTCAAGCTGTCGTGCTTATGGATATGCCAAGGTCTCTTTTGTGACCATTTGTTCATCTTTTAATTTCATTTCCATCCTTTCACACTTTGGATGGGAAAGAACCACAATACCTCACTGAGGAGTCAGAGCAGAAATCCCTATGGAGAACTTGAGGTTGCCTGTGCCAAGGGCAGCCCCAGTAAATAATTTTAGGCTAGCATGTGCTAATGGCTTACAGTGATCATCTTCAAATAAAAAAAAAAAAGCAGCATTGTCTAAATAAAATCTGGTGATTGAAATTTAGTTTACTGATCAACAAACATGGAAGTTCTGGAACTAGTTTTAAATAATTGTTCTATTTCACGTGTATTCATCTGTGAGGGAGACAAGAGGTGGGAGATGCTTTTGTGGCATATGCTCTACTTAGAAATTAAAGTTCTGAGAATCCCTTAAGTAGTAGGAAGCTGCCCTTAGTAACAAAATAGTGAAAACTGTCATTTTTTATCCAAAAGGAAGGGGAAGAAATAATTTTCCATAGTAATAGTTTGTAATTTGACAGCATGAGTCACTTGTGTTATTATGAGTGAGTCATAATTCTTTTGGTGCCTCTTCTATTTATTTTCCAAAACGTATAAAGATAACAAAGAAACTATGTCTCCCAAAATGTTGCTGAGAAGGAACCAGGCCATCGAATGGGCTAAGCTTATTTAAAATACTAACTCACTAAAAAGTGCTTTTTATTGTTTTGTTTTGGTTTTGTTGGTTTTGGGGTTTTTTTGGTTTTTTGTAAAAATAAAGGAAAAGGCTGCTTTCAATCATCTTTTTCTGTAAAAGCCAATTTGCCTGTCGTTAGTGGAAGCTGGGTCAAACCTCTCCTTAGAAGAATATTAAGAATCCTGGAGTTTCACTGTTATGATCCAGCCTTTACCAGCTCCTGAACTCTCCTGCCACGCACAGTTTGGTCAAGTCACCAAACACAACCAATAAAGCTGATTTGGCCTCAGTACTTTATCATTGCTCCTATGCATGTTTAGCTTTTCAAACTTTCTCTCCTCATGCCCCGCTAGTCATCTTTGGATCTGAAGGTGTGGCCGTGTCTTGGTAGATATTTGGGGGTTTGTTCATTTGCTAGATTAATATTTCATTTCATGCTGGGTTAAGACTGGCCAACAGAAATAGATAGCCTTTGATTCCAGCACAATTAAGGATCTCTTGTGAAGAAAAAAGAGCTCTGTTGCCCTGAGCATCTGACCCCAGCTGGTGCATTCTCTCTGCCAGCTGGTTCTTGCATGGGAGGAAAATTAATAAAATTGCCAAACATGTATTTTCAGCAAATATACAAACACTGAAGGCTAAACATCCTCCTTGCAATGCCAGAAGTGGATTCCAAATAAGCAGCTGAACTGAAGGATTATTTTGATAGTGTTGTAGAAATATTGGTCTACTGGAGATGTTTAAAGGTCAGCTGGAGTATTTTGTGAGGGTTTTGTTGGTGTTACTGAGTTTTTTGGTGCCTGACTCAGTTCTGGGTGTGCTGCTTTCATATGCATCACTGACATGCTGGGGCTCTAAGAGTCTTTGTTATATAATCATCACCATTCCTGTAGTTTCCATGTTCCTCCCCTACTACAACAAATGTGATCTTTGTGTGTTTTCTTCTTTTGCATCTCTGGTATGAGATTCCACCTCCTTCAGCAGGAAAAGATCAATGAATTGACATAATTGAAGAGTAGATAGTAGTTGCTACCACTCTCATATTATTACATTAAATTATTAACAACTTACTCAGAGCTATCTTGAGGGTGTTGGGAGAGCATAATGTAGTTTTATAGGCATAAAACATGATACAGCAATTTCATTTTAGTTCCAGCTTTACTGAATGTGCTTCTAAAAGCCAACAGGTACAGATCACACTTCTGTCAGATTTTTAGATTTAGGGTTACAATGAGAGTGCAAAATGCCAGAATTATGAGTACGTTAAAAAGCAGTGCTGAATTGTAAGGTCACAGAACCCTGTTAATGCTCACTCCATGATCTGACTTAGCAAATCACAGCTTCGTATTCTCAGCAGTGATGGCATAAATTGCTCCTCTGCTTCACAATATTCTCTCCTTCTATCCTAACTCTTTCCATTGCTCTTTAGGAAAGGTCTGGAGTGCTCTTGGCCCAGGTGACTGACCCAGCCTGCAAGGTACAGAGAGCTGGGTACAAGTGTAAATACACCTTCAATGCAGTGACTTATCAAGTAGTAGGATTGATATTAACTAAATTATTGTTCCATGAAACACAGTAACAGAAGGGTGGAAATACATCAGGTGTTTTCAAAGTAGTATTTCCCAAGAGGAATCCTGTTCCAGCAGTAAATCACAGGAGTAGGTGGTGTAGAAAGCACTGGACAGTGAAGTTTCCCTCCTAAATGCAGGAGGGCAGAGAAAGGCAGCGGGTTTGTGCATTTGGAAATTACCCTATGCCACAGTTTTAACTGTGGAATATTTGATATCAGTGAACTTTAGATAAAAATTATATTCACAGAATCCCAGGATATCCTGAGCTGCAAGAGACCCACAGGGATCACCCAGTCCAGCCCCTGTCCCTACCCAGACACCCCAACAATCCCACCCCGTGCATCCCTGGCAGCACTGTCCAAATGCCCCTGGAGCTCTGGCAGCCTTGTGGCCATGCCCTTGCCCATTCCCTGGGGTGCTTTGGCAGTGCCCAGCACCCTCTGGGGAAGAAGGGGAGAACCTTTCCCTGATCTCCAGCCACTCCCTGGGTGCTGTCCCTGGTCAGAAAGCAGAGATGAGTGCCTGCCCCAATCTGTTATCTTAGGAAGCCTTTAGAATGAGCTGTTCTTCCAAACCGAGCAGGATTTTTGTGTCTGGCCTCCTGCCTGAGCTCAGTATCTCTGTGTACACAAATACACATCCTCTGGGCATTGCCCCTCATGCACCTGCCAGCAGCACTCTTCCCTCTTCCTCAGCAGGTCAGCTGAGCTAATGGTACAGGAGCTTGTAGTTCCCAACTCTGTAAATCAGGGCTTTCTAGCAAGTAGAACTTCGTTTAGGTAATAGCACTCTTACAGCCCAACAATGATGGCTTCATGTCCTTCAGACTTACTCAAATATCTCTGCAACCTCATTCAACTACTACACCTTGTCATTCAGACCCCAATAAAGGAGTTTAACATTTTGCCAAAGGAAGCTTTCTCTGTGCTTTGGTTGATTTGCCCAGGTGGTGTAAGTGCTGCTGTTTTGATAGAGCTGGACTGTGTACTGAGATGAACACATATTTTCATGAAATCGGACAAATGCCATTTTAAAAGTCATTGAATGTACTCCACAACAAAGCAGGCAGAATTACAGAGCACAATGCCTTTTGTGAATGCTATTGTAAATGTGTCACAGTCACTCTGGCTTTTGCATGTGGGCTTATCTTCAAATAGCATCCTGCTGTTATGATTAGTGATTGCTATCATGAATAAAATCTCTGGTTTCAGCAACAAAATAAACCACTTTATTTATAGAACTCACTGTTGAATAGGACCTTAAATATTTTTTTTCCCATTCTTCTTGCCAAATAATCTTCAAGGTGAAGCTTTTCTTCTAATGAAACAATGTCAGCAGTAAAACCAGATCTTGAGGCAGTCGTGGTTTTAGAAGAGGCACTCAGAAAACAAGAAATTAATCTTAATTGTCTAAATGAAACGTCCTTGGAACCCTGTGAGCTTGGAATTAGGTGATTTTGTTTTACTGGGATGAGCTTTGTGGTGATCCCAGTGTCCACCAACATCACCCCCTGTTTCAGGTAATTGGAAGTGTCTTGACTGCTGTGTTTCCTTAGAACTTTCAGTCTTGTCACTTTTAAAATTATTAGTGTCAACTTGGAGATTTTTGAATTGGTAGAGCACTCACAAAAATGTTTCTTCATATGATTTGGCAAGCCATTACATGATACAAGCCATTATATTATATTACATTATATTATTATACATTATATGCTATATGGCAGGGATTTGGATTAGATGACCTTTAAGGGTCCTTTCCAACCCAAACTCTTCTCTAGTTCTATGATTCTGTACAATATTAAAAATCTAATTGTACAGCTCACATTTTTCCAAATTAAATTCTACAAGAGAAAACCAAGCTTTTTGCCTTTAAGGCTCAGTAGATGAAGACTTTTAGGCTTGTGGAGGATTGGAATAGTTCCAGTTAAGACTAACAAGCCAAAATTTAGAAATAGTTGGAGCTAACCTTTGATGAGAGAGGAAAGAAAGTGTCTCTTAAAGTGAGTTCCTAAAGAATTCTCATTTAGGTGAAAAGTACGTAAGAAGGCAAAAATCTCTGAAGTAAAATAAATTCACAGCTTCTGAGAAGAATCCCCAGAAGCACGGCATTGAAGGTGTTGGGCAATGCATGAAAATGAGATACAGAGGAGTAGAAGACAGCTCTTACTACATCAGTAGGTTTGCATAACAGTGAGACTGGCAAAGGAAATGATGTCTTCATTTCCCAGTTTTATGAGAGCCTGGAAGTGTGGAATAAAGCTCTGGGAGAAGACAGCAAGGAGGGAGAGGAAGGTTTCCTGTGAGTAATCTAACTCAAAACTTGGAAGTTGTCTTAAATTCTGCATCATCTTTCAGGTTAAATGGTGAATCTTTGTGTGAGCCAGTTTGTTTTGCTGCTGGAATCTGACCATAAAGTTCTTTGACATTGGGTCTCAAGTACTGTGTGTTCAGTTGTGCTTCAGGAGTTCTCTTATCATTATAAATGTCTCTCATTCCATCTGCCTGAACGGATAGGGCTGTGCTAAGTCTGTTATTAATTTTTTAGATTGTTTCATTCCAGATAAATAAAATATTTAAAGTGAATATTTTCCCAGCACCTGCAGCTGCTCAAAACGCCAGCACATGATGCAGCTGAATTCAAGCAGTAAAGACTACTAACTTAGAATACTTCCAATACCAATGAGCTTTTGGAATGTTGTCTCTGAGAACAGGTAATTGCTAACTCACTGTTCTTTGAATACTTCAGATCCAGAGATATATTGGTGTGCTTGTACCTCTTGTGAGTACATGATCTATTTATATGAATTTATTATCTTGATTAGCTTGTTGTTCAGGCTTCTAACTGAACAGACTTTCCATTGGTTTAGTGTCTGCCCTTCCAGATAAGCTCTTTTTTGCTCAGTCACTGCTGCTGTCCACAGCCAGGCTGGACACGATTTGGAGCAACCCAGGCTCGGGGAAGGTGTCCCTGCCCAAGGAAAAGGATGAGCTTTGAGGTTCCTTCCAACCCAAACCATTCTGGGATTCCGAGAATCCATTATTCCACATGCTAATTGAAAACTTTAGCAGCAGGAATTCAAGTGTTACACTCCCAAGCTAAAAAAGGCCATGTAGAAAGTTGTACTTGCTTTCCAAGGATGGATTTATGGGAAGCTGCATCTCTAGAGCAGCTTTAGACGTGTGACTCCAGGAGGAGGAGGGTGCCCTCCCTCAGAGCCTGCACCCAGAATTTGCAACTCTACAACTGCTCAGATACAAACTCCCCTGAATAAAGTTTTTAGTCTGTATTTGTTGGGTTTTTTTTTTAATCAGCATATCTTGATTAGTGTGACTGTGTAAATCTGTGGGTACATTTGGTGACTCAGTGTCATTATATGGATTTACATGTGCAAGAAGACAAGTTTGCTGCTGGCATTGTGGTGCCTTGATTGCCTGCAGCTGTGGAATTTGCATGTGCTTTGGATCCTGGTCACTGGTAAAAATGCAGACGCATTTATTCAAAGTTCATAAATAGCTTCTAATTTTTAATTTAATGGAAATTTAAACATGAAACCAGGAGAATTCATTTCACAAGTGTCCAAAGAGAGCTAAGAGCCTTGTCTCAGGCATTAAAGCAGGTTTTGTTTGCTCCTGATATCCTTTCACTTGGCTTACCAAGCTTGTAACACAGTTTATCTTTCACTACTGCATTTGATTAATTTTGCAGAAATGTATGCCCAAGAACAATTAGATTTAACTCATGATCCCTCCTGGAAGTGGTTCTTTCTCCCTCCTTTTTCTCATCTCCCAGCTGTTTTATACTATAATATGTCCTCCCCATAAAGTAAACATTACCATTTTCATATTCTGTAAGTTACATTTTATGAAATATCAAAACCTATAAAACTTACCAGCTGAGGACCTACTTGTTTGGATTTTTGTGTGGAGCAGAAAGTAGGAGAAAGGAGGGAAGTAGAGGTTGTTTTGGAGCCTACAGCACTATTCCAGTGCTTGATATAGAGCAGTAAAGTATTTTGAACTCTATTGTTGGGAATCCACGTGCGATATAAATCAGAATTATTATCCTTATCTCATCACTGGGAAGGTTGCAGCACACAGAGAGATTATTTGTCCAAGGCTCCTGTCAGAGCAGAGGCAGGGCTGAAAATAGAACCTGTGTTTGAGCAGAGTTCAGTGCTGGATCTGTGACACCGTCACACCGAGGAGGAGGGTGAAGGGAAAATGCTGGGAGTCACACAGGGACACCCTGGGATCCTGCTCTGAGCAGCTCCCTGGGGTCTCTGCTGGCTTTCCATGGAAAATAATTCACCTGCAGCGTTGAAAGGCCAGAGCCATTGAGGAAATTCGTTACCAGTCAGTGGTCAATAAACCACTTCCAAACTTAAAACAGAAAACCAAAAACCAAAACCAAAAAGCAAACAGCCTCCCAAAAAACAAACAAACCCCCCAAGAAAAGTAAAAAAATCCTCCAAAAAACAATCACCGCTATTAATAATAATAATAATAATAACAATAATAATAATGAGCCAGACGAAATTCCCCTTTCCAAATGATGACTTGTGCAGGAGAAGAGCAATGCAGGGCTCAGGAAGAGGAGAAACCTGCTGGGTTGTGGCAGTGCCTGCCCTGTGCTGAGGCAGACCAGGGGTGTTTTATTCACTGCACTCAGCCAGGCACAGCGAGCAGGCAGGGCCAGAGCCCCAGTGCTGCTGCTCCTGAGGCTGAACCTCGGGACCCCCATGTGGAAGTTTTGTCTTCCACAAGTGGAATCTGATGGAAATGAGAGTAGGAATCTGATTCTGCCGGGTACACTGCAGCAGCAGCATTATGTATTTCAAGGGAAAATATGTTTCTGAATCTGATGTTTGACAGCTTTTCACAATGATATTTAAGGATTGAGCCATTTAAGCACCAAAACTTGTTATCTGGGATAAACTGGTATATGTGTTTACTTTCTGCTGGGTTCCTCCCCATTTATTTAGATTTAGAAACCAAGAATGTTGTGCCTGATTCATCCAAGAACTTAAATATATATCTAAAATTATGCCTAGTTAATTAGTTCCATTTAAAGTTTTTGTGCTTGAATGCATAAGCCTTTCAGCATGCTGCTGTTATGTACTAGATCAGGGCTTTGGGAAGAGGAGATCCATAAAAAAATTATTTAATTGCCTGAAATTTTAGTTTGTAATTCAAAAGCCTCCTGCTATGTTTAAAGCCCAAACAACAGATCTTTTTTTCTAATAATTAGTTGATATGTACATATTCCTGAAGGACATTGAGATGTTTAATCCAGCAGAAAATTACTATCTGGTGGACTACAGGGAAAAGGACAAAATTTTATTGTTATTATTTTTTTAAAAATGTAAGCAATTATAATTAGACAAGAATGAAGCAATATAGTTAAACATTGAGAGGTGCAGAGCTACACAAACCTTAGTGAAGTCATCATTGAAACCAAAGTTTCTCCTGTTGCCAGTAAAATAATTTATGGGAATGGCAGCTTTTATGATTTCAGCAGTGGAAAGAGGCATTGCGTGGCTGTGGGGTGGTGAGCAGGCTCTTCAGGTTGGCACTGACCCGTGCAAGGGTCTACAGGGAATTCAGGGAATTCCTCGGCAGTGGAGGTGGGATGGAAGGAGATGAGCCCAGGCCCCTGCAGCCCAGAGCAGAGGGGGCTCCTCCATACTCTGAGTAGTTGGGGTTCCATGTCCTGAGCAGTGGGAGCCCTGCCAGGGGCTGCTCCTGCTGTGCTCCCGCAGGAACAGAGCAGGGAGCGCTGCAGGGCTGCTCCCTGCCAGGGGCAGTTTCTGTTCACGCCCCTGAGCTCAGGTTTCTGAGTGTCTGTGCATAGACACAGGGGCAGCAGGAGGTGCCTTCCAGATGGAGATCACTGCAGGCCACGGCATGGCCCAGAAAATCACAAGAAGCACCACTTACATAACAGCTCTCTGACCTAGCATCATTTCACTGCTGCAGTCAGCTATGGAGGACCAGGGGGTGGAGTTGGTGTTTTGGCTGTGCACTTTTTTTCCCGTTTGGATGAGAAGACAACACTAGAGCATTAAAAAAAAAACTGAAACAAACCAACCAACCAAAAAAACCCAAAAACCAAAAAAACCCCAACCAAAACCAAAACAAACCATAGAAAAGTCCTGGAGTGGTAACAATGTACAGATTTCAGCAGCCTTGTCTGCAAAGTGTCTGCCCAGAAGGAAGAGAAGGAATTTAAAAGGATCCCCAGTGTGTGGTGGAGTAGGGTTAAGGTTAGTAATAAATTTGATGAGGATGTAATTGGCGTGTTTTCCCCAATTTGGTTTATTTTAAGAAGGAGATACAGGTAAACTCTACTGCTGTTCAGGGTTTAGTGGCCAGGATCAATGTTTTTACAGCCTGTATCACATGCTGAGAGCACAGGCTGATGCTGGAGGTGCCCAGCTCTCCCAAAGAACGAGGGTTCCAGTGGTGAGGAGGAGGAGAAGGAAGCTGGGCTCTGATTTCACTGCTGAGAACAGTGTTTCCTATCAGAAAACAAGCCCACATTTGCTGTCCTTTGATAAAATTCTTGTGGAAGTTAATCTGACTGGGAATCCAGAATTCTTTCCAGAACAGGGCAAATGTGTTTGCATTATTCAGGGTTGGTTACTGACATCCCACATGAACTGCCTGCCAAAAGGGAAGTGAGAGCTGCTGTCCCTCTCAGAGAGAGCAGTGTCACCTGTGCTGCTCTCATGGTTGTGATTCTGGGATGATTCTGTTCAGGGCCTTGGGAATTCCTCAGCTTGGATGCTCAGGTACCTGCGTCTCTGTGGGACACCTGATTCTGACCCCACGTGTCACAAAACCCCGTGCTTGGAATTCCTGTCATTCTTGTTTATAAATCCCCAGCAGAAATGTGGGTGTCTGATGATGCAGACACAGTGTGACCCAGCAGACTTCTTATCATCTTTACATATAAATCTGTGTCACACAGAGCAATCTGCAGGCAGCAGGAGACATGGTGCAAACACATGAGCAAAACCAAGCTCCAAAGCCTGACTCTGCCCTGCAGACACTGCCAGCACTTCTAGCCTGGGTTGTTATTGTTAGATTGTGAGTTGTTATCTCTGCTAACCTTGGAAATAATTCCAGCACTGGGTAGAACTGCTGAAAAGGACCCTGACAGAAAATATTTGCTTCCCACATGGATGTTGTAAATACACATGCACAGATAAAGTAACCTTAAATGAAGGGTAAAAGTCTGGCTCATTGTAAGTCAGTGATAAACCTCCAGGTTGAAATCTCACAAAATAAGTTTTAGAGCACTGCACAGAAACGATAATACAAAGAGAAAATAAAATTTTAAAAATACATTAAATTCTGGAGCAGTTGATGAAAAGTGTTTCAAACTAAATGCTGTGACCTTGAGACACAAAATAGTTAAACAGCCCATTTCTAGAAATACTCTTTGAGGTCAGTCTCAGGCTGCAGGGATATAGGCCATGTCCTCTCGTGTAAAGGGCATGGCATAACTGTATATTGAATTTGGCAAACTTGGGGAGGTGCAAAATTGCTCTCCAGCAACCCGAAAGCTGAATTCATGTGGATGTAGGAATTGCTTCCCAGTCTCTGGCAGCAATGCAGAGGAAGCTGATGAGCCTGTCCTGTTCCCCTTGTGGAGAGAAGGCAGCTGGGATCCTCCTTGGAAAGAGGAAAGGGCTGGTGTTACCCAGCTTTATTCACAAGCAGCATGTGAATGTTAGAGGGAACATTTGTTCAGGAGGCACAGCCTTGTGTGATCTAGAGGGAGATCTCCTTTGGTGCCCCCCACAGCTGGGCTTAGCAAGACAAAACACAACTGACTGGTTTGAAAACCCAATTACCTGCAGGGTGTTTAGCCTTAGTTCAACTTTGGGGTTTTTTTGTTCTCTGCTGGTGAACATACAAGCCCTTGGGGAGAACTTGCTTTAGCTTTCTGGGAGGTGATTTGCACTGAGGACATTTCTCTGCACGCCACTTGAGCCCACAGTGATGGTCCCACTGTCAAGAATGTTTATTATTGCTGTGGTGTGCCCTGTGCCAGTAAAACCTGGTGCTGTGTTAATCAGCCCTGAACATTACAGGGGAAATATCCCCTGCCTCGTCCTGATCACTTCTCAGAGCTGCTCTATAAGCAAAAGAGGAAAAAATAATCTTAATTACAAGGTATTTAGAAAGCTAGTAGGATGAATTGGTATTTGTTGTTCTTTGAATTTTAGAATTATTCTGCTAATAAGTGCATTAAATCTTTTTTAAGGTTGGAGAAAGTTCACACTGTGCAGATGCATCTGGAGTGCCAATACCTAGCCCACAGAGTGCCAGCACCCTCAGTGAGACTTTGTGTACTCTGCTGAATGCTTTCAGACCTGGGGATGAGCACTGCAAAACAGCCAGGTGGTGTTTATTGCATGAGGGCTCTGTATGAAAGCTTTTTATTACAGGGGAGGAAGGACTTGTGTCCTCTTCAGGACATTAAAGCCAAAGGATGTCAGCACTCTTTGATCTCCAGGGTGCTGCTGCATCAAGTTCTTCTTTGAATGGCCTTTGTTGAAGTAATATAACCTTCATTAGCTTTCGTGTTTTGTTTGCATTTATCTTCCTTTTCATCAATGATGAATTTCTGCTAGGAGTTCCATAATAATAATTTTGGTTAATCTAGGTTGGACTGTATCTGGAGCTGGAAGTGCTGGGTGAATGGTTGGAGTTGATGATCTTCCAGCCTTAATGGCTCCATGATTCTGTAAAGACTAGAATTGTAGAGACCACGAATGATCATTTAGTTCTGCTTGCCATGTAGAGGAGGATAAGGTGAAGCTAGACTGCTCTTGATAGATGCTTTATTTAAGCTCTCTCTTAAAAGCTGTGGACCAGGAGTGCCCTGGGTTACCCATTTGCTGGAGCAAGTGGGATGGGTGTCCCAGATTTCCTGGAACCTTGAAGTATCCCTGGCTCTGCTTAGCTTATGGTTAGACAGGTGGGGAAAAGAGGTGGGTTTTCTGGTTTTGGAGGAGATGGGATTGACCTAGAACACACTGACACCTTGAGAGGCTCCGTGGAGCAGAGGCTGGACACTGTTAAAGGAATAAAGAAGGGATTTATTAAAAGGGACACACCTTGGGCAGTACCAGAGCTCGGCCATGGCTCCACCCAAGATGGACCCCGAGTCACAAGTTTTCACACTTTTATAAGTTTTGGTCCATTTCCATGTTGGGGTTCATTGTCCAGTCACAGTTCCAGGTTATGCAGTCCCATCTCCCCAGGTTGCTCTCCTCAATTTGCTGCTGTTTGCACTTTTGGGCCCGGAGCTGCAGCAGTGCCCTTGGTTCTGGGGCTGGAAAAGGATTGTTCTGTGTGACTGAGCTGTGAGGAGAGCTTGCTGACACTGTACGAAGTTCAGAGTTACACACCAAAGCAGTGCAGAGCCTGGAAAATGCCAAAGCTAAAACTTAAGGCATCACCACTTTGTATTTTCTTCTATGATATAAAACTGTCATGTAGAACAATAAATATTGTAATTACTGAAGTGCTTGGAAAACTTGACTTTCATGGTCTTTGCTCTTCCAGCATAACCCAAGCCTTTTCCTCTGGTTAAAATTCCAAGCAGAGAAAGTTTTCTGCCATAGCCAAACCCGAGATATAACACTCCAAATGACACCCTACCTCCACAAAGTAAACATGGAATAATTGCTTCCTATTGCATACGTACAGATCTCCTCTTAACACACTGCCATCACATGCTTTAGTCTGCCAGAAACTCCAGATCTATATTTCTCCACAGTGTTCTGTGAACATTTACTCATAATTTGGTATTTCTCCTTTGAATTTTTTTTTTGTGGAAAGTTTTATTTTAGTAACATTAAAACATCTATATACATAAAGTAAAAGATAGTTTTCTCATTAGTGTCTCAGTGAAAAGGTCTAGAAAAAAAAGTTATGAGACTAGTTGACTAGAAATCAAGGTGTTCCTCAGACAGAGCATATTTATTCTGGGAATCAGTGAGGGAATTCCTCAATAGTGTGGAACTGCCAATCCATGAGCTTTGTCCATCTGCTCCTGTCCTACCTCTGTCCCCACACAGTTCAGGCAGAGCCTGAAAAGAGCTGGGGTTTTGTTTAGTGGAGCACCCTCACTCATAGAATTCCAGACTGATTGGGGTGGGAAGGGACCTTAAAGCCCATCCAGAGCCACCCCTGCCATGGCCAGAGACATCTCCCACTGTCCCAGGCTGCTCCAAGCCCCATCTAGCCTGGCCTTGGACAGAAAACTCCCTTCACATTTTCATTTTATTCTAGTTAACAGCACATCAGTGACATTTCTGTAACAGCAACGTGTGCACCTGTCACATAAAAACCCAGTGCTGTGGGAAGACCCTGGATGTCTCCTTCCTTCAGGTATGATGTGCATAAACACTGCTCATGCACTGAAACATTTCCTATAAATTATTAACCTTTCTTGGCTCTTACCTTTCTGCTCTTAGAGCAGAGTGTTTCTGAGCTTTGGAACCAAGAGCCTGGAATTTGTTTTTACAGTTGAGATTTGGGAAATGAAGGAGCCACACTCTCCTGCCCACTGTGAAGGAGTGAACAGAACAGAATAAACAGATTTTATGAGGTTGAAGTAGAATTCATGTTCTGATCTGCACCCTGATACTGATAATATCATTATATATAATAATCTATATTTCACATGCATATTATAATTATTATATATTTGTAACACTTAATTCTACATGGATCAGCAGACAATATCAACGCCTTGGCCTTAGTTAGCTGTAGTCCTCTCCAAAGCTGCTGGAATTTGAATTAATTTCTCACTGAAATCAATGGAAATGTTTTCATTGATTTGGATTGAACTGTTTCAAGTGAAAGCATCATCCTGTCCATGCTCATTTGCAGATGTTTATCCAGACATTTCCCTAACGTACTTTTCTGGGGTCTTGTATTTCCTATGTTTTGATTTTGGGTGTAAATGTTGTGTGCTTTAGTTTTGATTAATTTTTTGGTCTGTGTCAAAATTATGGAAGTTTCTTCCTAACCTCACTTTCCTAATGATAAACACTGGAAGGAGATCAAACCAGCCCTGTATCTTTAGAAATGTATGGTCTGCCTTGATAGCAGCCTATCAGAGAATGTCAAGAACATAAAAAATTACAGCACTGCTCTCCTGCACGTCAAGCAGCTTACTGTGAAGTAAAGAGCCAAGAGGAATTTAAATACAATCCCTCACTGCAGCAGCTGAGACAGAGAGTGTTGAGAGGGAGCGGAATCTATCCTGGCTGGGAGAATCCTCCTTATTGAAAATTGCTGATTCACATGCAGTGTGCAGACAGCTGCCAGGGTGTAAGGCACTAAATCTGCCCAGCTGTTAATCACTCCCCAGCTGGCACTTGCCAGTGGATTTGCTGGAGCTGGCAAAATGCAGTGGGAGCCTGGGCTGGAGCCACTGCTGGCATTTCCCAGCACAGCCCCCAGTGCTGCTGCTGCTGGGGCTGGACGTTCAGCACCCACATCAGCTTGTCTGGCACTCTGCTGGGAGAAATCAGCACAAGCCAGAGAGCAGCAGAGACCAGCAGGGCATGGGAGCATCTGACAGTGCTGCAGCAACACCAGTGAAAATTAATTTCTGGACTGTGCTCTTGTATTGGGGTTTATTAGATAAATGTGGCTGCATCTAAATTGGGACATCAGGGGCTGCAGTCCAGGGACCAGTGATGTTCTCCTGCCATCCTCATTTTAATGTAGCCCTACAGTATGGAAAAGCAAAAGAAACCCTTCCCAAAAGCAGGACCTGAAGCCAAAGGTCAGTTTTTTCAAATGATGGACTCATACCAAAAATATCCCATCCCAAATGCATCAGTGGGTGTACGGTCATAGCAGTGACATCCAGGTGACAGGCAGGATTCTTTCAGATGAAATAGAATAACAAAGAAAGGTATTAAATTGTCCTGACTTCAGATGAGAGTTTTGGTAGAAGTTTTAATAAAACAAGTTTGCCATGAGGCATTCAAGCTCTTCTTTAGGCATCAAGTCTTAAGGAGCAAATTGAAGAAAAGTTTCCTGTTACAAAGGAGAATGTCTGGAGGAGGCTGAATTCCAGGGAAGCAGGGCATCCAGCCTTTGTGACCTGCTCTGTAACCCTGCTAACATCAGAAGGGCTGGGGACACTTGGAAATGATGGTACAAGCTATAAATACTCCACCTGCTTCCCTGAGTCTCCTAAAACTGTAATTCCTTCCTTGGGCTGCTCATCTGCTTCAGAAAATAGGAGTCAGTAGTAAACACCAGCCACTTGCCAAAAAGCATCTTGACTGTGGGAGGAACAAATGAGACTTAGATTTTAGCAGCTATTGTCCCTGGGTTTTTGTGTCTGCCACTGTGACACTTGATTTGCAGTTTGGGAACTTTGCTGTGATGACAAAAGTCTGCCTGTAATGAGGAGGAGTTGGGAGTTTTTCATCAGTTATTCTCTGCTGAGAGCTGGCAGCTGGTCATGCTGCTCCCTTGCTGTGCAGAGCCAAGGCAGATCTGACACGGTGCCAGTTCCTGGCTTTGTTTTGTGGTGCTTTTTTTTCCCCTGCAGGTACTGTGCTGAGCTCATTTTAAGCTACCTTTTGTATTGTATTAAAAATAAGCTGGAGTTGTGGAAGTTCTTCCAACCATCATCTCCTGAGTGCCAGATTTCAATATAGTTGTGTTTTATGTAGAAAAGATTCAAAGCCAACTCAGAAACAAGCTGGGAAGTTGTTCCCAAACCCTCAATCCCATGAACATTCAATGTGGAACCTGCTGCTCTCCCTTCCCTGGGATCCTCAGAGGGGCTGAGGTTTTTGTTTGTCTTGAATGAGAACAAACACACATTCATGCAGGACATGCCTGTCCCTATGACAAAATGAATTTGTACTTAAAATGTGCCACATTTATGCTGCTTGGCTTGCTTTAAAGGGAGGTTTTCAGCCATTCAATGAGGCAGCACTTTCCAGTTATTGTGGGCCAAGTAGAAAACTCTCAGTTTTGGAGGGTTTGCACATGGATTTTTGGTTTTGTCTCTCTGAAAATAACAGTCCTCTGCTTTCAAAGAGCTGCATGGGTGGCACCAGATCAGAAGGCTGAGAGGGAGCCTCAGCTCTGGGTGTCCCTGTCTGCAGGGTGGGCTCTGAGCAGGGCCCAGGCAGTGGAGGCAGAATTAGGAGCATGTGTTACTGTCAAATAGCAAAAGAGCAGTGGTCTGGGCGAGAGAATGTTTGAGGATATATTCTTGGAATGATGCATTTAAATTAAGCCTCTATTCTCCCTTTTTTTGGTCTAGACCAGAGGCTTTTTCATCTGAGGCCAGAGTTAATTCCAAAAGCTGTGATCCCCTTGGACTTTCCTGGGGATGGGAAAAGGAGGAAAGTTAGCAAGAAATCAGGGAGAGGCACCTGGATGTGCAGGAGCTGTGGAATTGCTCAGTCAGCCATGAGGAACCCAAGGAAGGGAAAGGTGTATAAAGAGAAAACAGGCAGAAACTCTGTTGTCCTATGTTTTCACTCATTATGGGAAAAGAAAAATGGCAGGATGGAAATGAGAGACCACAAAAATCTTTATTTTAATATCAGTATAGGAATCTGTGTTCAGGGTGTATGAAGATAAATTAATTTATTGTCAGTGATTATGTAGGAAATGAAGGATCATTTTAAAGTTCAGGATGTTGTTAAAGAGAGGAAAAGGAAAGTTCTCTCCTCTCTCTGGAGTTTTTTGTTGTTTTTTTTATGAGGTGGTCGGACAATAGTGTAAATACAGATTTGATTTGAGACAGACCCTTTAGTCAGGTGCTTTATGTTAAACAATTGCATTTAGGAACTTCAGGTATATAAAGGAATATAAAATTTAAATGAAACATTAATATAACAGGCTTTTGCCACCAGAGGCTTTGCACCATAAAAACTCCAAATGTTAATGGCATGAGAAACAAAGGGCTTCACATCCTGATTAAACCAAACCCTCTCCAGTCTGTTTCCTGTTCTCCGTGGGGCACCAGCACTCAGGATCTGCCAAGGTTGTGGCCTTCATTCTCTATTGCCCTTTGTGATAAAAATATTCCACTGTTCTGTGGATGCCAAGCTCCTGGTAAAGGCTCTGGGACTGTTTGGCACACAAGGAATGGAGAACTCAGGTTTTGGCCTTTAAGCTGCAGAGAGTGCAGCTGGTGTTTGTACCAGAGCAGTGCTGGGATGAGCTGCAGGATGGGCCACGTGTGCTCATGGTGCCACCCATTATCAGAGGCCTTGGGAAGAGAGGTGGATTCTACATTTTACAGCTCAGAACATGAGGCCTTGCTCTGCTCTTCCCAGTCCCAGTGTGAGTGGGAGGATTTTCTTTTGATGACAAACTGTAACCAGTATAAAATAACAGCAGGTTCTGCACCACACTCTCCTCAATCCTTTGCTGTACATTGATTCATCCACTTCTTCCACTGTTGCTTATTTTCAAGTCCTAATGTAGTTGTTTGCTCTATTATATTGGAATTAAAATCCAAAATATCTGAAGCAAACGACAGTAGACTCCTAACACAAGTGGTGAGGAACCATGACCAAAAAAATAATATAATTTCTAACAGTAAACTGAGCACTCTGGGGGATTTGTTTTAAAAAATCAGGTTTTGTTTGACTGCAGAAGCAGAGAGATTAACCTACATGGCACAATGAGCATTTAGTCCTCTGTATGAATTTCTTTGGCAATTCTACATGAATAATATAAGTCACTGTTGGAAAAAATATATTCTGAGTCTACTACTTTTTTGTTTTCTGCTATAATTCATTGAATAATGCCATAAATTAGTGTGAAAAATCTTAAGGCATCTGATTTATGTTTAAAGAATGAGAAGTGTCTAAACCCTATTCAGAAAGTAGTGGAAACTAAGGATACTTGTGTGAAGAACAGTTAGCTTTTGTCAAGCACTTTCTGTCAAAAGATTTACAATTTCCC
This sequence comes from Thryothorus ludovicianus, assembly GCA_013397245.1. Taxonomy (NCBI): domain Eukaryota; kingdom Metazoa; phylum Chordata; class Aves; order Passeriformes; family Certhiidae; genus Thryothorus; species Thryothorus ludovicianus. The sequence goes on from VZTB01000143.1 coordinate 121,819, forward strand.
AGAAGAAATGGAGTCAGGAAAATGAAGTGTGCCAGGTGTCTCAGTCATTGAGTGACAAAATTAAAGCCTCTCTTAGCATGTAATACCTGAGAGTAGGCTTGCAGATGATTATAAATATATTGATAAGTTGTCAAAATTATCTTTTAACTACTACACTTGACTATTCAAGGATATTCTATCAGTTCTCTATAAACCAGTAATTAAATTGATTCTTCTTCAAGGTATTTCAGTTCTTTAAAGCATCCTTGGCTTCCTGAGGTGCCTGTGGATAACCCTTGGATCTACCCAGCAGAAATCTGAATGCTGATGTGTTCATATTTTGAGGGAGAGCTCATCTCACAGGGGTTATGGCTGTGCACTGCAAACCTTTCCAGACGAGTTTGTGCTGCAGTGAGGAATGAACACATTCTCAGAGTTCCTCTGCATGAAAGCAATCAGTTGTCAGTTTTTCATGATCTCTGTGTGAAGCACATAGAGCCAGGTACAAAACACAGCATTTTAAGTGCTTCCATGAGGTGACAGTGAGGATAAGAGGAAGAGGAGTTACTGGTGCAAAGCATCCTCAGTGTCTGCAGCTCCTTGGCCCAAAAGAAGGGATTTGAGGGTACTTTCCTGCCCCCTTCCCCTCTGAGGTTTGCATACTCTTGAACTGTGGGGGTTTTGATGCTTTAATAACATGCTCTGTCAGATTTCTTTCTGGAGGGCATCACTCTGTCTCTTCAGTTTTCTCTGAGCTTATTGCACCTCTCCATGACAGAAACTCTTCCTTTTGTACTGTCTGGTCTGCAAGGAAGATTCCAGGCATGTGGCTCTGTGGATAGGGAAGAAGAACTGCAAGAAAGCTGGACTGAATAAATTTCCAGTCACTGCCCACTGCTCGTGCCTTTGCTGGTATCCTGTGATAAGGGCTGTGGGCTCCTGCTCAGCACACAGAGGATTCCAGGCAGGAGGCACCACTCCTCAAAGGCAGGACACACTGGGAAGGTGTCTGTAAATGCTGCTCTTAATTCAAATAGACCTTTGAAAGATTATTCCCAGCCTTCCAGAAGAGGAAGGAGATCCACTGGGGGCACAGGTGGAACAGATGCTGAGTGCAGGTAAAACTGAGCAGCTCCTGAAAACTCCACCAGCACAAATCAGTTCCCACCTAACTTCTGCATCCCTTCACCTTCTTGCACTGGTCTGTTCCTTCACAAAAATATTATTGCATTGATAGCACAACAAGGCAGGGGACAGAAGTACCTTGGCTCCAGCACTCCAGCATGGAGAATACAGATTTACTCTACAAACTTTGTCACCTGGAAAAATCTGCAGTTTTCTTTGATAACAAATAACATGGAGCAACGGGAAACCTGCCAAGCATGGCAGAGGCTGTAAGTCACTGCTAACAGGGGCACTTTGTCAGTGACAAGTCATGAAGAGAAGGAAACACAACCACTGTGGCCTCACTGCATGAGAACCCAAAGCTTGAGAGATGTCTAGAACCCACATAATTCATAAAGATTGAAAGCAATGTGTTAAAGCCAGCAGCAACTGAAGTGTTTAACTCCAGGCTCATTCTAATGCAGGGCACTAGAGAGTCTGAACATACCACTCAGGTTTCGTGGCCTGTTTTGGAGCAATACTTCCCAGTGCTTGTCAATCCATCATTTATGCCATCAGAGCTGGGCTTTCTTTGCAGAGAATGAGGAGTTTTGGACAGCAGATTAGTGGGAAGGAAGCTTATGACATGGAGGAGCAAAAGGCAATCCAGCACTGGCAACCTGGGAATTTCCTGACTCTGCCTTGCAGACAGAAGTGTTGAGTGATTGCTGGTGCTTAGAACAGCATTGAAATCAGGATGGAGTTGCTGCATTAGGCCCATTTAGAGAGAGTCACCAGATAGTTCTTCAAGTTGGAAAGAATTGGAAATTCATAATTACTTTGGCTTTATCCAGAAGTGTAATGTATTTAATTCTTTCCCAGTGCTGGACCAGGCAGTCAGTAATTACACTAATAGTGTTATCTCCTTTATTAAAGAATGTCTTATCTGAGTAATATTGCTAATTCATACGCATCTGGTATAATTTGAGCTTTCAGGACTTTTTATGACCATATATATGGTTTTGTCTTTCTTTTGATTCTTCCTGACTCCTTAGACATAATGTCTTTCTTGGTTGACAAAATGCCATTTTTATCTCTAGGCTTGAACTGGTTTTTAGCCACAAGGGTAAGTTTCAATTCTAAGCAAGACTGTGAGTCTGACCCAAGAGTTCTGGCCCTCCCCTCATCTAGCAAGGGTGAGGCTGCTCCAGTTTTATAATATCCTCATGCATCACATGGTGCTCCCAGTATTCCACTTCAGGTATGCAGGCAAACAGTGATTTTCATATAAGCTGTTCCAACTTTCCTGGGAATCTCCATATTTCTTAGATTATTTTTTAAACACAGGAACTGTTGTGACAGCTTGTACTAAGCTATCTACAAAAAGCTATTTCTCTTTCACTTGAGTTTGCACTTGGATTTTCTTGTTGTGCTGCTTTGTGATGCGTTTGGGTTTAATTATGATACTTACCATGAACTTGTCACCTTTTATCCAAGAGTTTTTCCTTTGTAGCTTTTTGAGTGCATTTGCTGAACTGTGAGATTGAAATTTAAATTACTTCAATGCCTTTTATAACCCTTGTAAGTATGAATTATATTTCTTAATTATCTTTTCCAGTATTTAGGTATTTCACAGATTGAGAAATAGATTTTTAAAAATTATAATCTTGATTGTACAATACACTTGGTGTTTCTTTCTCTGTAGGACTTTAATTTTTATTGAAGTCATTAAAACTTTTGATTTTTGATTGAAAAAGCTACACTTGGACCTTTCAGAAATGCAAGACCCCCATCTCCTGGGAATTACAGATCACATCTCTCATTGCCTGTTTTCCCATGGCCTCTGGCCACCCTTTGGGTGCCAGGGCACACTGGCACACTTTGATCCCAACACATTTTCTTTTGAGTAATTATTGTAAACAATGATTGTATCGACTGAAAACTCTTCCTAATCTGCCTGATTCTCTCCAGGAGTGAAGCTGTGTAGTCAAAATGCTGTAACACATCCCCATTCCCATGGCAGCCTGCTCGCTCTGGCTTGATTATTATTTACATACAACTTTTAGAGATATGTGTTACTCCTGTGAATATCTCCAGTTCTCAAGTGAGAGCTGTCTTTTACTGTGAGAATTTAAGTAAATATTCACTGTGTAATGAAATACCCACAATTTTCACTAGAGCCATAATTATTAATTATAATTAATTATTATATATCGATTATAATTATTATAATATATTAATTATAATTAATTTCACTTTAGTCATAATTATGCTGTACTTCGGGCCATGTGCAAAATCCTGATTCATTCATAGTGTGAATTAAAGTGGAATCTTTTTCTTTCAAAAATACTGACCCAAATTCCAGATCATTCCTTGGGAATGTCCCCATTCCCTCCCACCTCATTCACCGTGAAAAATATTAAAGTCAGAATTTCGTCCTGCTGAAGGGAGGAAGTAGGAAAATGTTGCGGATCAGAGGAAAAGTAATGGATTTGGAGCCAGAGGAGGGGGACATTTCCCATCAATTCAACAGAAAATTCTGATAGAAATTGCTGAGGTAAAAAGTGTAAGGGACCCTTGGGGCAAGCCAAGACCAGAAATCAGAGACAGGGCAGCGAGTGCAGCACCACAGAGCTGAGGGGGTTCCAGAATTTTTAATCCCTTCTTTGTTCAAATAGTTTTAATAAAAAAAATTCCACATGGAGGCCTCAGGGACAGCTCAGCAGGGGCCTCAACCTTGTGCAGGACCCAGCCTGGCACTGCCACAACCATGGGACATTCTGGAGAACTGGCCCTGCCTGGGGATCCCTGCTGGGCTCCAACAGCTCCAGTGCCCCTCTCCAGAAGGGAAATGACATTTGCTTCATTTGCTCCCCTCTCAGGAAGCCCTGGGGACTTGACCCCAGGCACCCTGAGACTCAGAACATCCTTCCTCTGCAGATACTGGGCTTCAAACGGGGTGACAGAGACAGGGAAGAAACATTCCATCTTCTTTAAAAAACAGGAAAAGTGGGCTTCCCTGTGCTGTACCAAAGGTTTCTTGTCCTGAGGGGAAGGATTAGCTTTTCTGTGTCTGACTTTGCCTCTTATACAGCTGCAGATTGTGGGAAGGCTGAGTTACATCTGTAGAGAAAGGACTATACCTTTTAAACAAAAATATAGCAGCAGTTTCACTTTTCCTGGGATGCTGATAGCCTGTCAGTGGAAAATGTAGGCTTGGACAGTCTGGATATGATTTATCTTCCTATGAAACCTGGCGTGAATTTCCGGAACACTTCTAGTTCCTGATAACACATCTTTTATTTCACTTCCTTCCATTGTTAGACAGAAAACATCATCTGATGAGTGGACAGAAAACACAGCATGAAAAGGTCTCCAACCCAACTTTTACTATGTACAAGTGAAAACAACAAAAAGTTTTATGAGTTGGCCCATATTGGAAATATTAATTTTACATGTGTTCCTCAAATAAATGGCACTGAAGCCACCAACTTCAGCCATTAAATGTACTCTTCTTAGTGCTCTTCAGGATCAGCAGTCACCAAGTGTTCTTTCAGCTCTGACAGCTAAAAACTTTAAACAAGAGAATAATAAACATTGGGGAATTAATTATTCTATTTTAACTAATTAATTGAGAACTACTGTACTTAGAAAAATACAAAAAAAATCAACTACCAAGTATCTGAATTCACAGCATTTTAATTGCCACATAGATGATTATAATGACTAAGGTATTAAATTTTGAGGGTAGAGCAGTAAGATATTCTTAAAAACGAGTTTCCATCTGCTGTGTGGTGGTAGTCGCTACAGACTGCACAAAAAGGCCTCAAACACCAACTCACTAACCAACGAAAGAATATAAATTAATCTGTATAAATGAAAAGAAATTCAGTGATGCCTTATCTATCCCAAGTTCTTCAGTATAGCAAAAGTTTCCCCACATTTGCAGAGCTCAAACCTTTTTTCATTTATCTTACTTTTGTTCAGCCAGGCATAAAAGCTGGGATGACACAAGAAAACAAAATGTACAAGTGATGTGGAAGACAAGCATTCCCTGAGCTAACAGTGTGGAGATTCTGACTGAAGGGGGCTGCAGGACCAGGGTGTGTCACTATCTTAGCAAAGGAAGTTGGTTTTGGCAGCAGCTGTTTGACTCTGAGGAGGTTCATGATGATATTCTGCTCTTGAATAGTAAAAACATACAGAACCAGCAGATTAAATTAGCCAATCTCTGTAAAAAGGAAGGTTATAGAAATATTCCTGTAACAGCATTTCCAGTAGCCATCTCTGCAGGGAGGGAGCAAAGCTGGTTTGGAGTGCATGGAAAGAGGAGCTGAGAAACCCCGAGCAGCTCCTGAGCCTGACTGGGATTCATGAACAGAAACATCAGTCCAGTCACTGAGTGCTCTCAGGCAAAGCTCTGCCTGCAGCCACAGGCATTGGAACTTGGAAAAAATGGGCAATTGTAATCCCAGGTCTAATAGTGCTTGTTATATTATCTGTTACATTAAATCCCTGACAAATATTTAATAGGATTAAATTTGTCTTCTGCTCTAGATTTATATAGCATTGCCAGGGCATAAACTTCATTAAAGCTCTGTGTAACAGATATTTGAATCCTAACTAGAAAGTCTCATTTTCCAAAATCACATCAGTTTTAGTTTCTCTATTTTATCCCTACTCAGTCATCACTTCCCATTAATTGATGTTTTTAGTTACTTCCCTTAGCTTTAGCTACTTCTCAGGTACTTATTTCAGCAGCTCTGTACTCAGGTTCCAGCCCCATGCTTTATGCACAGGGCTCACTCTGTGCCTAGCAATGAGCTTTATTTCCTCAGTAACTGTTAAAATCAATGAGACTTGACAGATTCAGTGCAAAAGGGAACTGGGTTTCTCACCAGATTATATTCACAGAACACAGAACTCTGTGTATGAATTTATGGGTAAGTGCACACAGATTTTCCTGTAAAGTTCAGAAATAAGAAGGAAAACTTATCTCCACTAACTTTCTGCTTTAGTCAGCAACATCCAGCACTAATTCATGAAAAGACACATATTTCCCTTCTCTCTGTTTTGTTCTACTGAATTAGTACATGCACCTATTATAATTCTTGCCTAATTGCAAACATAAAAAGGTGCCTTCCCTCAGGCCATGCTGGAGCCCAACATCCTCTGCAGGTACATTGTGATTGTGTGGCTTTTTGCAAACAGCTGTTCCCTTTTCTGCCAGTGGTGCCTCGAGCCAAAAAGGAGCCACTGAGCTTGTGTTCAGGAGTTGGATGTAAATATTCAACAGATGCTTCAGCACTCCAGAGCCAAGCTCACAGTTGTGCGCTACTGGAACAAACATGCCTGGGAAAATCGATGCATAATTAATTGATTTGCTCACTCAAACCTTCAGTGCTGATTGCAACAGCCCCCAGTTATGTAGATTTTTGCTACCAGCTGTGGCTTAAATGAAATTAGTTTGGCCCATGTGAATATGTGTTTTTTACAGTCAGGTCAGGTGCTGTGCTCTGGATTCATCTGCAAACCCTTCATTCATTATCTGTGCATCATTTGCACTCTGAACTGAAGGAAGGTTTCTCCTTCTTATAGTAAATTTTTCTTTCTTTTACCCAGCCCTCTCTCAGCTCCTTTCATCTTCCAATTTCATCCTTACCTTTAGATGAATTTTTGCTGTTGCTCCTTCAGTGGCTGGAACTTACTGGAGATGTAAAAGCACAGCAGAAACTCAGTGATGACCCTGAGATGTGGCCATATAGGAGCCCACTCTGTAACCACTAAATAATCACAAAAACTACATACATCAACATATGGCAATAGAAATGGGACATTGCCATCTTTTTCCATGGTTCACAGCATCTTTTTTTTTTCTAATTTAAGTGCAGAGCATAAGCTTCAAGCACACCAGGCTTCACAACACTCATACTAATGCTGCCAAGCCACCCTCTAAAATATTTTATGAACCATGAGAACATTTTAATCTGTTGGAATTTCCTTAATTAAGACAGTTTTACTGTTGCCTGAAACAGAGGTGTTACATTAGCTGAGGATCTCTGCACTGTGTAAATTATGGCATCTGTCTTCTAAATAGAAGCTTGCATTATGCATTGAGGAATGAACTGGTGTGCATTTAATTTAAATGGATGATCAGAGTTTTTTGAAAATTAATATCTACCTTTCTAGGAGATTTCCATTATGTTAAATTTCATTTTAAAAAGCACATTGCATGAGTAATGTTAGTGCATATCGATTCATAACATTAGCATTTCCTGCCACAATGGAACCCTTGAAAACATCCACTGAAAAAACATGAATTGTTTAAGATTGACTGTTTTGTTGAAATTCTAAGAAATGCTGCTCAGGTGGAAATATTTTTTTACCTTACTGTGTCAAACTGCACAATACAACAAATTCATTTGCTGTGATTGTATATAGCAGTGGTGAATTAGGTCAAATTATTCATACATATTGTACATAAAAAATGTAATGATTTTCAGAATCTTGCATTTTCCCCTAATGAAACACATAAATATTACAGATTCCCACCCTAAGACATTAATGCTTACAACAGGTAGTAAAGGTACTATTCTGCAGAAAGCTACAGTTTCATGCTTTTAAAAAGGTGCAAAAGCTCTTATATGGATGATTTTTAGAATAAGAATTAATAAATTATTTCCAATCCTTTGGAATTGCTATGGATATAGCAGCGCATCCATACAGCAAATATTGGGGCTGAGGAAGGGTAAGCTTTATAATTATTTATAGCAGAACTGAGATTTCTTAGCTGAAAGGCAGATTTTAAAGCCAAATAATTTATTGTTTCAGCCCTGCTGGAAGTGTGTGCGTGTCCTGAAGCAGCTCCTGCAGGACAGGACCAGTGACTCTTCCTGGGATCAGCAGGGACACGGCCAAAACGCCACATTAAAAACCAGCAGTTTCATCACAGAAAAGGTCAGCACTGTTCTGGGAGGGCTTGGAAATTTTCAGATGCTGAGGACAAGGAGAGGCAGCAGAAGACAAAGTTCTGAGCCTTTATTCAGTGCTTGGGAGGTACAAGAACAGCTGGGGCTGTAAGATCTGTACCCACAGCTCTGCTGCTGCTCCAAGCACTGCCGGGGAGCCACTCACAGGGAATTGATGTGTCCCTGCCAACAGCACAGGAGAGATGGGGAGCAGCTGCTCTTCACTCAGGGCTGCAAGGGGAAGGCTCCTGATGCTCTCAGGCATCAGGAATGGCAGATGAAGATAGTCCAGCCAGGAAATTTTCTCTCCACAGGAATAGTTTCATGTCCCAGGGATCTTGTAGGACGTTAGGCCTGAAGCTCTGGATTCTCACCTAGGAAAATCTTTCAAAACTTTCAAGTTTTCAAAAGCTTTCAAGAGTAAGCCTCAGTGGCATATGCCGGAATTTTCTTGTGCTGTTCTAATCCTTATACCTTGCTCTTTTCTCTGGCATGGGGATTTCACCCTTCCTGCTCTATCCCTCAATATTTGTGCTGGTGCTCGTTGTCCCATAGGCATTCTCATCAGTTCTGTGCAAATCCTGTATTTCCTGCAATGTTATGACTTTCTCTGCTTTCTCAGCTCAGAAAATCAGCACAAGATTGCACATAAATTATGGTTTTACCTCATTATTGGAATGGACTAGACCCACAAACATGTGGATGTGGCACTTCATGGTGAGATTTAGTGGACATGGAGACACCCAGTCAAAGGCTGGATGTGATGATCTTGGAGGTCCTTTCCAGCCTTACTGACTCAATGATTCCATGATTGGGATTTGAGTGAGGGAAGCTGTAGCCAGGCACCAAGAAAGCCAAGGCTGGGTGGGTGCAGGAGCAGGATTGGGATGAATTCCAGCGCCACATCCCCACTCCCTCCCTGCCCCAGACGTGTTTCCAGAAGGGGGATGTTGCCCTTGCAGCAGCCAGTTGGCTCTGTCAGGGTGTCCAGGGACGGGGAGTTGAGCCAAGAGGGCTCAGGATATTTTCTGTACCAGGTACCCCACAAGAAGACCCTCTCAGCTCCAGCCCTGCTGTGAGGTTGTTGACTCACATTCTCTGCACTTGACAGTACCTGTTGGCACTTACGTCTGTGAGTGATTCAAATCCATGTGCTCTCCTCCCTCTCACTTGTCACTGCATTGAAATTGGACATCCTGCATGTGGAAATTACAGGTTTCTGCACTCTGAGGGTGATTCACAGAACAACACAACAGGCACTTGTTGAGGCATCGAGGGATGACTTAATCCCTTGCTGTTGTTTCAGCAACTGAAAGAGGCTTTATCTAGGATGGGTTTCTGATCCTCATAGATTTTTTTTTATCCTTTACCGCACACTTGTCCATGATCATTCTTCTTTGGCTGTTTTGGATCAAGAATTGCAAGAGGCTAAGGCATAGTTTACACCTTCAATTTTCCACCAAATATTGGAGGTTACTACTATTTTCTTTGGTTTTCTTGGGCCACGCACAAATGCTCTGAGTCACTTTTTCTTTGTACCACGGCGTGGAAAGCTGGAAGTTAATATCACCTAGGGATGGGGGTCAGGCACACAGTTGATAGACTGGGATACAACTGCACATCATCTTGAGCAGTCAGGAACATAATCCTGGGATGGGCATGGCTGGAAGGGGTCCCCTGGTTCCCCCAGTGACAAATTGGTGAGGGGAGGTGAATCTCTGGTGTGGCACAGAAACTGCACGTATTGAGTCAGCCCTGGGAACTCAGGTGGCTTCAGAGGACCCTGAGCACAGGCTGTCACCCCTGTGCAGTGTGGGGACAGACACTGGGCATGTGACACTGCTTGGTGTGGCATCAGCAGCCGCTCTGCCTGAGGAAAAGCTGCTTGATGAAATATGCTGAGTGCTGGCTCTGAGGACTGAAAGGTTTCCAGCTGGAATAGGATGTTTTCAATTCAAAATGAGGTTCTCTGTAATGGGGTGTTATTTAGTGACCCGAAGTGCTCTGCTGGGATGGTTTTAGGGGTGCTTGTGCATCAACAGAGCTTGCACAGACACTGAGGCAGCTCCTTTGGAGAGCTGTAACCCAACACCAAACACTTCTCCTTAGTCAGCAACTCTGCCTCAAGAACTGACATCCAGAGACAAGGGGAGAAAGCAAATTCGCCTGATTATCCAGTGCTCTCCTCCTGAAAGGATTTCATAACAGATGAAAGGCTGCCACACAGCATCTGTCTGCCCCAGCCTGTGCTCTCCTCGCCTGCTAAGAAAAGAACGTGGAGATTGTGTCTGAGCTCCATCTCAGTGATACCACCCCAAATTTGCATTGCTGCAGGAAAGTAGTGCTAGATATGCATAGACACAGGCCAAAATACCCGAGGAAAACATTCCTGGGGGAAAGAAGTCCTACATTTTACCTTGAGAGGATGAATCTCAAATAGTTCCCCCCAAAGGATTTTTCACCTTTTCATAATTGTAATAGTAATGATGGTTAAAGCATGAAATTTATTGAAGTTTTGGCTCTAAAACCTGAAGGTTTGGAGTATCTGTAATAAGCTATGGGTACAAAATGAGCCTCTCTACAGCACTGACAAGTGCAATACAGTCCTGGGTGTTTTCCCTCTAGTAAGGAAACGAAGTTCCTCCCTACAAGAAGGCATTGAGGATTCCATTAGCAAAAATCCCTGAATGGGGACAGCTCAGGGACAGGAAGGGAAACAATTTTAATTTTTAATACAAGAGAAAAAATTATTACATTCCATTATCTGTACTGACATTTATCTTGGGATGACAGCCATGGAAGAAGTTATATTTTCTCTCCAAGTTTGTGGGAATTTTTCCAACCTGGAGTGTGTTATAGCACATATCTCCTTAAGAGAATTGCAGGGTTAGATCCCTTTGCATTCTGCTGGAAATTTACCCCTGGATTTTTCCCTCACAGGTTTCGTGCAGATTCAATGTGCTGCTGCCACCAGATGGCCCTTGCAGTGGATTCTGTTGGGAAAATCAGTGCAGGAGCTCTCCAAGGCAAAGCATTAAAATCAATTTAAAGGCAGAACACTGTTTACAAACAAGGATTTTGCATAACAAGGGCCTGCTTTCTTTGCCAGTTGGATTCTGTGAGAGCTGATATGCAGTGTTTCACCAAGCGGCACATTCCCTGCCATCAGCTGAGAAGGAATGCTGTGGATGTGCAGACCTTGTCAAGAATTCTTCCTAATTTTGCACCAAACAAAGCAAGATGAAGAGCAAAGTGTCTGAATTACAGTTTTGCCAACCTTGAGTTCGCAAAATTCTGTAACTGCTCTGAAGTGTAATCATGATGAAAAATGTCATCAGCACCTTTCTGTTGCAAAATTAAAGGAAAAATTAAAAATAAAAAAAGGGGGAAGAGGAAAGGGGAGAAGAGAAAGAAGAAGGAAGGGAAGAAGGATGGGGGAGAGGGGAGGAAAGGAAGGAAAAAGAAAAGAAAAACATCTTGTCAAGTTACAGCTGTGTTTGCAGCAAGCAGAACAAGAGCTTTGTCTGCTTCACTTCTGAGTTTGAATATGACAGAGACACATCCCTTTTTGTCAGGAACTCTCTGAAATGGGAACGAACACCCAGGCAAAGGCCTGTGTGATTTCCTGAGCTCTGCTTTTGCTCTGAAGCCTGTTTGTTTTGGGTAAACGCTTCATGCTTGCCCTTGTAGCAAGTGTGGCAAAGGCAGTGGCAGAAATTCTGAGAGATTAAAGGGGAGAAAAAACAACAGATAATAACAGAAGCCAAAAAGGAATGAGCTGAAACCTGCTCGCAGTCGTAGCTGCACCTTTTTGAAAGCCCTTTTTGTTCCCAAGGATGCGTTTATTTCATTCGACATCAGAAATTCCTCGAGATCTATTTCAACTGTCAACTTATAGCCAGCATCAAACACAGAAGTGACACAGGGATGACTTTTTGACAGCCAGTTTTTGAGAAAATGTAGCTGCAAAGTGAATCTTTTGCAATGTGAAAGAGTCTTTCCAGGCCACACATTGAAGTAATGGCAGAACCATGTTCCTCAACAGACTTTGAGTAATACAAATACAATTACGAGATCTTCTCTTTACATTCTTTTTGGGAAAGTATCTTTTTCAGGTGAAAAGCAGAGCCAAACATTAATAATGCATCATTTTCCTGTAGTAACTCAGCAAGAAAATGCAGTGAGAGACTTTTAAATGCAGAATCACTGAAAGGCTAAACCAAGTTCCCAGTTCCCAGCCCTGTCACAGAATTCCTCAAAGATAGGTTTCAAGATCACTCACCCCAAAGTATTTGATTAGTGCCACTTGTGTGCTTCAGTAAAGAGCTATTCACATGAATTAATTCAAGATACAGAGGATACTTCTTGATTACATGAAGCAATGAAATACAGAGCTCAGTACAATAAAAGGCTTTATATGGGGATCAGGATTAGCTTTTCCATGTGGGAATGGATCAGATTGATCACATAATTAAAACTGCATCTTCTCTGCTAAGAAGGCATTTCAGAAGATAAGAAATTCACTTTGTTGTCAATACAGAGAAAAGAAAGTGTCCTGAGCAGGCTGAGGATCAAAACTCTCATGAAGAAAACTGACTCAATGCCCAGAAGACTGGGGCAGAGGTTTTAAAAGCTAGACTCTTCTTCAATCCAGGTCCTCCCTTTGGGGTCAAGCCCTAGAGTGTCACAAACACAGAGGGCCCCACACATGAAGGGAGGGATCTCCCACAGGTCAGATCCTGCAGATTTTGCTGGGGCTTGGTCTTGGCTGAAAACACAGATGGATAACATTTCCTTCCTCCCTGATATCTGGGTCCTTATAAACCTCTGCTGCCCTGGATTTTTCAAACAGACGTTTCCACAGCTTTTGCCTGACTTGGATGGAGGACAATCCCAAGGAGCCTCAGTGGCACCTAGGCCCTGCATTTCTGTACACTCCTCCCGCCCTGTGTGGCCTCTCAGGGATCGTCTCCAAGGCTGCAAGAGCAGCACAGACCTCACAGAACCTGGCAGCTGAGGACCCTGAGCAAGCACTTTGTCTTTGTGGGATTGCTGTTCCTTGGGAAATCTCCTGGAGCAAGTTCCCTAGGCTTCAGGGGAACCCTCAGCAGTTTGTCACCAGCTCCCAGTTTGCCCATTCTGTGTTTTTAACAAGTCTAAAACATCGGTCCCTGTCGAGGGACTGGGAATAAATTACATTTGTCATTTGTACTAAGGACTTGTTTGATACGGAGTTTCTCCTTGTGTTCTAAGAGTCTGCCCAAGGGGAAACCTCTAAACAACTGATTAACACTTTGCTGCCCTCAGGGCTGGTTCAGATCATTATTCTCCTCTGGATAAAAGACCCCGATTAATTTTGACAAAGGAACATGAACTTATGAAAAATGTAGCTCCTTTTTTTCTGTACTGCATTTCCAGAACTTACATCTCTATCTCTTCTTTGTAGCAGCAACACTTCCCCTTTTTACTTCTCGAGTAGAATTCCAATTCATCTTTAGAGTGAATTGAGTTGCTTTTGCCTGCAGCTACTCATTGACAGGGTCACTTCTGGAAGATCCTTTGTCTTAGAAAAGCTGTTCCCTCTGCCAGTCTGTAATCCCCCACAAAAGTGTTCACTGAGCACTTTGCTGCCACAGTGCTTTGTCATTCCCTATGACAACTTTTCAGACTGTGATAGAGCCTCCTCTTGAGAGAACCCCAAGGCTTCCAAAAGCAAGTACATTTTTTATCTTTTTTCTTTTTTTTTTTTTTTTTAGCATTTCAACTGGAAAAGCTTCCAGAAGTTACTGCATTTCTCTCAGCTCTCTAAAGAGTGTGGGATCAATGCTTTATAGGAGTCCTGATCCAAGTGAAACTTTGACTTACATCACAGCAAGAGCTCTGTTTGCACAACCAGCCACCAAGAGGCTGGGGCTGCACCATGTCCATGTGAGCATTTTAATTGTGGGTTTTTAATAGCAACAGGAAACGTGCGACAAAATCCACCTACTCCCTAAGGACAACATCCCCTTGGGCTGGATTCCCCCACTGTTCACAGAGTTTCGCAGCCCTTGCTTATGCAAGACCAGAAAAAATGCAATATTTGGCAATCAAGAAGTAGCAAAGATATTTTTTCACATAAGCTTGGACAGAAATAACCGTGTTACCTTTCAACCTTCCCAGATTGAGCAGAGCTTAACTCCAGGGCTCTGGGGCTTCCCAAGGCAGCTGCAGCACGAGGGAGGGAGGCTGGAGTTCCATCCACCAGGTCAGCTCTAAAGGACACACTGAGGCTCCCAGGCTGAAATTGTAAACACAGACTCTTCCTAATGATCCAGCCCAGCAGCAGCACTTCTTATCCCCTCCTTCACAGCATCATGAAAGAGAAGGGATAAAAAAATGGGATAAGGAAAGGTTGAGCCTCCCTGACCTCAGCATTTTCTTGTTCAGCTTTTCATTTCCTGATTTGGAATCTTTACTTAAGACACCTTGAGGTTTAGGGCTGTTTCTTTGGGCAAGAAGCAATTGGAATTGATTTGTCCATTTTGTGATGTGCTTTTCTCTTTGGAAAAGGATAGAAGAGTTTCCAGTCTGAATTTGCAGATCTATTTTTAAGTCTTGCTGCAAATAAAATGAAAGAACTTAAATTTCCCTCAGCAGTTGTCAGCGATAAAGCTGGGGGGGTGATTTTTCCTCCTTTTGTATTTGTATGTTACTTCTCCTTCTCTTCCCATGTGTATGTTTATATAGAGAGTGATATATTACTGATTTCTCTCAAGAAAAAAAGGGTATGGTGGAAATCTGAACAACTGCAGACTGATGAAATACAGTGAGTCAGAGCAAACCTGGGCTCCACTAATTGCACTGGTACAAATATACCTTAATGACCACAGGATCAAAAATATACCCCTTTAATCATAGCACAACTTTATTTGCTCATGCTCTGTTTTAGTTAATGACTGCCTGAATTAGCATTACTCTTTTCTACCTGCTATGATGCATTAAAATGTGATATTTCTGTATGCTGATCTTGTCAGTGGATAGTGCAGCTGCCCTGGGGGTGATGCACAATTGGAAAAAGCAGGTGAAATACTCCACATCACCATTAAAACCATAGGAATATATCCAATAAAATGTGGTCTGGGTGCAGGAAAGGTGGGGAACCCAAGCCTGCAGGATTTATAGGCTGCTGCAATTCATGTGAAATGAGTAAAATAGGATATTTTTCCTTCAAGTTTTGTTGATGACTAAGACATACACTGCTTTCAAACTGTGATTTTATCCATTGGATTCAGATGGAATGAACAAGATATATATTGGAATTATGATTAGGTACTGATTTTTCAGGATATGTCACCCCTCTTTTTTTTTTTTAAATTTAAACTTCTCTTAGAAGGCAAAATTATTTTCCTAACGTAAAAAAAAAAATATTGTTGTGCCATCCAAGCGAATTTCTGTTCCCGGCATTCTTGGAAGCAACATGCCAGTTACAGATGTGAAAAGAGAACAAGGAATGATAAAAAACCTTGATTTTCACTAGTGGAGGTATCCAACTTAAAATGCCAGTGGCAAGAGAACTTGGACAATGCTCTCAGGGATGCACAGGTGGGATGGTTGGACAGCCTGTCCAGAACCAGGGCTAGATGATCCTTGTGGATCCCTCCCAGCTCAGGATATTCTCTGAAATATCCTATGTTTCTATGAAAATAAATCCATATTTCTGAAGACTTTGTACTTTATCACAGTTGCTCAGTCTGACATTTCTCTAATTTCTGTTCCCATGGATGTTTAAAAAAGAACAGAATATGATCTGATTTTCATGTTTCCTCATAATCTTATTCTGAAAAGCAGTGTTTGCTGAAATTTGCTGAGATAATTCAGTCTAAGCATGGACATGGTAAGCATGGAAAAACTGACTCTGACCAATTAAAGCACAGAAAAATATTAGAATGGAAATATATGAAATCAAAATGGAATAAAACATATTAAAATGGAAAATAAGTGGGAGAATTTGACTCTGCCAGCCTAGGTGATGTTTTAAAACAAAACCCAACAAAACACACATAAAAACCTCTGACAGATTTCCATGAGCAAGTCTGCTTATTAAGTTTTGTTCAGAAATGACTTGATGAATACTTTGGTTTGAGTTTTTATTTTCTGTTGAAATGCTGCTATTTGATATTTTATAGCTATATAAGCTCACAAAAGCAGCACACTGCAATGAAATCATGGAACTACAAGGAGTGGTGATGAGACATGGAATCAGCTGTTTTAGCATTGTTACTTCTCCTTGCTTTCAGGGAATTTCTGAAACTGTAATTTTGGGAGGAGTTTATTTTCTTCCCTTCCTTTTTCAGTATTCAGCTTCCTACTCTGATGCCAAGGTTGTGGCTTTTCATCTTTATGAGATGAGAAGTGTTTTCTTCTGCCATTTACTGCTCTTGCCCCAGGTACTTGGTACCACATGAATTCTCCTTTAGTCACAGTTTATCCCACAACTTAAAATATGATGTGTTAATAAAAGATGTCCTGGATTCCAGCTCTGGAATTTGACTCCAATCTCACCCTAACCACCAAAAAAAAAAATTCTGCACCATTTATGAAATAACTTCTTTAATTAACACCGTACTCCAAATTTCATTGTATTTATTGCTAAATTAGAGTCATAAGTTCCATTTAGTGCCTTCTATAAAATTGCTTCCCACTTTCACAGCAGAATTCATTCTGTTCTTATTTGATTTCTCTCTGGAGAGCCCCAGAGCATCAGCCAGGTGCCCAGCACTGTGGGAGCCCTGCCCTGGGTGTCACTGCCACCCGGCCACTTCCCACTCCCCAAGGACAGCTGGGAGCCAGCCCTGTGACCACACACCCATTCCTTTAAAACCCAGCACTGAATTTTCCTCTTTCCCCAAAGAAGCAAAGTATTCCTTGCTAATTTGTCCCTTTTATATTAAGGATATATTGATATGGTTATTATTTACCCCTGCTAAATTATCATGTTTATGTTTGAGTTGCTTGATACTTTACATTAACAGTGCTTTATATTTTCTGGGACACAAGGACACAATCTTTTCCCAAGGACTCTGCACAAGAGGACACATTTGGTTTTCGCCTGCTAACATTCCCTGATATCACTTACCAAAACAAGATATAGAAGCAGAAATCAGAGAACCAACAAAAGCACAAAGGAAATCTTTTATGAAAGGCCCATTAGAATGAAGGCTTGGTTAAAGTTGCATACTTAGATGGATTATTTCTGGAGCACACTTTGCAGGCAAACCTCCAGATTCAGCTACAGAACCTGGAGGAGCCAATTTATCATTTCTTTCATAAATCAAAAGGCAATTCCTACAAACAGTAATGATTACTCCAGTCTGGATCAGACTAAGAAAATTAAAACTGAACTTTCTACTGCCTTGTGGAGATAACTTAAAATACGACCTGTAATTTTACCATGCTTAGCTTGGGATATTTCAAATACTTTAGGAGCTGGTCAGGGTAAGAACAGCCTAATTCTCCAAGTAACATCCAAGCCAGACAGGCACTGTGGGGTGGAGCAAGCCAGGAGGCTCCTGAGAGTGGGTCAGGTATTCTCCCTTTTTAGAGGAGGGGTCAGTGTACATAGATCAAGTCTAAATACATTCGATTTAACTAAGAAAAAGGTGTAATATGATCTCATTTTACAAGAGATTATCATGAAAAAGATTTGTGGTAGGAAAAGTCATGAGGAAGTTTCATGTCTTTAAGTAGAAATCAAATAAACTGCAAAGAGAAATAAAATGTCAGGTCTTAAATGTGGGTTATGTTTAACCAGGAGAGGGAAAAAACCAAAAAACATCACAGTTCCTAAAAGATTTCAGGTCTTTATGTCTGTGCTTTCTCCTTTGTTTATTTTAATACCTCAGAGGCAGGTTTCATCTCACTGGCATTATTGGTTTATGGGGCCATGGCCCCAGTCAGCAGTGGGATTCCTATTTCCTTCCTTCCCCCAGGACTCTCCAAAGAGTGCAGCAAGTGGCCCCCCCCCAAAATGTAGGTTTTTCTGGAATTATCCAGCTGAACCACTGGAGAGGAGCAGGCACTGCTGGGTGTGTGGTGAGTACACAGAATGAAAGCAGAACATTTGTCCTGCCTTAGGACAAAAAGAGGGAACACACAGGTTGTGAAAGGGGCTTGGACCCAAAACTGAAAGAGGAGATATTGAGATGAGATGTTAGGAGGGAATTCCTGGCTGTGAGGGTTGGGCAGGCCCTGGCACAGGGTGCCCAGAGCAGCTGTGACTGCCCCTGGATCCCTGGCAGTGTCCCAGGCCAGGCTGGACAGGACTTGGAGCAGCCTGGGACAGTGGAAGGTGTCCCTGCCCATGGATGGGGGTGGCACTGGATGAGCTTGAAGGTCCCTTCCAACCCAAACCATTTGTGAGTTCTGTGACCTACATATAAATTGCAACAACAGGATAAACTTGAACAGCAGGATAAAATTCCTTAGTGTCTAAGCAGCAGAACCAAGAAGAGAGGCAGAGATATAAGGGGGCTGGGGGAGGAACTAAGAGAGAAATGTAACCAAGAAAAAAGTAGCTTAGAAGAGAATTTTAAAAGAGAGAGATGGAGGGTAGAGTTAAGATTGAGCACAAATCACTGCATGACTTCTGGATCCTTGTTTTTTTATATTACACTGACCTAATTAATTTTACATAGAAAAATATGTATCACAGGCTTTTTCCTAGTCTTATCTTCCTTTGAAAAAAAAAATATTTCAGCTGTTTGCTCACCCATGGCATTATTAGCCACAGCAAACCATGTCTGAAACAGTGACATGCATCGTCTACACAGAACTGAAAATTTAATTCTGACAAACCACCCAAGTTAGGCAGTGAGTGCAAGAGCCAGGCTCTCAGAACAGGACAGGCAAGCACAGAACAGGAAGGGACACTCAGGAATCATCCAGAGCAATCCCTGGCCCTGCACAGACACACCAACAATCCCACCCTTTGCATCCCAGAGAGCCATGTCCAAACCCTCCAGCTCTGGCAGGCTCACGAACCAGAACTATGCCTCATTTCTGGTGGGCATCAAGCAGCACATGAGCCTGTGAGCACCAGGGATGTGACTCTGGGTCTGGACCAGACTCTGAACACTCAAAGAGGGTTCTCTTCAGGGGAGGATTTATTGATTTGCCAGAGAACACCAAAACTCGAGACTCTTTAAGGTTTTTCCAAAAGGTAATTGGGTATTTTAGCAAGAAAGTTGCACTGGACGACCTCCAGAGGTCCTTTCCAGCCCTAACCTCTCTGTGATTTATCTCTTGCCAATAATAATTGAGTAAGAGAATCTTACTTACTGAATGAGCAACATTCCCTTTCATATTTAAATTTTCCCTGGCACTTTCCCAGGGAAGAATTAACTATGTGCTGCTGCGTAGCTGATGGAATAGGAAAGTCTGAGGTAGGATGTTAGCAAGCAATAAGAATGCTCTTTGGATGATATTCATATTTTTAAAGGTTAGGCTTGATGTCACTTAATTTTCTAACCGAGCAAATCTGAACACGCTGGATCTACTTTTACAATCTGTGTCTTCACAGATACAGATTGAATTTATTATTGATTCTATGAATATGCTTCTCTTCTAAGTTTACCTCTCCTTGTTAATTCACTGAGCCTGGTGGAGCATACAGGCTTTTGGAGGGGCAGAGAGGATCCCTGGGACAGAGTCCTCCTTCTTTCAGTGCTGAGCAGCAGCAACATCCAGAACACATCCGGAACACGGTGCAGGCTCCAGGTGCCAACCCCAGGGCACGCCTGAGGGTTTAATGCATTTTCCAGGCTGATTTATGGTTTCCCGTGGAGAGGGTTCCCAGTAGGTTTGCTCCGTGTCCTCTGTGGGAAAGCACAAGCAGCCGGGCAGGTCAGGTTGGTGATCTCGTTGCTGGGACCCTCTGAGAAAACCCTCCCAAAATGAGGCAGAGAACCCGGAGCAGACAGTCCCGGCAGGAGCCGTCGCTCCCTGCTCACCGCGGCCGGGAGCTGAGCGAGACACAGCTTTCCGTGGGGGAATGAAGGCTTCTCCCTGCAATCGGGAAAAGAAAGCAGGAAACTCTCACCCTTAACGCGGCTCCTGCCTTCCTCAGCAGCGCTCATGGCTCCCGTGAACTCGGGCATTTCTGCCTAAAAAGGGATGCTTCAAACAGATCCTCGCTGTAGGAGCTATGCTGCTCCACTTCCACTGGGCTTGCTGTGAAACGCTTAATAAGCTTTTATTGTCTGTGCATACTTCGAAGAGTTTTGAGTGTCTTATTGCATTTTATTTTGCATATAAGAAGCAGGTCCACTTACTTTATTTACTGATATAACCCCTGGCAAATACTCTGGCTGCCTGCTACTGTGCAGGTTGCCTCAGTGAGATATTGTGATAAGCATTTATTTCCACACAGAGCAGAGTAAACTGCACTTTAGCAAATACATTCTGAACGAATAGTATTCGGAAAAAAAATATTGAAATAATGAAAAATACCAATGAAAAATACTAATCAAGTAATGAAAAATACCAATCAAGTTCCTGGGAAGGAGGCTTGGTTTCTCCAGAGAGCAGCTAAAGACGTGCCTGTGAAGTCAGGATCCCCACTAGGACTGGAAATTAGTCTTTCATGCTTCAGCCACCTCGACAGTCACAACAGCCCCTCGCTGCACCAGTGTCAGAGCAAAAGTAACAGTTTTGCCAGTAACTTATTTCTGCCTAAAGCCAGAATGCCCCTGGAAAATGCCAGACGGGTCTTGCTGTGGCTGCACCCTCCCCTCACGCCCCTTTTCTCCCTGATGTCTGCGAGAGCACAGAGAGGGAATCTGGGACAGACAGCCTGTGCTTGGGGGCTCCGTTCCCAAACCTGTCGGGCACAGATGGAGACAACGCGGAGCTCGCAGCCTCCCCGGGAGCGGGGTCCCCTCGTCCGGCGGCACTGGCTGCGCTCCTGAAGCAAAGGCGCACCCTGGCAAAGGTGAGAAAGAGTTGACTCCACCACGAAGGGCCGGGGCGTCAGTGACAGTAGAACAACCCTCTCAGAAAATTTTATTAATTATAAACTTGAAAAGTGGAAAGGTGGAGAGAAGAGGTAGAAAAAATAGAAAAAAATAATTAAGGAGTCTAAAAGAGGAAGGAAGAAGAAAAGCACGTCTTCAGCTTCCTATCTTCTTCCTGCAGTATCTCACTGTTTCCCTTTCCTACTCCCGGTTCTCACAAGCATTCCCAACACACACTTGGGATGATACAGGACCCAAAACCTCAGCAACTTTTCTCGGCTTGATGCAGCCTTAGCGGGAAGCAGCGTTTCACCAACAGAGGTGCCAGGGATGCTGATGGGAGAGGCGGAGGGCTCTGCTCCCTGACTTGGGGAGTGCTGCTGGGGCGCCCAGCTCGGGGGGTCATCCCGGCTGCCACCCCCGCGACGGGAGCCCCGCTCCCCAGATGTGGCAGGGACAGTTCTGGTCCCGCAGGCCGGGTCCCTGCCCGCCTCCGCGCACAGCGCGCTGCTCCCCGCGCCGCCCCGGGGCCCCGCTCCCGAGAGCGCTCCCGCACCTCTCCCGGGGCTCTCCCCGCCGCGGGGAACGGGGCCGGAGACGCGCGGGCATGGGGCGCGGGCATGGGATGCGGGGATGGGAAGTGGGGATGGGAAGTGAGGATGGGATGCGGGATGGGAAGCAGGAATAGGATGAGGGGATGGGACGCAGAGCCGGGGACGCGGTGCGCGGATGGGGCGCGGGAATGGAGCGCTCG